>OY728167.1:989506937-990028238 GCA_963277665.1 Viscum album
AATGTGATGCATAGGCTAAGAGAATCTTGATGGATTCTAATCTATCCACATGAGCAAATGTATCTTCATAATATATACCATCCTCTTGATTATATACTTTTGTAACTAATCTAGCCTTATTATTAGTGATAACACCATGATCATCCTGTTTATTCCTATAAAACCATTTTATTCCTATAAAAGGATATTCATAGAGTTTATTAACTAATTACCATACCTTCAATACTAAAAAATAGGGTTATATCCACAGAACAATAACCACGGTTTTCCAAAATAGTTGCTATAGTTTTTTATGTCCATGTTATATCCATAGTTTATATAAAACCTGGATATAGGTACAGTTTATAACAATGATTTTTTTTAACTGTGGATATATGTTTTTTAGTTCATGTTATAACCATGTCTTTGAAAAACTGTGGCTATGGGTCCATGTCTATAGCCACGATTTTCATGAAAATCATGGCTATAGTTTTTTTGGTCTAAACTATAGCCATGGTTTTGGAAAACTATGGCTATAGATCCCTAGCTATAGCCATAATTTTCTTAAAACCATGAATATAGATTTAGTATAGGATATAGACACAGTTTCCATGAAAATCATGGCTATAGTTTTTTTTGGTCCATGCTATAGCCATAGTTTTGGAAAACTGTGGCTATAGGTCCCAATCTATAGACATGGTTCATAAAAACTGTGGCTATAGGTTTCCCACGCAACCGTGGGACACATTTTTTCCTGCATGAAATGTGATGGAAGACCTATTTCCATGGTTTTATAGCTATTTCTATAGTTAATATATATATATATATATATTAAAAATATACACATTAATATAGACAATTTGATGTAGTGCAATAGTTAATAGCCTGATGTCAAAATTGGAGGTCTAAGGTTCAAATATGGCTGATCACATTTTATTTAGATCGTATAGCCATGATTTGGTTTCAAACCATGGATATAAACCTATTTCCATAGTTTTAAACCATGGATATAGACCTATTTCCATGGTTTGAAACCATGTCTATAACCATATTTCCATTGTTTAAAACTATGGCTATAACCATATTTATAAGATTTCAAACCATAGATATGTCCCTATATCCATAGTTTCAAAATATGGCCATAGGTTTGACCCTATAGCCACACCAATAGGTTCCAAGGTTGGATAAACCATGGATATAAGTAATAGAACAAGTTTTTACATCTATATCCACAGGTTTTGACCATGGATATAATCAATTTTTATAGTTTTTCTTATTCCTATTGAACTAGTATAATTACTATTTTATTGATATAACCCAACTCCCATCTACTAGGGATTCTTATATAATATTAGTCTCTAGTTTAGATCTAAAGGTAGAAAATTCTATAAGATTTCCTACACTCCTTCTAGTCTTAATCACTTTATCTAAGCTTCTTATAACAGTTTCTAAGGGATGGTTCTTAAGGCTTCTAGGATCTCTAGCAAGCACACTTTCTGGTTCACTGGTATCTATCCCTTTAGGATTTGGTTTTGTAAAATCAAGTTCCAAATCACCATCCTTTTTTTATAGAGGTTTAGGTATCATGTTTTAAAAATAATCACTTAGCTCATCAATTTGAGTCATTTTATGATAAAAAATACCACCTTCATCAAATTTCACATGAGATGATTCTTTAATAATCTTTGACATTTTTAAAAAAAATATACATACCTTCGAAGTAGTAGAATATCCAAGAAATATTTCTTTTCTATATTTTTGATCAAATTTACGAAGTTTTTCCTTGGTATTTAGAATATAAACCTTTCATCTAAAAACCTTAAAGTATCTAATTTTTTTCCTTTCTATTATTACATTGCTCGTAGGGTGTTTTCTTTAAAATAGGTCTTATTAGAACTCTATTAATGATATAACATTCTATATTCACAACTTCATCCCAAAAATGTATAGGAAGGTTATATTCACATTCTCTTGTTCTAGAAATTTTTCACAAAGTCTTATTACTACTTTAAACAACACCATTCCATTAAGGTCTCCTAAGGGTAGAAAAATTATGTTTTATACCATGTTTTTAACAATAATAATTGAACTCATGGTTCTAAAATTATCCTCCATGGTCACTTGTAAAATAAATAATTTTAGTATATTTTTCTTTTTGAAACAATTTTCAAAAAATCATAAAAATATAATAGACTTCATTTTTAATACTTAAAAAGAAAACCAAGTTAATCTAGACAAATAATCAACTAAAACATAAAAAAGATTATCCTATTAGGATTGCAATTATATACGATGAAAACAAATCTATATGAATAAATTATAGGGGTCTATAAGTAGAAACCTCTTTAATTGGTTTAGAAGATGAATTGTGTTGCTTTCCCATTTAACATGCATCAAATAGTTTATTTTTATTTATTTTAAGTTGAGGTAAATCTAAAACTAAATTCCATTTAGACAAATTTCTTAAGGAATATATATTACAATATCCCAATATTCTATTTAATATCCATGATTCATTTTTTCAACATTTAAACTGTTATCTTTTTGTATACTCAATGAATTAAGATCTATAGTATAGACATTCTTTGTTATAGGTGCCTTAAATTTAAAAGTTTTATCTTTAAAAACTGAAAATGCACTAGTTAAAAAATCAAAAAAATACCATTCATCACAAATTTAATAAATACTTATCATATTATGCTTTAATCCTTACACATATAAATTTTTTTCGATGAGTACTGAGCTTGGATTTCCAACAGATCCAACTCCCATAATCTTGTCTTTAGCATTATCACCAAATGTGACATGTCCTCTATCTACTTTTGATAAGGGGTGGAAATTAGTGAAAACTTCACTCATATGACTTGATCATCTGCTATCCATGTATAATTTTTCTTTGATTCACTTGGAACTTTTTCCCTACAAATAAAAATTAAATAAGAAATTATTTTGGTACCCATATTCTCTTGGGTCCAGTAATGTTAGCAACTAAAGATTTGGAAACTCAAATATGTTTGTGATGTCCAGAAATTCTAACACTAAATTTTGATTTTTTTGGAAAGAAAATCATTTTTAACTCCACATAATTTTGGATTTATCAAAACTACAATTTTTATCATAATTTCCTAACTCTAAAAATAAAAATAAGTTATTTTAGAGATATTTTTGTTCTTGAAACTAGGTAAAAAATATTTTTTTGTAAAAAATTGGTTTTTTTACCTTTTCTACTTCTTAAAAATTTTAGGAGATTTATTGTTTTCATGGTTTTGATTTAAATAATTTTCACCTTTAGTGAAAAAAACACTTGAAACATATTTTAATTATTGATCTTCTTTTTATAATTTTTTAATTTTATAACCATGTTCAATAAATGATGCAACATAATTTTCCATCTTGGTTTTTAATTTTGAATTTTTTTGTTTAAGTCCTATTTTTCATTAGTAAAAACATCATAGGAATTTTTAAGAGATTTATTTTTCTTTTTTAAATATTTATACTTAGTTTCTAGTATGGTACAATATTAATTTATTTCTTTATTAGAGAAGTTTTCATTTTTTATTCAGATTCATGATTAGAAGAATAATAAGAATGTACCTCATTAAATGTTCCATAAATCACATGTTTTACTTATGAGTAGAATGATTAGATTTAAATTATAATCATGAGACATTTCTAGAATCCTCTAAAGCACTCCATTATTGCATACAAATAACTTATTTAGAATTTACATCAGGCTTCTTATACCTTTTGAAGGGTTTCTTAAAACCTATTCTCTTATTGCAATTTTTTTTTAATTTTATTACAAAGCGAGCAAGATCATTTTCTGAAGAAGAACTACTTGAAGTATATCATTCATATGACTCAAATATTTGAATTTATTTTTAATTATTGTCATATTTTGAAATTGATACTTTTAAAGCAGAATTATCCTAATTTACCATTCTATTTTCTCCATCTTAAGCTTCCATATCTTCCTCAAGCATCATTAGAGTCCCAATAAGAACTTTTATTTTAAACTATTTACCTCTATTGATTTTATAATCACAACTAAAATTCCACTCCATTTTAGTGGTAGAATTATAATAATATTTAGAGCTTTATCTAGTTCACCAATAGGTTCTCCTAAAGAAGCATCATTTTTAACACTCTCATTAAGTATTCTATTTAATTGTGTGATGCTATCTCCATCCATAATTATGAACATATCAAAAGTTAGCTTAGTAGTATTATATATTATAGCTATCACATTATATATACTAAAATGGAATTCTACATTTCATAAGAAGTTTTATTTTCTCATTATCTGTAGATAATTGTTGGTTCTGACTATCATCCAACACAAACAGCTTTCCAACTCCTCAGATAGCAGCTAGATACCCCTATTCTATGTTTTCCATAGGGGTGTTCTGGTTGTGCTTGTCCATAAGTGACTGTCATCACCGCACGATTGTTTGTCCAATATTCAGATCAAGTGAAAGGATGTCTAATGATTTGGTGCTCTCGAAATGTGTGATTCAGCCACTCATGCACTTTTGATCCTGCACAATAAAAAACAAAATACAAAGCATAAAAGAGGAAAAATAAAATAATGAAAAAAAGAAATGAGATTAAAAACAGAATTTTAGAATTTTTTATTTTTATTTTCACTTTAATTGATACAAACTGGATGTATTAAAAAACACCATTAGTATCCTTCCCCGAAAACGATGCCATTATTTGGTATCATTTTATCCAAAGTGTTACGTTTGGTGTTCTAAATTGAAATAACCAAACTTATTATTTAGTATAGTGCAAGTATGGGGTTAATCCATAGGAAGAGAGATTAACTGCGTTCTATTTTTTTTTTCTAGTTTCTATTTAATTAAGTGAAGATTAACTAAATTTAGAGTTAATTTTTGATTGTTTCACAGATAAAGTAACCAATTCTTCTATTTCATAGTGAAATTATTTTAAAGATAAAAGAAAAAGTAAGATTGATTTTTGATGATAAATTGAAAGGAATGTGTCAGGGATTTAGATTTTTAAGGGTTATTAATAAATTGATTTTTCTTATCATGTTGTGTTGTTCATAATAGCTCACATCTCTGGTTTCAAAAATAATGGAACCCCCTTGATCTGGTAAGTTTCATTTGAATCAATAGAGAAAAATTCCTTGGTATGTAATTTGATTCATATTAATTTTGTTAATTGTAACCCCTTTGAGATAATAAGTATACACAATGATCATGTATGTTCTTAATCATAATTCCTCATAAGATCCCTAAAAATCCCATTATTGGTCTGATACGGGGTTTATAGTGATATTTAGAAAGAGTTTTTGTGGGATTATGAGAGAAATATAAATAATACGATTACAATATAGAAATTGATAAACAATAACCCATAATCATACAAAGCCCCAACACATAGGGGATTTAGCTACTCATGTAGTAACTAATTACTAAAAAACTTTTGATACCCGAGTGAAACATCGCACAAAATTTTGTTTGAAGATCATTGAGAGGGTAGCGACATCATCTACTCTCTTTTATTCTCCCCTTCTTCTCCTGTTGGGAATCTCTATAATGTCCCCTTTTTGTGTCTAAATATCATTGTTGAATTAGGAGGTCCTTCCCTCTAATTTATAGTGTTTGGAAATACACAGCGTGTACTCAAGAGTACACAACGTGTACTCAAGTCAACCTGACTTGGGCCATTTTTCTCCACCAGTGGATGAGCTACCGTGCTGCCCTTGACTTTGAACGTGGTGTCTTCTAGTTGGTGGGGGTGCACGATGTGTAAATCCACCCCACATGACATGTAATGTCAACCCTCAACCACCAACCACTTCTAGAAGGGGGTACATGCTGTGTTCAGGGTAATCACACGGCGTGTAATCGTTGTCCGACAAAATGGGCATGTATTTGGTCCTGCTGATCCATGTCTGAGAAATATTACACAAAGTGTGTAAGAAGTACACACCATGTATATGTGAATTTTGGTTCTGACCCTTCCCAATTTGAGTCTTAGGCTGGAAAATACCTAAAAACCACCATGATTACCAAATTAAATCATTTTATCTCAAAAAAAAAACACATATATCCAATGAAAACATGATTTTATATTCAATAGAATGTATAAAAAGGTATACACAATTCAGGAACATCAAATTTCACACACTATTTTACTTCTATTCAGATTTAGATTCTAGTTCCATGAGTGAATTTGATAGATTTAAGTGGAATTACAATTTTAAAAAGTAGCACTTCTATTTTACCCTTGTTCCTAAGATTCCTAAACCAATGTTCATTTTCACACTTTCTTGATGCTTCCTAAATGAATTTTTTATAAATTAATTTCCTCCTTCTTTATATGGGTTCAATATTTCTCTCACTTGAATGAATTCATTTTTAAAAAATGGTCACTTTTATTTATTTACTTATTTTTTGAAATTTTCCCAGCCATGTATGTGTAAAGAACTATGAAAAGAACTAATTTAATATGTATTGGGGGATTAAACTCACATACACAGTTCCATTATCTTATATATTCATCATGGGATGCCAATGACCTATTTTACTCCAGGTTTAAAGGACTTATATGAATGTATTTTAGGGAGTCTCTCTAAGGTGATATTCAATATAAAAGGTTAGGTCACTCGAGATTAAGTTTGAAATTCTAGTAACCATATGTTATAATTATGATTACACAAAGATATTTTTAGTTTTCACTCCATTTCCATAGTCCTCAAATAGAATCTCCATAAAAATAGAGGTTATGTTAACTCAAAAATCATTCACATTCAGTAATTTAGAATTAATGTAATCATCAGATCCAGTATGGTAATTTAATTAGGTAAGGTAATATTAAATTTCAATCTTCCTATAAAATTTCTCAAAATCAATCCAAAAATAAATTATGTACAGGCTCTAGAACCTCTATTTTTTTTTTATTTTTATTTTTTATTTTTCGTAATTATTTATTTACACTATAAACATCTAAAAAATAAAAAAATAGAGACTGTGCATATATTCCTAAAATATATTTGGGTTTTGTTTTTTTATTTGTTTTTATTTTTTTTCTTCATATCCTAAAATACGTTTTTCTTTTCCCCTATACTTGGTTCAAGCATACTTCCAATTTAATCCCATAATTCATTTAATAAATAAAAATAATTTAAAATAAATTAATAATCTAGAATAATATGAGGGAAAGAGACAACCCAACAATAATCTATTTACCAGCAGTGTAGAGGAATTTAAACTCCTCCAAGGGGTTTTTCTATAAATCCTAATGGTACTTCTTCAATTATTGGCCATTCACCTTGAATAGTTACTTTGAAACTTATCTTTGAACCCAAAATACACTAAAAGGAAATGTATTAGTTACTATGTATGGTCCAGTCCACTTGGAACAAAGATCAATATGTAATAGTTGTATCCTTTTAAAAAATAATAACACTTTGTCTCTAGCTTGAAATTATATTTTTTGGATCAATTTATCATGAATAGATTTAGATTTATCCATATAAAATAATGATTTATCATATAATTTTCTTCTCATATCTTCAAGTTCCATCATTTTCATCTTCCTCTGCTCTTCACCCTTACTAAAATATAGGTTCAATATTTTGGCAAACCAATAGGCTTTGTACTATAGCTCAACAGGTAAGTGACAATGATTACCATAAAAAATTATATAGGGAGAAAAAACTAAGGGGGTTTTGTAAGAAGTTATGTATACCCATAGTGAATCCTATAATTTATTACTTTAGTATTTATGGTTGGGATACATTGTTTTCTCCAAAATTATTTTGAATTATTTATTAGACACATCACCTAGTCTATTTTTCAATGGGTGGTAGGTATTTGAGGTTTTATGGTGCGCTTAATATTTCTTCATGAGGGATTCCATATTAATATTATATAAGTGGGTTACTTGGTCACTGACTATAGCTTGAGGTATTCCAAACCTATAAAAACAATTTTCTTTTAGAAACTCAATCACCGTTTTTGAATCACCAGTTCAAGTAACTTTTTCTTTAATCCTCTTAGAAACATATTACACTACTAACAAAATTTAATAAAATCCAAATAAAACTAGAAAGGGTCCCATGAAATATATTACCCAAACATCAAATATTTCAAAAATAAATCAAAGGTTGTTAGGGAATTTTGTGTATTTTGAAAAATCCACTAGTAAACTGGAAGTTGTGATATTTTTTACAAAAATCATGTGAATCTTTAAAAATTTAGGGCAAAAAAATACAACTTTTAAAAAATTTCTAGCTATTATTTAAGGTCCAAAATGGTCTCCTCATGAAAATGTGTGGAAAAAATAAAGTAAAAATTTCATTTCATATCTAGGGATACATCTCATAATAACTTGTCCACTTTAAATTTTCTATAAATAATAAGCCTCCCAGACATATTATTTTGATACATATTTTAATTTAGTAGTTTTATGTTTTTAAAAGATAAAATAAACCTTTGTTGTAACCATAAAAATATATATTTAAGCTTACTAGGGCACTTGGGTGAGGTTTTATAGTTTCTCACCAGGGAACGAGTCATCCAAATTTGTCTTAGGTATTGGTTTTACCTTAATAATGAGAGGTAGTTGGCTCATGTGGCCTGCCACCATATTCTCACAAACCTTCCTGTCCTTTATATCTAGATAAAACTCTTAGAGTAGCAAAATACATATAACTATTCCTATATTTTCATCGTCTTTATTGATTAAATATATAAATTCTTGATGATCAGAATAAATAGTTACTTTACTCCCTAAAAGATAAAAACTGTATTTTTTATAAGCTACAAAAATAGACAAAAACTCTTTCTCTATTGTTT
This sequence comes from Viscum album, assembly GCA_963277665.1. Taxonomy (NCBI): domain Eukaryota; kingdom Viridiplantae; phylum Streptophyta; class Magnoliopsida; order Santalales; family Viscaceae; genus Viscum; species Viscum album. Next base: position 989,515,748 of record OY728167.1, read on the forward strand.
TTTAGTTGATCTAATCCCTTTCCAAGGTCTATGAAGTGTAGGCTATCATTTATGGAATTACATTAATATTTTGGGAAATAAAAACCCCTGCAAATCTTTTTGAAGCATCACATAGGATATCAAAGTTATAATTCCAATTTTGTGGATAAAATATGAGTGAAATGGTCAAGTATTATTTAAAATTATCAAAAACTATCCTATAGGATTCATAAAAAAACCAATTTCACTCTTCAGTAGGTTAATTAGAGGAAAATATATTTTAGTAAAGTCCCTAATAAAATTTCTATAAAATCCAACATGAACTAGAAATAATCTAATGTGTCTCACTATAGAGGGTTAAGACTATGTGGAAATACCACCAACCTTGAACTTACCCACTTAAATTTCATCTTTAGAAATTATGTGACCCAAAAAATTTCCTTGTTTCATCATGAAATAAATTTTTTCAAAATTCAAAACCAATTTTTTCTCAATACATTTTTTAAAACCTTTTCCAAAATTTATAGATATATTTGAAAATAATTTTTATACATAATTAAGTCATTAGAAAATACCTCTGGGAAATTTTCAATCAAGTTTGAGAAAATAATGACCATACAATAATGAAAGGTACTTGGAGAAATGAAAATATAGAAAGGAATATTCAACATCCTTTTACCATTTTTAGGTATTTATAAACCCTCAATTTTAATTTAGTTTTGGTTGGGTTTTGTTTGGGGTTGTTTCATGTTAAAAATTTACGAATCTTGAAATTTTGGGCTAGTACACAGTTGGTGAACGACTTGCTCACGATTTTCCAAACTGTGTTCCCTGCTATAAGAAAATAAAAGATTTTGGATAGAGAGATCAACATGGAAAAAACATGGTTAGTCAAGCCCTGTTCCCTCTTAGAAAAAACTGTGCGACCCATTTATAACAGGCACACGTCCCGCACATAGTTTGTCCAAACCGTGCACTGTTTCCTAGGAAACCGTGAAGACAAGTTTTTATTAAGTCTATTTTTTTTAATAAAAATCCAGAACCATCTTTTTTAGGTCATGGACAGAGGTCCTTCAACCTAAAATTGGTTCTCCCTTCATTATAGATCTCAACGAGGATTCTTGGCCCCTCAGATCCCTCCCAGAAGTGATCTGAATCTTGGAGAATGTCGGTCGAACTCATTCCAGTTAGTTTTCTCCTCTCATTCTCAATATCCCATAGTCTCTATCTTTATTCAGGATCTAATACCCACTGTCATAGATCTAAACCTAGGTTTGATTATTGTTTCTCCTAGATCCGATTGTTTTCATTCTTAATTGATGAATCCCGGATAGGGTTTGGTGATCTGGGATCCATTAATCCCGAGGTAGGTGGTTCCATTATGATGACCAATTTATATTAACCCTAATTTATTTCTTCAAATTTCAATTGTTTGAATTTAATTGCAATTGTTTGGATTTGGATTATATGGCTTTCAATTTGTTTTTGAAAAAACCTAATTCTGATGAATTGTCATTTTTGAGAAAAATAGATTTTTGGCATGGAATTGGAAATTGGTGAGATTTAAACTGTTAAATTTAATTTTTTTGATGGAAATTGAATCAATTAAATTATTTAATTTAATTGTAGAAATTTATTTGATGGAATTTTTTTGAAAAACCCCAATTCTAGTGAATTGGGGGTTTGTGATGAAATTGATGGAATTGTTTGAAAATTAAATTACTGGATTTAATTGTAAAATATATTTTTAAATTGAATAAATTGGTTTAAAATTCTTATTTATTAAAAATGGCTTAAAAATCTTTTGATGGGAACCTTAGGGTTTCATCTTAGTGAAAAGGAATGTTTTTTTATTAAAAACCCTTTATGGTTTTTAAAGAGAAAGTTGGCATATTTGAAATGGGAGATGGGATTTAATTGTATTTTAAGAAGTATTGAAATAAATTTCCCATTATTTTTTTTACTTGAAAACATGAAAGCCTTAGGTAGATAGTGTGTTATTTTGGGTTGAAATTTACAACTTACAACATTCTAAAATATCATATCAACACACCACATTCCTTAGGTGATGGTGATGATTCCCCTTTGCCTTAGGCCCAATGGGGTGTATGTACATATTTTCTATTTCATAGTGTTGTAACCCTATAACCCATAACTATTGTACCTATTTGGCAAATGAACATGTTTCTCGCTTGTTATATTTCAAATGTATATGTCATTTTTTCAAACTGTTTTATATGCCTTGAAAATTTATATAAAATATTTTATATAGAAGTGTTTATTTAAGCCATTTTGTGAAAAGTTCCATTTGTGTAAGTTGTCCTTTGATTTAAAGGTAAATTCCATCTTTTGATTTTTTCCATTATATGCAATGTAAAGCATGGTTTTCTAAATGTATTTTCATCTCTTAAATTATAAATCATGATTTTTTTAAATATGATTTTGTAAATGACAAACCTGTTTGTTTTCTTTTATAAGATTTAAAGAACATTATTGGTTAATTTGATATTGGCATAATGATATGGAATCTTTGGTGTAATACAAATGGGATTTGTCTCACACACTAATTGTGCCTTCGGGTTTTTGTAGATTATATCCTTCCAGGTTCAAGTAATGGGAAAGGATCTCTTAGATGTAGATCTATATTTTCAACCTTGGACATAGTGAGTTGTGTAGGATTTATGGATTAGGTTGTTTTCCCTGTTTTGTTTCTTTAGTTGCAGTACTTTAGGATTTCTTTACCATTTTAATTCTTTTACAATAATCCTAGCAAAGTTTCTTTTATTATGCATACTTTCTTGTTTCTTTTATTTCTACAATTGTCAGTGGAAAAATCATTCCCACTTACAGTTTGTATGATTCTAGTTGGTAGTTTCTAACCCATGGGGATTAGGAATTCCCTTTAGGATATGTTAGGATTGGATTAGTTATTGGGTTACCAGGGTACCCAAGCTGGTTCATGAAAAAGTGGTATCATAGGTGATATAGTTGAGCTTTTGTCTTGATTCATTATGTATTTGTGTAATATTGTTAGGACTTAGATGTAGTTGTGATTGAGTGCCTAACCAAATCTCACCATAATCAAACTTAAGACACCAAGGGTGGCTAGGGAATAAAGTCTTGTGGATTATTTCTAGTATTTTATCTATTTTTATTTGGATATAGTGGAACCCAAATCTTGTTTGTTCTTTTTATTGGGATTAATTTACCTCATTGTTATTTTTGAGAACTACCTAATGTCTTCAATTTTGTATGATGATGTGGTGTAACATCATCCCTATAATAAGACATGTGAATCAGATATAGGAGGAGGATACTGCTAAACCTTAGCGAGAGAATCCTATTGTGGATCCGAATCTAGTTGAGGTGATCATGAGTACTGTCCAGATTTAGGGAAAGCACTACCACCAGTCCCTGTTCAGTCTCCAGCTATGGATCCTTAGGGAGATATTATTCAAAATCATTCTCAAGAGTTCCTTTTCTAGAAACCACTAGTTTTCAAAGCCTCTACTGGTCTTAAATATTCTGAATAATGGCTGGGTAGCATAGAACATATATTTGAGTTCTTAGAGACACCAGACGAGATCAAGGCGAAGTGTGCCACTTTCGTTTTGGAGGTTCTGAGTAGAAGATGGTGGGAAACAATGGTAACAGTGAAGAAACATGAGTGATTAAATTGGAAGGACTTCAAGGTTCTTTTGTTTGACCAGTTCTATCCAGATTCAATGGTGTTTTCGAAGGCTATAGAGTGTTTTAATCTTGATCAGGCCGATAGAACTGTAATTTAGTATTCAAATCACTTTTCTGAGTTGGTGGAGTTTTCGCCTGAGATTTTATATAATGAGAGGATGAAGGCTTGATGGTTCAAGTTGGGACTTAGATCAGATATCTGTTCTCAAGTTTTCTTGTTAATCTACCCACTTATTCTGATGTGATGGATAGTGGGATGATGATTGAGATGGACCCATCTAGAATGTCAGAGTTTATGGGAGTTCCTTTTTCTCCGAGTGTCTTCATAAGTTCCTTTAAAGGAAAGAGGAATCCTGATGAATCTCATAGTGGTTCTCGACATCAGGGTCATTCTATAACTCCTACAGTTCTTATAATAGGTCCCTTGGTTTTCTACAAATTTGGAAAGGCATGAAATTTAAAGAAGGTTTTCACTAAGGCACCCAAGAACTATGGATCATGTGGATGTTCAGGACACTTGTTGCGGTTCTTTCATATTTATTCTACTCCTCATAGTGGAACGAGATCATAAAATACTCCTAAAACTATGGGGAAATCATATGATTCATGTGAAAAAGGTTTCTAGCCACAGGAATCTAGAACAAAACTTCTTCATGTACTGGAAGAGTCTCTAGAAGAAGTGGATATAGGTCCAACGACTATGAGAGGTACCATTACTACAACTTCGTCATTATTGACTGATTTATTTGATATTGGTACATCACATTCATTCATTTCTACCTGTGTTGTTAGTCTTATTAATCTTCATATGAATCTTTTATCTTGTGTAATGGATATTACTATACCCCTTGGTATAAAGAGAGAGTAGGGTCTCATTATCCCTACCTGTGTTTTCTCTCTATCAGATGTTGAGTTAGCTTGAAATTTTCTGGTTCTTGACATGAAACCTCTCAACGCCATTTTCAAAATGGATTGGATCATTTCTAGTAAAGCCTAGATTGATTGTTATCTATGATGGTTCTCCTTTACCACACCATGTGGTGTCGCTCATGTCTTTCAGGGAGAATGGGACCAATGTTCGATCAGGGCCAAACCTTCTTATCTAGAGTTAGGAAATGTTTTATCGGTGTTTTTATATGATTTGGGGTGGGATTATTTTGAGTGGTGATCTACCTTCAGTGTTAATCGAGTTTTTTGATGTGTTTCATTCATATTTCTCTGGTTTTCCACCGGTGATGGAGGTTGAGTTTTCCATTGACTTAATTCTTGGTACCCAACCAGTTTATATCCCCTCCTACCGCATGGAACCAGCTGAACTGAAAGAGATAAAGTCCCAGTTGGATGATATTCTTGATAAAGGATTCATACGACCAGGTGTGTCTTTTGGGGAACTTCCAGTTCTCTTTTCTAACAAGGATGATGATTTACTTCTCTTATGCGTTGATTATAGGAAGCTCAATCGAGTTACCATAAATAACAAGTATCTGTTGCCATAGATTGATGATATGTTTGATTAGTTGAAAGGGGAAAAGTGGTCCTCAAAGATTGATCTTCACTCTGGTTACCATCAGTTGAGAATAAAAGAATATGACATTTAGAAAACTTCCCTTTGGAGTAGGTACGGTCATTATTAGTACCTTGTTATGACCTTTTGTCTAACCAATGATTCTGTAGTTGTAATGGCACTAATGAACATGATTTTCCATGAGTATCTTGATAATTTTATGGTAGTATTTGTTGATTAAATCCTCTTATAATCTTTGTTCGAGGAGGATCATGTGCATCATTTGAGAACATTTCTGGGATTGTTGATAAATCACCAAATTTTTTCCAAGTTCTCAAAATGTGATTTTTGGATTCGAGAAGTAAAATTCTTGGGACATGTGGTGTCAGAACAAGGAATATCTATTGATCCTGAGAAGGTAAAGGTTGTTATAACTTGGGAACAACCATGAAACATCTTCAAGATTCAAATCTTCTTGGGATTAGCTGGATATTATCACCAGTCTGTGAAGGACTTCTCAAATTTGGATTCTCCAATGATGGCACTTACTCAAAAAGGGGTAAAGTTTTCTTGGGATGAGAAATGTTAGGCTTATTTTGTTGAGATAATTTTTTTTGACTACTACTCCGGTGTCGACTCTTCTAGAGGCCGAGCGGGGCTATATGGTCTTTTGTGATGCATTGAGTCAGGTTTGGGCTGCATTCTAATGAAATTTGATTATGTTGTTGCTTATGGTTATCATCATCTTAGGATGCACACGAAGAATTATCTGACCCATGACCTTGAACATGCAGTTGTAATGCACATACTTAAGAGTTGGAAACATTAACTTTATTGAAAAAGGTTTACCATGTATTTATACCACAAGAGTTTGAGTTATATATTATCTCAAAAGATTGAATATCTACTAGAGGAATTGGGTGGAATACCTATAGTATTTCAATTTATAAATTTCCTATAACCTAGGGAAAGGGAACATCATTGCTGATGATTTGAGCAAGAAATTTCTGACACAAGCAGTGAAGGAATCATTGGAAGAGTGGAAATTACTGGCTCTTTTCATGTAGTTACACATCAGAGTCTAGGAATTAGGGGTCGAGGTTTCTTTGTCCAGTGTTCAGTTGACATCCACTCTTCTCAAGTTGATTCTTTAGGAGTAGTATCTTGATTATGAGTTCCATATAGTTAGAGAATATCTTTATGATAGGGAGGTAGTTACCCAGTGGTCATTATCCAAAGAGATAATTTTATGTTATCAAAATCATTTTGTGGTACCATATTTAGTAAGGAAATATGTGATGGGGTATTTCCATAGTTCCCAGTGGGTAGTGCACCCAGGAACCACAAAAATGATCTATGACATGTAGCGAAAATTCTGGTGACCAGGTATGAGATGAGGCATTGATGAGTTTTTTTCTCATTGTTATATATTTCAGCAGGTTAAATATGATCAATAGAAACCTTAGGGTTTTCTTTAGCCACTTTTAGTCCCTACTTGGAAGTGGGATGATATCTCTATGAACTTTGTGGTTGGGTTTCCACGTACCCAAAAGAAGAATAATGTGATATGGGTTGTGATCGATAGGCTAATGAAATTGGATCACTTCTTAACCATTCATGATAAAACTAAAGTTGAGGAGTTGAGAAATATCTATATGAAAGGGATTGTTCATTTTCACAAAGTCCCATATGATATAGTCTCTAATAGGGATCCTTGGTTCACTTATCTCTTTTGGGGTGACCTTCAAGAGGCATTGAGATCTCACATCCATTTGAGTATGGCATACCATTCATAGTTAGATGTTCAGAAAGAAAGAGCTATATAGATTCTTGAGGACATGCTCTGTGCTTGTGTTCTAGACTTTGGTGGAGCATATGATGATCATTTGGGACTAGTTGAGTTCCCTTAAAACAATAGTTACCAGTCTGCGATCAGGATGGATTATTTTTAGGTCTTGTATGTCCAACCTTGTAAATCTCTGTTTTGTTGGTCAAAGAATGGTGAGAGTTCCTTGATTGAAACGAGATTGGTCCAAGAGACGACAAAAAATATTTAGTTGATTTTTTAGATAATATTTATGGAACAGAGTCGATAAAATTCATATGTTGATCATCTTCTTAGAACTATGGAGTTATCTGTTGGTGACTAGGTGTTCTTAAAGGTTTCAACTCGGTTGGGTCATTGATGGCTTGGGAGGTAAGGGAAGCTTGATCCTCATTTTGTTAAACCTTTTGAGGTTGTTTAATAGGTGGGAAAAGTTTCTTATCATTTGGAACTACCACCACAACTGATGTCGATACACAATTTTTTTCATGTATCTCAACTTCGAAAGTATTTATCTGACCCATCTAATGTTTTGAGTGGGCATGATCTTGAAGTAGAACTTGACTTATCTGTGACTGAGCGACCATTTGGGACTGTTGATTTTGAGATCAAGGTACTTCATGTGAGGATTATACCTTTTGTTCATGTTCTATGGCAGCATGGTTCTGATTCTCATGATATGTGGGAGAGAGAGGCACTAATAAGAGAGTAGTGGCCTCATCTTTTTTACATGGAGGCTTGTTTGTTGGATTTATAGGGATATAAATTTCCTATGATGGGGAGGTTGTAACATCTTGTTACAATTTTTAGGTATTCTCAAAACATACTTTTTAATTTATATTTGTTTGGGTTTTGTTTGGGGTTGTTTCGGGTTAAAAATTTAAGAATCTTTAAAATTATGGGCTAGTTCATGGTTGGCACATGACCTACGCATGATTTTCCAAATCGTGCACCCTTCTATAGGAAAATGGAAGGTTTTAGACAGAGAGCTCTACATGGCCGGTGCATGGTTAGTCAAGCCGTGTGCCCTCTCAAGAAAATGCATGCAACCCATTTATAATGGGTGCACGTCCTGCACATGGTTTGTCCAAACCATGCGCCATTTCCCAGGAAACTGTGAAAGATGAGTTTTTATTAGATTCAATTTTTTGTAATAAATTTATAAACCCTTTTTTAGGTCTTAGACAGACCTCCTTCAACCCAAACTCGTTTCTACCTTTTTTAGATCTCTCAAGGAGGAATCTTGTCTCCTTGGATCCCTCTCGGAAGTGATCTGAATCTAGAATAATGTCGGCCGATCTCCTTCTAGTTAGTTTTCTCCTCCTGTTCTCAATATCCTGCGGTCTTTCTCTTTCTTCCTAGGATTTTATAGATCTTTGTTATTGTTGTAGGATCTAATACCCACTGTTATAGATCTAAACATAGGTTTGATTATTATTTCTCCTGGATCTGGTTGTTTTTGTTCTTCATTGACGAATCTCGGCTTGGGTTTGGTGATCCAAGATCCATTGATCTTGAGGTAGGTGGTTTATTTGTGATGCCCAATTTATATTAACCCTAATTCCTTTGTTCAAATTTAAATTTTTTGAATTTTGGTGCAATTGTTTGGATTTGGATTATATGGCTTTTAATTGGTTTTTGGAAAAACCCAATTTCAGTGAATTAGGGTTTTTGAAAAAAATTGATTTTTTGGTGTGGAATTGGAAATTGGTGAGATTTAAATTATTAAATTTAAATTTTGGTTTTGATGGAAATTGAATCAATTAAATTGTTGAATTTAATTGTCAAAATTGATTTGACGGAAATTTTTTGAAAAACCCCAATACCAGTGAATTGGTGGTTTGTGATGAGATTGATGGAACTGTTTGAAAATTAAATTGTTGGATTTAATTGTGAAATGGATTATGAAATTTAATGAATTGGTTTCAAATACATATTTATGAAAAATGGATTAAAAATGTTTTGATGGAAACTTTATGGTTTCATCTTAGTGAAAATGCATGTTTTTGATTAAAAACCCATTATGATTTTTAAAGAGAAAATTGGCATATTTGAAATGGGAGATGAGATTTAATTTTATTTTAAGTAGTCTTGAAATAAATTGACCATCATTGTTTTTACTTGAGCACATGAAAGCCTTAGGTAGTTATTGTGTTATTTTGGGTGTCAATTTATGACTTAAAACATTCTAAAATATCATATCATCACATCACATTCATTAAGTGATGGTGATGATTCCCATTTTCCTTAGTCCCAAAGGGGAATATGTACATACTTTCTATTTCACAGTGTTGGATTTCTATAAACTGGAACTATCATACCTATTTAGCACATGACCATATTGCTCGCTTTTTGTATTTCAAATGTATATTCCAATAATGTAAACTATTTTACATGGCTTGAGAATTTATATAAACTATTTTATATAAAAGTATTTATTTAATACATTTGGTGAAAAGTTACATTTATGTAATACATACTTTTATTTAAAGGTAAATTACATCTTTTGAAATATTTTTCCATCATATGCAATTTAAATCATGATTTTCTAAATTTATTTCCATATCTTAAATTATAAAGCATGATTTGTTTAAATATGATTTTGTAAACAAAATACCTATTTGTTTTATTTTTTAAAATTGAAAGAAAATTATTGGTTAATTTGATATTGGAATCTTATTATATAATCTTATTGGACTTTTTCTCACACCCTACTTGTGACCTTAGGTGTTTGTAGATTATCTCCTTCCAGGTTCGAGTAAAGGGAAATGATCACTTGGAGGTGGATCCAACTGTTGAACCTTGGACTTGGTGATTTGTGTAGGATTTTGGGGCATTGGATGTTTTACCCATTTTGGTACTTTGGTTGTAGTACTTTGGGAGTTATTTCCTATTTGAATCATGGTAAATTAATCCCAGTGGAGTTTCTTTTTTTATGTATACTGTCTTGTTTCTTTATTTCCACAATTGTTAGTGGAAAAATTGTTCCCACTTTCAATTTGTATGATGCTATGTAATATTCACTGACCCATGGGGATCAAGAATACCCTTTGGGCTATGTAAGAACCGGCTTGGTTATCAGGTTACCAGGGTACGCGGGCTGGTTCGTGACAACATCCTTCTGTGGGAAAATGTACTGAAGGGACATGTGGATATGGTCTTAACTTGGCCCTCTAGAGAAATCGGAACCTGAAAATACCCAAAAAATCTACCAAGGAATAAATAATGACCCTTCCTAGATAATATCTCTAACATTTGGTCCACAAAGGGCATGTGAAAATAGTATTTTCTAGTCAAATGGTTCAACCTTATATAATATATGCAGACTCTCTAACTATTCTAAATTCTTGTGGGCACTAACTTATTATCCTTAGTTTTCACAATTGTGTATCCAGTTTTATTTGGGATAATTTTAATGAGACTCACCCAATGGGAGTATAATATGGGTTAGATTATTCCAGTTCCTAAAAGTCTCACTAATTCTTTTTTATTACTTCTAAATGGGTTGGATTAATCCTTATTTGGGTATGTCTCACTAGTTTGGATTCATCTTCAAGAGAAATCTTATGCATGAAGGTGGTAATTATAATCCTTGGGATTCCCCCTAATGTCTATCCTATGACCCTATCATTTTATTTTTTGTTTTTCAGCACTTGGTGTTCTTGGATTGGCTCTAAATTATTTTAAATCACAACTGGTAGTTTTCTATTTTCCCTTAAAAAGGTATATTTCAAGTTTGATGGTATGAACATAAGTTTTAGTTTAGGGGGGTTTTCCAAATATGAATTTAGTTTATAATTATTCATATTGGAAACCTACACATTCAAGGCATAAATATTAGTATTATATATGAGTAAATCATCAAAATAACTTTCATCGATCTCTTAAAATTTTTTAACACTAGAAACTATCTCTAGATTATGATAATTTTCAAAAAAAGATTAATCATGTAGTTTGGGTGTTTCCAAATATTATCTTAATCTAATTATGTCATCAAAAATTTAAATTTCCTTCCTATAAGAACAAGTTAGTTCAAAATGTTTTAATGTAAAAAAAATTTCTCTTTATGTGGGTGTTTCATTGAGTCAAGGATGTTTAAATCCACTGTTTCCTCACCAAGATTCATTGATGGAGTTCCTTCACTGAAATTTATTATAGTTTTAGCAATCTTGAGAAATGACCACCTAGAATGATGGGAGAGTGGTTTTACCTTTTCCTTTTTCCACATTGATAATATAGAATTCGACATGAAATGTAAATGCTTTTACACTTACCATGACATCTTCAAGAACACTTACTTAGTAGGTAGTAGCTTGATTGGTGAGTTACATAAACATTTGGGTAGGTTTGAGTTATCCCATCTATAGTGAGTAATAAATGGAATAAGGCATACCATTAATTGATGGTCCCAAATCATATAGTACATTGGAAAAATCAAGATCTCATATGGTGCAAGAGATATTGAAGGTACTTGGATCTTGAAATTTATTAGGAATTTATGGAGTAACAATGGTATCAATATTCTTAACTAATCATACCTCTTAATTGACTCAAAATACAATTCTTCCAGTGAACATAAATTTACTAGATTTTTCCGTACCTTGTAATTTAATGGACGACCACCAATAGATATATGTTGATCTCTAATTTTTGAACAATTTTAGGACTTCCTATTATAATGATTCTTCATTAGTTTTATTGTATTATTGCATCCTTATAGGTAAGTGTGGTTTGGGTTGATTAAGGTCTTCCATTTTATCTTTCCACTTTTATTTCTTTATAGGGGGGTGTCTCCATAGATTCCTCTTAAAGTTATTTTTCCTAGGTAGATTCATCAAGTGTATATTGCTATCCACTTCAGGCTTCTATTTCTAAGTATGGAATTTTATTGATTTCCAACTCCCTTCTAATCTATAATGTAATGAAACTAAAATTTCTTTTGGAATTAGGAATTAGTTAAGTAGGAAGCTTACCTGATCCTTGATTCAACAAGTTGTTGAGGGCAGTCATGAGCTGACCAAACTGTCCTTTTAATTCCTTTAATTTTGATCCATGAGTGGTGAGAGTGTTTTTTTGACCATTTTGAGGCTTTATCACTTGTCTCATTATGTACTTGATTTAAGGATCTTGAGATTTTCCTTATTGGTATCTTGTGGATGGTTAGAAATTTTGTCTCTGGAATGGTGGGGGTTGAAAAGTCTATTGAAGTCTTGTTAGAAAGCTTTCTAGAATGGTTTCCTTTGTGGTTTTTGGTTCACAAATTCAAACTGATTAATGGGAAAATATATAAATCCTTGATTTCCACTTGGTTGATTATGGAACTGCCTTAGATATATGGAATCATAGATTTCAGTCCCTTGTACTGTAGTACATCCATCAGTGTCATGCTCTTGAGAATAACAAAGCTGGAAAACCGAAGGGGGTATGGCAGGTGATTTCACAACTAGATTTTTAGGCTTTTGTGATGGATTCCCATTTCTAATATTCATTTTTAATGGAAATCCATCGTAAAAATCCCATAATAGAAGACAAAATGGAAAATAATTATTAATTTTGATGGACTATTATTCCCGCTGGAAATAAATTAACATTTTTTTGAAACGTAATTGCGACGGATCCTAAAATCCATCTTAATTATTATTTGCGACAGGCTGTTATTCCTATCATAAATAAGACTGCATTTTTTTTAAAAAATAATTGCAACAAATTAAAAAATACATCACAATTACTTAGATATTTTATAAAAAGAAATAAATAATTAAACAAAAAAAAAATTAGAAATTTTTTTAAATTTAATAAAAATATGCATAACATTATTACACAATTTCATACATAATATGTTTGTCAAGAAAAAATAAATAATAGCTGCAAAAATAATTGAGGATAGACTGGTATCAGGGGGAGGAGGATCACCTAAAGGTTCAGGGGTGACTCCATACAAACATCGTGCACAAGCCGCCACATATACTCCAACATATGCTCATCTCTTTGATACTGCTAACCGCACTCCTACCGCTCTCTTTACACCCATTGTATTATCTTATCCTAAGATCACAACATCTCTTCATACTATGAATTAGAATATGATGATTCTGAATGAGCTTCATTCAATCTAACTGATGACATCACAAAAGTACCATAATAACTAGTAGGTGTCAATCATAAACCAATACCAGTCACCCGATTTTTCCTACACTATGCATAATTTCCTGTATCCAAGTTCCCTCATCAAAACCTGACTCATATGTGACATCTGCTTTGGTCTCAACATGAATATATCATGGATGATAACTCACAATCTTATACATTTCCTTAAAATATAATTATAAATTAAAATAACAATAAAATTAATTTAATTATTATTTTTAAAATACTAACCACTAATTGGAACTGTTTGTCATCAAAAAGCTATCATGTATTGTGATTGATGTACATATTCTTATAAACATTGAACTCCATAATATAGGGGTCAATAGAGTTCTATATAATATAAAAAATATTTTACATATAAAGTATATATACATTAATAAATAATATTAATTACCATATGTTGTCAATGTATACCAAATGTACGACTCCCTTCACTATGTGTGACGTCCTGCCTCCCCTGGTTTTGATGCCCAGATGATGACCTTATCTTAAAATTATCTCTTATCCTGTAGGATCACAATCCATATCATACATGAGCTGAGATATAGTCAAGTTGATGAGATAATCAAGATTGGTAAAAATATTAATGAAAGATCTATCTATGGATCTCTTCATTAGGTTGTGTAAAAATTGATGAAAACATTTACGTATACAAATCTTCCATGCATAATGGATAGGATCTCTCATGCTATCATCGATAAAAAACCATAAATTCTGAAAGATAATTAAAATAATTTATTACTAATTAAATAAATTTAAAATAAATTATATTATTTATTTATATAAAATCCAGTGTTTGAACATCTGTGTCGAACAATAATGGGAACCTGATCGCATGGCACCCATGGTGCAGAAAAATAATTTCATAGAATCACACCGGCTTTCCTAATAGATAAATTCCAAAAAATATACAAATAAATACAAATAATTGGGATATTATTACCAAAATTAATATAAAAAATTAATATAAAATAAATACCTTAAGAAATTGAACATACCTCTATAAATGACGATCAAAATCAGAAGATGGTCATTTTTTTGGAACAGGGTCTGAAATCATTAATCTAAAAATGCCATTACCCCTCCTAATAGGTGGTGTTGTAATAACATCCCATGGGTCAAATGAATTAAGCTCATCATCAAGAATCCCTCCATCAGTGAGAGAATGAAATAGATATCCATGATCATCTCCAACCATCTAAAACAAATAATCTTACCTGTAAAAAATTGTTAATACAGATATCAAATATAAAAAACTAATAAATACCAGAATATAATAATCTCAACTTTATATAATTGTTAATGCATATAAAATATACAAAACTAATAAATACCAGAATATAATAATTAACTTTAAATTCATACCGGAATATAACAATCTTACTTATAAATAATTTTTAATATAGATGTCAAATATAAAAAACTAATAAATACCATATAAAATATAATTAACTAACCTATAAATAATTGTTAATACAAATATAAAATATAAAAAACTAAAAAATATTGACATTAGTGAGAGAACAAGAGAGATTGTTGGGGCTATCTCCAGCCATCTGAAACAAACAATCTTACTTATAAATAAATGTTAACAAAGATATCAAATATAAAAAACTAATAAATACATAAATATAATATATCATTCATCATCTTCATCCTCATCTTCATTGATGACAATTTCTTCAATTTTCATCTTCAACATCATCAACTTCCATACGAATTTTAGTTTCATCATCCCTTATTATTTCATTAACATTATCAATATCATCAACCATAAACTAGGGGTTTCATCATTGACATTTATTTATTGCTGAGTAAGAGATGTATTTGGGGATATTTCTTGAAAAATTTCAACATGTTTCACTTCTACAGAACCATTTTTATTTTCCAGAAACTGATTTTCATGAGATTTTATTTTTATTTTCCAGAAACTGATTTTCATGAGATTTTATTTTTATTACACCCCACCAGTCATTTAAATCTCCCAAAATAGCATAATAATTTACTTAATAAACTTTATGTGCTTGATGTGCCAATATAAATGGTTCATTTAAGACAAGAAGACTTGTATATTTAATGTCAATGACTCCATATTGTGGATGAAATCACAATACTCAATTATTAAATACAACCTATAACATTTAAACATTGTTACATAGTTTTCTCACAGATAATATAACTCAATTATTTTATCCAGAATTCCATAGAACTCAAATTTACTTTCTTTATGATAAACAAACACCACTATTCATTGATTTCTTTGATTCACCATATATGTATGTATAAAATTGAAATCCATTAATCATATACCCATTATAACATTTTACCAATTTCAATAGAGGGGTTTTTACACACATAATCAACTATCAATTTTACATTCATGTTTTGTTTTCTGTAAACAATAAAATTTGTTAATAATATATATCGTTACAAAATTTATTTAATGTTTCATCATAAACAACTTAACTTACCAGTCTTTGAAACCAAATGAAAAATTATGCTGTTGATGTTCTTTAAGAGCAATAGGGGTAATTTGTATAATTTTTTTTTGATATAGTCATCATATAGTCAAAAAAATTTAAATAAATTCATCTTTTAAAAAAATTTAAAAGATAATAAAAAGTTTCACTCACTACACAAAGCATGTCATTTCCTCATAAATGAGTAGAATATATGTATGAGATATGTAAAAATTTTCATCTAAAATCCATTATTCATAATAACCACCAAAACCATCCTCAAGATGATTAAAATTTGAAAATTGATGATCCATGAGATCACCAACATTTTCCTCATCGTGACCTATGAAATTATGTTTTGATGGATATTCATATTGGAAATAATAAGAGTATAAATTTGAAATTTCCTCTACAAGTACGCTTATGAAATTGATCCTTCTACCGCTGTTTTGTTATATAATTTATTCTTTAATTTTTGCATACATATCTCAAATAGGTATGTCCATTAAAGTTTTATCATCCTTCTACATTTATCTTTATATTAAAAATACAATATTAAATGTTCCATTGAGTCAAATAAGGCTAATAGAAATATTTTCTCCAATTTACATAAAATTAAAAAAAAATTTCCAACATACTCAATGCATCACAGTATGATGTTACTGCACAAATATCTCATAAGAAATATGATATTTTGGTCAACACATCCTAGATTTAAGAATTCAAACGCCCTATAAGACCAATTGGAAGTAGTCTTTCCATTATTACATGACAATAATGAATTTTTAACGCAATAATATGTCAATTTCTGATGTAACAAGACAAATTAGAATCATAACCATTTGGTAACCTAAAATATCTAATCCATTTACATAATAATAAATGAATTTATTTATAAAGTGCATAAGTTGATTTTTAGCTTAATTAAATTGCGTGATCTTTCATATTTAAATAATTAAAGTTTAGGATTCCTGTAAATTTGGGCAATATCTAATCGTGCCTTTAAATTATATTTAGTCTTACTGGATATGTCCAACAAGGTATAAAATATGTTATCAAAAAAATTATTCTCAATATGAATTACATCTAACATGTGGTGAACCAAAAAATTATACAATGATGGAAGGTCCTAAAAAATACTCCTCTTTTTCCAATTATGATCTCTCCAAAAACCATATATTTTTGTTAATTTATAGCTTCTCCAAAAAGTAATAGGAGGTGATGAAGATATGATAAATTTTACTTTAATACTCAAGATCACTATTGAAGGTTTATCTCTTTCAATCCTACCTTTTGTAAAATTATTTCTATTCCTTTAAAAAGAGTGATCCTCAAGAAGAAATCTCTGATAATAAGAAAAATAACTAGTATTTATTCCATTGATAAGAATAAACACTTTTTTCTCATCCATGTAGTATGAACATAATTTTAGACAATGTGTACTCCATCCAGATGTAACCGTAAAGTCACTAATTGTCCAAAATAATGCAATCTTCAGTGTAACATTCTGATATGCAATTATATCATATATAGTTACACCATCTTTCCATAATGAAATTAACTCATCAATTAGTGGCTTCAAATAAACATTGATATTCTTATTTGGATGTATGATAATTAATATCACTATATATATATATGGTTACTTCATCAACATCTAAGAAGGTAAGTTGTACAAAGTTATAAAAATAGGACAACAAGAATATTGACTTCTGTAAGCACTAAATAGAAAAAAACCATCAATATAAAGACTCAACAGTATTTTACAAGGTTTTGAAGAAAAAGAAGGATGTACATGATCAATGTTTTTCCATGAATCACCATCACATGTATGATTTAATCTTTTACTAATGTATATAATTTATTTATGCCATGTCATTAATGAAACTATGTTGTGAGACATAAATAAACACTGTAAATGGGGTGTAATTGAAAAATACATCAACTGTTTCATAAGAAATTTATAATTTTCTTATTATGCCTCTTTTTGCCTTGATCTTCATATGTGGAAAATTAACTAATGATTCATAATCACCATAATATAATATGTAGTCATTTGAACACACATGAATGTTTTGATAACTAAGACCAAAATTATTTATTAACTTCTTACTTTCATAGAAACTTTTAGGTAATGTATTTTTGTCAGTAAATAATTATTTAACCAAATAAAAAATTTGATCAAAAAAACTATTTAAAATTACAAAATTTGATTTAATAGCCATAAATTTTGTAACAGCTTCAAGTTTTCAAATCTGACATCCCGGATAAAAGGCCTCCTTAGCAGATTTCAACAAATTGAAAAATCGAGATGGTTATAATTTATGATTTTGAATATCATTCTGATTTTTTTTTGAATAGATAGGACAACAACCTCTTGTACTAAATTCTTAAATAAAGGATCCAAAATCCAAACATTTACATTATATATTGAATTTTATTCACTATGTTGGTATCAAAAAATATAATATTTATGAAAACCAAGATGCAGTAGATGAAGTCCAACATTGTAAAATGTTTTAAATCTCATAAGATCACATTTCTTACATGGATATTTAATTGTTACTTTAAAAAAAATTTTATTTTGATAATAAAAATGATATAAATATTTCAACACCCTCAATTTATAAATTATTTATACCAAATCCATTAAGATTTTTGTGACGATTTATCCAATCACGATCATGTAATAGAAATTACTATCTACTTATCAAGTCCATAGTTATCTAAAAAACAAAATAAATAAGAATAATTTTTACTCATTATGTCTAAATGAAAATTATCATTAAATTTTAATTATGGTTAATTATAACTACTTATCATGAATGCTCACTAATTTTTACTAAAACTTATTAATTATTACTAAGTATCACAAATATTTACTAATTAACAATAATTGTTTTTTAATTATAACTATTTTTTTAATAAATATTACTAATTTTTAATAATTATTTTTAATTTTTATATTTCCTACAAGTTACTACAAATCATCATGGTTTTTAATAACATCTACAAATTATTAATAATATTTACTAATTATTATTAACATGTACTAATTATTACGAACATTGATAATTTATTTCTTAATTATTTCAATTTATTTGATAATTACTAATAATTTATTTAATTATTACAATTTTTTCACTAATTATTTCTAATTTTTAATAATTATTAGTATTTCACATATTTCTTATACAATTTACTATAAATTATCATAATTTACCAATATTTACAAACTATTAATAATATTTAGTAATTAATACTATCATTTACTAATTATTACTAATATAGACTATGTATTTATTAATTATTATAAATTATTTAATGATTATTACTAATTATTTTAATTATCACTACATTGTTACTAATTATTGTGAATTTATGATAATTGTTAGTATGTTTTATATTTTTTACAATGTATTACAAAATTTTTACCATTTTTTACTAATATTTATTAATTTTTACTTATTAATATAGCAATTTATTATGTAATAATAATTATTTATTAATTATAACTAGTTTTTTAATAAATATTACTAATTTTTAATAATTATTAGCATTTCATATATATTTTTTACAATTTATTACAAATTATCACAATTTACTAATTTTTAAAAATTATTAATAATATTTAGTAATTAATACTAACATTTAATAATTTTTACTAATATATACTAATTATTTATTAATTATTACAAATTATTTAATGATTATTACTAATTATTTTTAAATTATTACTACATTTTTACTAAATATTTTATTTTTTTAATAATTTTTAGTATTTTTTATATATTTTTACAAGTTATTACAAAATTTATACTAATTATTAATAACTATGTTTTTAATAAATATTACTTATTTTTAATAGTTATTATTATTTTATATTTTTTTTACAATATATTAAAAATTATCTTAATTTAATAATATTTACTAATTATTACTAATATTGCATAATTATTTATTAATTATTAAAACATTTTAATAATTAATACTAAATTTTTAATTATTACTACACTTTTACTAATTATTGTGAATTTTTAATAATTCTTAGCATTTTTTATATTTTTTACAAGTAATTACAATTTTGTTACCAATTATTAAATATATTTATTATGCAATACTACTACTAATTATAAACTTTTTTAATAAATTTTATTAGGATAGTACAACTAATCTCAAACATGGGAAAGGATCAAATACCATAAGATTAACAATCTAATATATTTAATGAATAATATGTAACATTAAAATAATTAATACAATCAATTAACATGAACATGTAGTACAAATATTAAATATATATCACGCTTTGTAATAATTCAAACATAAAAAGAATCATATAAATAAACATATCAATCAATCATATGGTGTCACTAATTTCGAATGATATAATCATAAATCTATAATTATTCACAAGTCAAAATACATCCAATATCAAATATGAAATAATAATATGAGGCTTAAGCCAACATGTACCTTATGCTAACAAATCATTTAAAAAAATTAAAACAAGCGATTAATTTTAATGGAATGTCGAAATACATAAAAACTACCCTTTAAAATAATTTTCAAACCATATTTTGATAAAAAAATATCAATTAAACTAAAAATAAACAAATACAAACACCAAAATAATAAAATCTTTTAAATCTAAAGGTTAAACATTGAGAAAACTACCTTATATCAAGTGGAATCAAGTCATGCAGAGCCAGAATGTGTCATATTTGATAATGGAAACCCAAACAGGGAAGAATAAACCTACAGTAACCATAAATATCGAATAAACTGTAAAAACTAGGTAAGTTTTTTGACCTAGGGTTTGATTGAACTAATTTTTATGAGAGGGAAGGGGAAATCGCAAAAATAAGGAAGTGTGAGAGAAGAGGAGTTCATACCTCGGGGATTCGAACCTCAATTGACAAAAAACTGGGTGTGGCAGATGATTTTGGGGGTGGGATATATGAAAACAACATAATGGGGGGGGGTGACTACGCTAGGGGGAAGAATAGATTAGGGGATGAGAAAAGGGTTCACATGTTTTTTAATTTAAGTTTATTGTGACGAGGTAATAACGACGAACTATCCATCACTAAAAATTATGTCGGTATGACCTTTTGCGACCTACCATGTTATCCATTGCCACTAATCTTTCCATGATGACTAGTAATGATGTATAATATAGTTCTTCACTATTAACTATCACAAATAATATTATTTTCTATGAATACTATTATCCATCATAAAAACTTAGGTATTCTCAATTATTTAGAAAGGATTTCCATTTTTTGAAAATAACTCATCGCAAATGGAAAATTTTCTTGTAGAGTGTCTTCTACATTTTGTTCATAGCTAGCTGTATTACAAGATACGTTAGTTTCTCAATTTTCTTTTCCATTAAAGGTGATTTGTAATTTTTTACCTAATGCACATCTTTAGTTGCAGTTCTTATACCAAATTATTGAGAATTTTGGGAGATCCTTTCAATTAGTTTTCTAACTTTAGAGGGTGACTTATCAATTAGTGATCCTCTATAAGATACATCTATAAAGTTTTGGTCATCATCCATCAATACTTGGTAAAAAAATACTAATAAGTGATTTTCTTCATAGAGATGATGTGGGCAGGATGCAGTCAACTTCTTAAACGTTTCCCAGAACTCATAGAGAGTTTCTCTAATTACTTGTTTGATTATATAAATCTCCTTCCTTAGTTGAGAAATACTTAAAAATGATTTTTTGGAGGAAGTCTATCTATAACTCATCCCATGTTGGGACTTCTCTAGTTCATAGATTATAGAGCCACTCCTTGACTTCCCCTTCAAGATAGAAGATGAAAGACTTCCAGCTGATTTGAGACTCATTGACTCCTCTAGTTATAAATCCATTTCATACTTCTTAAAATTCTATCAAATTCCTATCAGGGTATTCACTTGATAATCCATAAAATTTAGGTTAAATTATAATCATTTCAATTTTAAGTTCACAATATTGTTGATCATTCAATTAAAATTTTCAATTATTAATATTGAAATTAGGTGTATACATTTCCCTCAAAGTCCTATTCACTTGAGCAAGATTATCTTCCATATTTTCACTTCCTAATGTAACTCTAGTGGAAGAAGCTAAAGAATGAGATTTATCAAACGTAATGGTTAAAAACTATCTTTCCTATTGTTTAGTGATTTTTAGAGTTTAAAGTCAAGTGAGCTCAGTTCTATCAACCTCATAATAAAAACCAATGAGGTTAGAAGAGCTAGATCTCGTTTTTTGAAATCATTTTAAACAAAATTTAAGCATGAACACTATCATCCCCGACAACAACATGAGGTTTGATGAGTGACCTATCATGAGTCTTCCATAAAATAAAATTTTAATCCTAAGTTAAATATATTAAAGTGGGACTCGAGTTGTCTTTAGAGAATATTGTGCTACATATATGTTTTTATCTTTTTTAATTGGTTCGAATTGTTGGAAGTAGTGGATGTAATTTATTGGGTTTAATACCAGTTTAAATAATAGTGGTATATCCTTAGATAATTCCATCATTATACTATTGAATCATTATTTAAATTATTCCCTACTCTTCCTAGAATTAAATGATATCTCACTGATTACTCTTTTCTAGTTATTTTGGATTGGATAAGGAAATAAAATGATCACTGTATCCCCTATAATCACATAGCCTGGTAATTGAATTTCATTGATCACCCTAATATTAGTACACTTCTTTCTATTACATGAGGTAAGTGGATTGTGTGTGAAATCCTAATAATGAGAGTATAAGAAATTAAAAGTGAAATCTAGAAGAAATCACTAACTGATTAAACCATTAAAATATATATATAAATTAGTGGAAGAATTAATCGTAACGATTAGAATTCATCAACAAGTGAATGAAATAATTTTCCTTGGTGTGAAAAAAATGGCCAATTTTCCTATCATTATAGTATTATAACAAAATTAAAATAAGGTAAATAGGAGTAAACAACAACAACAACTTTATTTGATCAAGTGGGTTTCCAAGAATCCCTAGAGAGCGACCCCTCAGCCCAATGAACAATGACTTTTTTTATAGAAAATACCCCAGGTTCACTCATCCTTCTCTATAAATGATTATAATGAGTTATTTTTTCACCCAAAATAGTTCTAGTACCTTCATAAATATTGTTTAATTTTAACTATTTGAATTCTCGACATGTTTCTATTCCAGAATAATTGGAGTGTAATTTCATCAATGCCTCTCAGCTCCACTAGATGTAAAATTATATTTAAAGGAGGAAGATGATGTATTTGTTGGAATTGGTTTGTGATTTTTATTTGGGCCTTAGTAAGTGGGTCCAGATATTTTGGATTTAATATCATCTTTCATCTTTGATTTCATCGTGCTCTATTTTAGAGGAAAAATGATGGTGCTTCTGGTATGCCTGTAGTTTGAATATCTTGAGATGGATGAATAGAGCTGGTCCACTTCCGTTAAAATAGAGCTCAAGAATAGAATTTCAAAGAAGGATCATATCTGTATAGGTGATCTTGATGTTGTCATCTATTTAAAATAGAGAACCCAAGGTGATTTCCTAGAAATTTGTTGGTGAATGAAGCATGCTTAGATCAACAAGGCATAAGAATAGGATATCGTTGCCCCATACACTGGTTTTAGCTTCAAATAAATTATCACACCATATGATGATCTATGAAAGGCCTCAATAAATTATTATGCATGAACCAAGATAGTGCACACTAATTTATCTTCTCCCACTGAGCTTCACCTTGCACTTATGAATTCTTGGGTGGTGATTACTACCATCATAGGTAGAGCATGGGATCCATGGAGAGGTGGTAGGGTATCAATATTAGTTGGCAGTAGTAGGATTTCTAGATGGTTTTCTTTCCACTGTTAGTAAGAGATTTTATCAAACATAAGAAGAACATGGGACAATGGATGGAAGTAGTATGGTGGTATCAAATTAATAGTAGCATAAATTTTCCTATGGTGGTAACACTAGAGTGGTAGGAGACTTGGTACTATGGATGAATATGGGCTGTGGTGGTAATGAA
This sequence comes from Viscum album, assembly GCA_963277665.1. Taxonomy (NCBI): domain Eukaryota; kingdom Viridiplantae; phylum Streptophyta; class Magnoliopsida; order Santalales; family Viscaceae; genus Viscum; species Viscum album. Next base: position 989,539,409 of record OY728167.1, read on the forward strand.
ACAGGGATGGCACTGAAACAAGGGAGCGGTAACACAATTTTTTGTGATGGTACTAATTTTTTCCCTAATGATAGCAGTGGAGTAGTACTGATAGTAAAAGAAGCCAGGGTATCATATTTTTCCATTAATGGTAGTAGGAATTTTCTTCTAGAAGTAGTAGGCCAGCGGTCACAAACCGATTGTAGCACACCTACCTTAAAAACTTCCCATCCTTCACAATTTACAAAGCAATTTCTTAAGTGTAGGCAGAATCAAATTGATTACAAAAACAATAAAAACATAAAAATTCAAAATTTGATGCCTTTTACACAATTAAAATCCAGTATTAATTTCAAATTAATTTTAAAATTAAGGTCAACCAATTAAAATTAGAATTGAAAAAAACTCCATCATTTTTCTGTGAAAATTCAAATGTTCAGATTCACATTTCACAATTTTTTTTTTCAATTTATAGATTTACAATAAATTCAAAAATGATTAAACATTATAACTTCAAAAAATAAATCCTTTAAACAATTAATTCTAGATTTAGTCAAATAAAACAATTAAATTCCAAGTTCAGAAAAAATATGGCTATTTATTAATTCAAAAATGAAAGAATAATTAAAAACCAATAATTGATCCAATCAAAGTGAAATTTCAAATTCATTAAAAATCAATAAAAATAAAAATTTTACATAGGAATTGGATTAATTGTGGGGTAATTGTAATTGAAAATCAAATATTTTTTTTTCAGAAACTCTAGATCACATTAGATAGCCTAGAAGAAAAATCTAACTGACATGTTTACAAAGGTCTTGGTCTAAGTAGATCGGGGATGTGCTATACCTCAACTAGACCCAGGTGAATTAAAGGAGTGATGGAGAACACTGCTTGCATATGGAAAGAGGATGTTTTTATATTTTCCTAATTACCAGAGGATTTCTCAAATATTCCTTGAAATAATCTTCAAGTGGGATATTTTTAGGAAATGTGAATCCAATTTCATGTTCCAATTAGATAAACCAGAAGGAGTGAAAACTAGAAGATACAACACTCTTGATTTTTTGGTTTTTGACAATAGAAAACTTTCCATGGTAGTGGAAGTGTGATTGGAAGGTCATAAGTTCTGATGTATGTATTGATAGGTCTAATGGAATTTATCAGATGTGGCAGTTTATATAATGGTAAATATAGGGAATCAAAGGTTTCCAGTTTAAGAGGGAGGTGTACTCAAAATTTAGATGACATGAAAGTTTTTCAACTATTTGAATACCTATAACTACTTAGACACCTCTCCCATCATTGAGCATTTATTTTTTCACTAATAGGATCAAACACCACATTAAACCTTCATAGAGTATAGAATATCTCAAAGTCATAATCATACCAGAACTATATTCTATGCCTCCACCTGATTTTGATATCTATTTGTAAAAGATATACCCATGACTCATAAGATCCACGAAGAATAAAAAAATTTCACTGAGAAGTAATTGTCCTAACATATTTAAGGAAAATACCACCACCACAAAATATAATTCATGGGTCACATAATTCTTCTCATGAGGTCTCAGCTTCATAGACACATAAGAAATCATAACCTACCATTACATTTTCATAAAACCATGTCCAAAACTAGAAGAGTCACAAAACATATTATACTCAAATATTTTCTCTAGAAATTATAAAACTAGATCAATGGTCTGCCTCTACTTCAACACCTAAAAATATATCTGAAAAATGTCATAGTTGATGAAAAGATGCACTATTCAAGTAATATAAATCAAAGGAGATGAAATCATAGAGAAGTAAACTAAGAATCTACGACAATATCCTATTATCCTAGGGAAACTACATAACACAAACACTATCTTGCATGGATACAAAGCCATCAAAACCTAAATATTAACAGGGTTAATTGAAACTCTATTCTATATGATGAAATTCTTTAGGAATTGAACTTCCCTAATCTAAGACATTTACTTTGAGAGATTTCCATAAAGCTAGTGCTCATGGAGTAAGTCTGAGACGATCCTTAAATGCTATGCATGCTTATCCTCTATTCAAGAATATATGAAAATAAAATGAACAAAAATAACCATGAATTGGTCCATGATAGTCTAAAAGATATTATTCATGAATCCCTTAAACATAGCTGGGGTGTTTTGTCACTCCAAACAACATCACTAGGAACTCTTAGTGATTGTAGAAACACTTGAACACCATTTTAGATATATTTACCTCATGAACTTGAATCTATTTATATATAGACCTAAGATTAATATTCAAGAACCACTTCACTTCATTTAGATGGATGAAGAGATCATTGGTTCTCATAAGGTGATATTTGTTTCTTTATTTTCACCTAATTTAGGCTATAATAATCAAAATATAGACTTAATATTCTATTTTACTTCTTAGTGGAAAAAATAGTATCAGCCTAGTTGGATACACCAGTCCTGATGAAACCTTTCTATAGAAGGTCCTATAACTACACCATTATCTCCTTGAGCACAACCAAGGCCATCCAATAAGCAATAGTAAAAAAAAGTGCGATCCTAAGATATAAATCAAGTCTAAAATTAACCATTATATAAGGGGGAAAACTATAATATCATTAGGAAACATATATTTGTATTCAACTACATCTATAGAAAACTGCCCCTCTGAAGCATCTATAGTGAAAAAAATTTAGTTTTATAGATGATAGGGAATCGAATACAACTTCTTGAGGGTTATCCCTACACATCCTAGCTAATGATCCCACTCATTAGTGAAGGTGAATCTCAACCCATTTTCTCAATGTAATATCAGCATAGAATAATGTCAATCTACCCAAGATTGGACTATGATCAACCATTCCATACTAAGGATGACATCATGGGGCCTCATCTTAACCATGAAGAGATAATATGAAAAACTCTCTCTACTAAGAGTAAGATCACATTGATTGTATATATGGGTAAGAGGGTGATTTCCACTAGCATGTTCCTATAATAAAAGAGATTATGAAAAAAGATCTATAAAAATATATGACTCCAAATAAAATGATGTTTTGAGAAAATAATGGCTCGATACTATTGATAAGTATGAGTTAAAAAGTATATAAGACCCAAATTTTACCTCAAACCATGTCTGGTTCCACCTGATTATGTTCATCTATTATGTGCATCTGACCATGACTATAAAAATATGCACCTTGTACCTAATATAGAATTCATAGAGACAGTAGTAGTATAATTGGATAAAAGTTTCACCACACCTATTTACTCTTATTCCAAAAGATCCATTTCCATAGGTACTTCTATAAGGGACTCCCTATATTCCTTGAGAAGTCCCCTTATCTTGATGTTTTCTTGTTTAGGGAGGTCCATTCACAGTATTTCCCTGGTTATCCTCTTGTTCCCGCTCGGTGAAACAAATATACACCAGTTATCCTTTACCACCATAAGAATAAAATGATTTATCTCCATACTAGTTGGACCATGTAAAAGACCCCTTTGTCTCCTATACTTTAGAAAAGGGTTGAGAATATATCCACCTTTGATAATGATTCTTTTTTACTATCATTTCTTAGCTGCTACTGACAACTCCACTTTGGGAAAATATTTTCTAGCTCTAGTGCCGTGCTATGAATTCACCAGAAAACTCTCAATCACCAAATCATACTCTAGAACTCTATCATATGTATGAATTTATAAGGGTATGGTCTTGGTTAAAATCTCACATGCCTCAATTGAACTTCCAATCATGAAGATATCTATCATAAATCAAATCAAGGGAGTAACTCATAAGATGGATGAACCTTTATGTTTTCTTATACATAGATACGATACCCTATTGAAGATCCAACATCTCTTAAACTCACATTATCCTTAACATCACTAGATAATACTTCTCTCTGAATAAGTTCTCACACTCCAACCATGGTAGAGAAATGTCATCACGAGTTTGAGTGATCAATGTCCACTAATGACTAGATTTACAATAAATAGGACTAAAAAATTTATATTATTTGGTTAGTGGGTGTTCAAAATAGATTTAAAATTTGAGTCACTAACTCCATCCAATCATCTTTTAGCTAAGTACCAGGACCGCCTCAAAACCTAGAAGGCCTCTAGAATTGAAACTCATGAAGTATACTCCATATACATGTTATCTCATTTTTCAAATTAGGGACTAACATCTTCTTAATGGGTAGGTCTAGTATTTGTACAATTAGAGGGGCCTCTTCCTTTTACTCTAGGGGTGGATATGCATCTTGATTAGGTCCATGGTCTAATCCATCTTTTATCAACTGATTTGAGACTAGAAGTTAAAGTACTGGAAAGGGATCATTATGACCCAACCATTTTATTTGAGATGGTTGTCTACAAGGTGGTATCAAACATTTGAAAAGGTAAACCCTATGTTACTAAAGAATATCAGGGTAAACTAATATAATAAGGACATGAAATAATTAAAATATAGTATACAATGCATGTACCATCCCAACTATACCCTATAACCAAGTCCATAGGGTTTAGAGATCATTAACAAATTATTAGAGTCCTAGTGAGATGACACATCAACCTTTTACACCATTCACCATGTTCCATGGTCTAAAAACCAAACTAAAGACCCATTAATTTCATTTCCATAACTTCCAAAAAAAACCTCATAAGACTTACATCTCCAAAATCCATCCTAAGGGATCAACCACTTTGATACCACTCCAACACCATATAAACAATTAATTTCCTTCCTAGGAAAGTGATAATTCAAGTGTTCCACCCACAGATCAAACCCAATAGGCCAAGTTCTAGTGAAGAGAATCAATAAGTTATATCATACACATATAATTCCATATAATTATAAATCTAAACGCATTCACTTTTCTCTCAAAAAAACTACAATAATTCAAAGATAGGCATAATAACGATATATAATATGATATGCATGAGAAAAAAACTAATAATCTATAACTATAGAACAAAATTAATATGAAAAATTGTAGGAAAATAAAAGAGATTAAAATTTTGAAATAGTAAAAAACCTTCGACTAAAGGAAGGGAGAACTCCATGTCACAATAACTCCTGACATGAACATAAATAGTAACAGCCCCCACCAAGATCCACTATGATTTGGATCTATTATATCTATACCCATAAAAATCAACTATTAACTTTACATTGTCTGCAAAGACACAATATATGAGAGACTTGAGATTTCATAGGACACCTTGAAAACCAAAAAGGGGAAACAAAAAACAGGTTAGATAAATATAGTGGAAAACAAATATATGCTTTAAAAATCTATAACAATATGAACATAAGAGATTCCTAGTCATTAAATCTCATATCCGTAGGGATTATATACTTTAAAAAACCTATAATACTTAAAATATTACAAAAACCTAATCACTAAAACTACCCAACATTCACAATGTTCACATCATCTCTCTAGTATCATAGTGGGGGATCAACACATCACTAAGATGTGTATGTTGGGAAAGGGAGTACCAAACCCTATAGATAACCCAAACCTTATCATATATAATTCACATAAATTGAGTTTTTTACCTAATATATGATTAGAGGACTTGTAACCAATAATGAATGTTGGTCATCTACTTCACTAAGTATATAGAAAAACTATTCTCTAGGTATCTGTGTGTTTATAGTGGGTCACGAATCCCATGTTTTCTCCAAACATCTTATTAACTCCTTGTTACCATCTCTACAATTTTAATGAAATCAAAATTCCTAAAAAATCTTAAAAATACTATTTTATAGTGAATACATGCACAAAATTTAATTTTATGCAGAAAAAACCCACAATGGATTACTCTCTTATACAATTCTAAGATCCAAGATAGAGGATATGAAAAACCAAAAATAACCATAGTACATGAAATGTAATTATACTAGATGCAATGTAAGAGCTTAAAGATGTAGATAATAATGTAATATAACCATATTTTCATGTAGAGTAAACTAATATGATGTGCTTATAGGGAGACATGACACGTGGATCCCATTTCTTAGCTAAGCATGTACTGCCACAAGAGCCTGCATCATGTTGCTATAGGATAGGAAATATTCACTAGACCACATGGAATATAGTAGAATATGGTTAGATCAATATATAATTTAGTACAAACTAGGTTACATGGTCTATTAAAAGAGTCGTGTGACCTATAGTTATACACTATGTGATATTTATCTCCCTAACAAACCCTAGCTTCCGACTAATGATATGACTTGACATGTTCTTATAAGAATTACACCATGAGATAATTTACTATTTCATGGAAACCATAAACATAGATTGTAACCAAATATAACATGTTTATAAATGGTTACATTCTATGTAATCATAAATTTCACCTATATAAACCCAAACTGTATGCTTTTTAGCAGCCACTATCACTGAGTTCTCTCTTTCCAGTCACGTTCACACCATTGACCACACTTGATACCATTGGGGGTATTCACTATTACAAGTTACATAACTATCATTCCCAATAAAACCATTTTAACTATTATTCAAACTCTTATAACTTTTATAACTCCTTCAATGGGGTTTTCTACTATCATTCTAACTTTTCCCTATAGGTCTGATTTCTCCATGCCACTGTCTCTATTTTAACCCACCTTCTAAAGTCATCTCTTTTAAACCACTATATTATTCAAATACTATAATGAATATTCATCATGGTTAGGGAAGAAAAATTATTAATAATATAATTTGGTAACCGATGCAATCATGGACACTTGAAACTCCATTCACCATCATGCTCCTTGGCAAACATGCAAGGGACACAAATTCATTATGAGTAATCATAAAAATAATAAAGGTAATTGAGTTTAAAATTAAAATAATTAAAGAAATAAATAATAATATTTCTCATAGAATAATAAATATAAAATTATGAATTTATAAATCATAAATAATTAAGAATAATGTAACAAAAATGAAAAAATTCTCCACCTTAAAGGCATATTTCTACCACTTGAGGCTTGATTTTGAATTCACCTTTTGAATTTATCTATATAAAAATCCTCCTCAAAGATTACCAAAACTAATATTAAGTTTTTCTCACAGATTTTTATATATAATTTCCTAAAATGAGGATTATAGATAAACTTATATGGGAGATTTAAGGTTAATAGTACCAATATTTGGATGTTGTTTTAACTAAGTCCTGAAACTAGCCTGAACTAAGTTCAAAATTATAATGGATATTATACCTCTTCTAGGAAAAAATTATCATTCTAAACATAAAAGAGATACTATAATTTCTATACAAGGATCTATTTAGGAGTTATTAGTTAATTTAAATGTTCAAAAGTATGAGGATAAATATAATATTATTAAATATTATTTGTTTATTTCTAGATCCCATGACACAAAAGAAATTAAACCAAACACCCAAAACCATATGTATATATATTATTTAAATATATTCAAAGTTTCTAAATAAAAAATTCCAGGTCTCTATAGATAAAAGGTTCCTTGATTTTTAATGGAAACTCATATATTTTTTCCCTTCATTACATGGTTTCCAAATGTCTATGCACTTTATCAATGGATGAAGGTATTAGGCTTCCTTTATTCCTTCTTCAGTAGTTACAAATTACATATGAAATTTTCATGATCAATTTTAATCTCATTGGATTCACTCAGTACAATTTTAGATCAAACTATCTAAATTTTATAAAATCCTAGATGAATCTTCCATTGATGGATAACACATTATGTGTTGTGGACCAAGACAGAATTAGTATGTTGTCACTACATTGGAGAAGAAATGTAAATAATTCTACATAGAATTTACAATCAATGTGGTTATCTATTGAGTTTTATGATTTTATCACTATATATATTTTCATCATAGATAGTGTTATCTTTATGAAAATTTATAATTTTTTGATATATTAGTGTTGGATTGGTGTTAGTAGCATTAGAACTTGATCGTTTAGATTCTTTAAAAATAAATGGTTGTAATTATAAAAGTGTTATCATATTTTATATATATTAGGACATAATAAAAAAATTATATTATATGTTTCTCTATTTTTATAAGCAACACTCAGAGCATTGGAAATGGAAAAAAATGCATTGGAATTATTTCTTTTTTACACACTCAATGTATCCCTTCATTGTTATGCTAGGGTTTATTTCTAGACAGTGTCACATGTTTTTTTCATCAAAGATAGTTGATGCATACAATATATTGGAATTATTTTACTATTTATACATAACATGAGGTACTTTAAACTTCTATCCAATTCATATATTCTGACATAGATGGAATTGGCATGATAATATTTCCTTAATCCTTGACATACACAATATTGTTGTGTTTTTGATTTCTCCTAGAAGTGCGGTGTATAAAATATCACAAATCTATTTTGGTATTTATTCCTAAATAAATTAATTCAAATACTTCTTCTTTCCCCCCTTGATCTTATGTTATAGGTTTTACAACATCAATTCAATCTACAAATATTCAGTGAATGATCTATAAAAATTATGTTTCAATTCATGAGATTAAAATTATCCCAAATGAATAAATTTATCATCATGAATGATAAAATTATAAATATTAACCCCAAAACATCAACTAACCTATTTATTAGTATATTAATATAAATTTAAAATAAAATACATCAAACAATATTAAAATAATAATAGAAAATCATGAAAATTTTATTCAACTAAAAAACATCATGGTTCTATACCATGTACAATAAAAATTGAAGTACTCCTGTGACCATAATGAAATATTAATAAAATTAGGGGAACTAGAAAAATCATGTTGTAATGGTGAACTATGGTTTAGTATGAAAAATTATAGTTCAAATGTTTACCATGAGGAGGAAATCTACATGATAGTTTCAGTGATGCTTAATTTTAAAAATGAAAAATAGTCAAGAAAAATGTCATGAGAATACTACCATGGTGAATTTTTTTATGTTATTTAGATCATTTAAAATCAATTGATTTAGTTGAAAGAAAAATACATCACGGTTTACCCTATCATGCTATGGTTCATCATGGGATATATATTTAAGAGGTTTTGATGATGTGGATTAATGTTTTTCACATGGTACTTCTCTAAATAAATTATTAATTTATATTAATCATTTATAAGTTTATGTGAATTTCCTAAATGATTGAATGGATTAAATTAAATCTAAATGTGATGGGAGTTTAGTTTTAAATTATAATTTAAAAAATTAAAGTGAGAGGTGATTTAGATAATATATTAATGTGAAACATAGAATTGTGATAAGAAGAAGATATGAATATAATAGATAGGGAGGATAAGTCATGAAAAGAAGTATTGAATTGATATTTCTATTCATGAACACATTTCATTATATAGGAATAAATGGAATGTGAAGATTGAATACTCAAATTTAAGTGGATGAAGGCTACTAGTAATTTTGTATGAGTATTGTAACACACACTCTCAAAATATATATGATTTTTACTAAGTGAAAAGTCATTGTTTACTTATTTTGTTCTCTTTATGATGAAGTAAATTAATAAAACATTATTAGTTTTAGAAACTATGAAAATAACTAAAAGAGAACAATATTTTTAGGGGATGTTTGTTGATGATTTTTAGGAAATTTGACTGAGTAAGAATAAGTTTTATTTGAAAAAACTATTCAATAAAGAATAATCAATAAAAAATACCCATTAATTTAATTATTTATCATTATCCCATAATTTGAAAATTAATTTAATAATGGTACCATAATTTTTTAACTCCGAAACACTATATATGTAAACACGAACACAAATATGAGAAGAAAATGAGTCCTAGGATAACTTCTGAACATTAATTCATAGAACCCTGCTTTGATTTTCATTTCAATGATAACTTATGGACACCAACCAATTAAGGAAGAATCTACCCTATGTAAATTAGAATTTATTTATTTTAGGGATTATAAATGAACCCTACAAATTGATACCAAGTTTATTTGATTTAACATTTTATGTTTCTCTCTCATAATTCACAATTCCCCAACCTCACGTGATAATTTTGAATTATTTGAGTGATTAATAACTTAAAAACTAAAAAAAAGATAATAAATTAGTGTATTAAAATAAACCAATTGATTAAAAATAAATAAGTGAAGGTGGTATGACATATACCTACTATGAAAGGAATATAATCTTCCATGGGTAATTTCTTTATCAAGGAAACATCTTACAATAAGAAAAGTTATTGAATATATAGGACCCAATCTTGTTTGTATTATAGAATTCCACCACAAAGAAGAATAGGAAAAGTATGTATAGAGATGATAAAACATGTTTTTATTGAAAATAAAGAGAGAATATAATTAATGACACAAAATAATAATGATTAGAAGAAGAAGATGAGACCCTTCGTGAATAAGATCCTTTCCTATAATACTTCTTTATTCTAAATGGATAGTGAAGTGGAATTAAACTACTCTATTTGAATACACAAACATTAATCCATATAAAATACTCAATAATAGTAAAAAATGAAATTATATTGATTGTATAGTCTCTAGGGTTTCAAATAACCATAATGGTATATATAGAATTTTCTCTTAAGAATTAATACCCACTTTCACTAACTTTTTGGACTCTTTAATGTGTGAACTATCTATCTAAATAGTTCAGTGAAATTTTATTCTTGATTTTCTCTAAAATTTATAAAAATTATATTCCAATATTTTAGGTCCAAGGGAGAGTTTACCACCACTATGGGGGGGGGGAGAGTGATTTAGTGGTTACCAAATCATCAAATCTTAGATAATTTTCCCATAAAAAATTAGTGTATAAGATCAAATATGAAACAACCCAATGAAAAGATATAAAGAGAGAAAAAGATATAAGAGTTTTTACAAGGTTAAATCACTATTTTTATTTAGTATATAATTCTTAGTTTCTAATGGCTATAATCCTGCAATCCATGTTATTATCTTATTATTTAAAAGAATAAAAAATTATAGTAGAAATATGGTTATGTACTTCAAGTATAAGAGCAATCTAGATGTATATCACTATTTTAATGAATTTTTTGCTTCCTCTATAAGTACCTATGGGCTGTGGATCAAACATTCAAAATTTTATTACTCCTCAATCTTAGCCAAGTCCTTTTCAAAATTATCTCAAAAATATATGTCCTATTATATAAAAGCTTCATCATTCTTTTATTTAGGATGAATTCCACTGTTTAAAGGACTCACATGAATAATTATGTGATGGATTGTGTTGTTTCATGATTCATGGTCAACTCATGATCCAAAATATTTAGATCACATATTTAACTCGACTTTCCAAAAACCTCAAAAAAATCCTCAAAACTTTCATTGAATTTGACTACATTGTATCATGACCATGAGTATTATGGAATGACATTCCATCATATTATATGAAAAAAATCACAACTTAATCTATTGTGGTGTGAACCCTTATATTGTGGTATGATTTCCCCATATTGTGGTACGATGATCAAATATATGATAAAGAACCCCATACTCAAAAATAATGTCCCATCATTATATAAAAACCCTCATATGGGAAAGACCTATGATTCCTAAGATATTTGTTTTCATGATATAATGATTATAGAAAATATCATGATTCTTTAATAAGAGTAAATTTATCTCATATTTCAACAAATAATTGTATAATGAGAACTCCTTCACATTGTTGATTTCTATAGATCAAGAAATCCCTATTCCTTTGAAAATAAAATAACTTTAATCATATTCTAACTCACCCATCAATATGTGAACATAAATCAAAACTCATATATGAGTTGTCTCAAGAAACAATTCATATAATACTCCCAATATTAAAATTATATAAATAATACACCAAAGGATAAATTTTTGTTTTTTAGAGTTATATAACCCATGTTGAAAATATCAACACTATATTGACCATGTATCAATTGATATAAACTCATATCCACAACTTTTTTCAATTCACTTCAAGATAGATTATCCATATCTCCAATCATAAATGTATTATCAATCTCCCCATTTTCATTTTTCAGAAACATGAGAATATATGATATCTTTTTTAAGATTCAAATATAAATTCCTTATCCCCCCTTAAAGGAAAAGCACTTCTCCCTTTAATCATTGACTATAAAAAATAGAGTCTCTCACCATTTAAAATAATATATACATTGTATTCTATACCTTTATTAACAAATACAAAAGAATAAAATATGGAAAATAAAATAGTGAACTTATGAAAAAAATTTGGGTGAGATTGGACTCCAAAAAACACTCTCAAGTGATATAAGGAATCATTTATTATGAGTTTTTTCAAGATATCCATAACTTTCTTGTCATGAAACAGATCTAGTTGCCAACCAAAATAATGATCGAGCCGGTATGTGGCATAACCTAATGGGAATTACCTATCCCCATGGGCTGTCACAAGTACTCGAGTATCATAAGTAAAGTTTTGGGAATGATTTACCACAGTTTAGAAACATTAAACAACCAACAATGACACATAAACTGAATATGAAAATTTGCACCAAAAAAGTATTAAAATAATTAAGAATTAAATTACATAGTTTTAAACAATACCCAAGATGCCTACAACTCAACAGGATGAGAAATTCTAACATAAAAATCACCACATGGATAGAGGACATCACCCCCAAGCCTTCTCCACAACACTGCACCCAGAAGAGAAGCTAAAAACCCAAATCACCATCTCCAAGGACCTTGCCCTTACCTGTGTCAAACATTACCAAGTCTACTTACTCTCAAGGATGTAAGTAGGGTGTGAGCCTAATCCCAATAGGATGCCACCAAAAATATTCCATGTGATAAACATTTTAAGATAAAAAGCTATCAAGTTTTTATAAACAATAAATGCGAGTAATAATTTCTAAAATATGCAACTTTAAATGAAAACTGTTTTCAAGAGGAAAACTTTGAAGAATGTACAATTTTAAATAAAACACACATGCTACTGAATTTTCCAAGAAAACACATCGTATTCTGACAGTAAGTACAAAATATCCAATGAGCACTAGTCATGGGAACATCCCTAGACACTAGCTAGTTGTGGGGCCCTAGGTACACCATATCTCAGTGTATAAGTAACTATAAACAATATTCTTCTCGTGAATGAGCCACTAGGAGGGGAAACACCAATGTCTTAGTGGTCCCAAAAATTCATCAAAGTTTAGTTAGTTTTGTCAACGTCAAACTTTCTAAGTGAAATAGGAACAATATCATTACTTGATCACTAGTCTATTATTCCTAGTCCACCCACCTAGATACCCGAGTTTCCCTCTTTGTGCTCAATCAAGTTCCACATGTTATAAAATACCGATTGCACATAAAAGTATCATTTGAACATAGAAACACCATTTATGAATCATACACACCCAAAACAGTACACAAACATGTTTCACACCCTCAATGTAATTTAGTAAACCCTTTAAATATTTTATAAAAAAATTTCAAGAGGTAAGACAATTGTTTGCACACAAAATCCATTCAAAAATCCATTCTTAATGCGAAATTCCCAACAATAACACACCAAAACAGATTTTGAAGCACTAAAAACATTTAATAAATCAATTCTATGAGTTATAAATCAACCCAAAAGACAAAACATGAAATACACATTAAAAAAACTCATTTTCATACAAAAATGATTCTTTAAAATCAACCACTTAATTAATGCTCCCAAAAACAGTTTTTAAACCAAAAAAATGGAATAGGAACATAAAAAACAGGTCAATCAAGTAAGATAAATTCATCAAAGAATGTATATACATGGAATCACCTACCTTAAATTTCAAAAACCCTAAATATTTGTGTAAAACTTCAACCGCACCACCGCCGCACCACAAGGGGATGAAAACAAACCAATATCCACAATATTGAACCAAGAAACATAAAATTATACCCTAGATATAAAAAACTAGTTTCTAGACATTTTTAACTTTAAGAAGGATGGAAGAAACCCTAAGGAAATGGAAGGAACAAGATATGAATTCACTTACTTGAAGAATATTGAAGTTTCACCACTAAAACCCCTTAAAAATTGGTCTTCAAAAGAGATTGAGGGATCTTGGGATCCTTCCATGGATTCTAGGGTCGAATGGAGGAATAAAGGGGTGAGATAGGTTTAATACTAGAAGGGAAAACTTGGAATAACATAATTTTTTTTAATGAGATGGACACTATGCACGGTTTGTGAGCATGATTTAGTAAACCATGCGTCCAAACCATGAAGCCTATTATAGCCACCCAAAAACCCTCATTTTATTGAAAAATTCAAGGGGGAACCTAGGGGAAAAATAGGGGTAAATATAAGCCAATAATAGAAGACAAAAATATCAAAAACAAGGGTATGAATGTGACAATTATCCCTACCATGAAAAACTTTCCGCCCCGGAAAGTCAACTTGAAGCTTGATCAGAAAATAATAACGGGTACTCTTTAACAAAACATGAATTACACTCCTAATTCTCATTCACATAATTCCCATGCTTCCAAAGGTCCCATTCCAGTGGAATAGATTTCCCTCTAAGCACCTTCTCTTGGGAATTCACAATTCGCAATGACTGTTTAAACACTGATAAATTGGGATCTATCTCCAACTCTTCCCAATTAAACATGTAGGACTGATCTGGTTTGCAATTATTCAATTGGGAGACATGGAATATGTTGTGAATATATGTCAACTGAGAGGTAAAATCTAACATGTATTTCACCTTTATAATGCACTCGGTGATATCAAAGGGTCTGACATACCTCGGTGTTATCTTTCCCTGCTTTCCCAAATGATGATGAACCATATGAGGGGACACTTTTAATAATAATTGATAACCCATAAAAAACTATAGATCTTGACACCTCTTATTAGCATAAGATTTTTGGATACTCTGAGATGTCAATAACCACTTCCTAATCAACTTGACTTTCTCAGACGTCTCTTGTATATGGCTCGATCCCAATAGCGAGGTCTCACCTACCTCATCCCAACACAGAGGGGACCGACAAGGCTGACCATAGAGAACCTAAAAAGGTTCCATTTGAATTGAGTATTGGAAACTTTTATTATAAGAAAACTCGACCAATCCCAAATGGCTATCCCACAAACCTCCGAAGTCCAAAAAATATGCATGAAGCATTTCCTCCAGAATCTGATTTTCTTGCTTCGACTGACCATCCATTTGAGGATGGTATGCCGTAATCATCTTAATCTATGACCCCAAAGCCTTATAAAGTCATTCCCAAAATCGAGAAGTGAAACAAGGGTCTCTATCTGAGACAACTGTTGATGACACACCATGAAGCCTTACCACCTCCTGAATATACAATCGGCCCAACTCATCCACTTTAGTTGTATCTCTGATCAGAATGAAGTGGGATGATTTAGTCAAGCGATAAATCACCACCCAAATAGAGTTCTTACCCCAAGGTGTATGAGGAAAGACAACAATGAAATCCATGGTTACTTCATCCCACTTCTAGGAAGGAATGGGTAATGGTTAAACCAAACCAGAGGGCCTCTAATGCCCAACCTTCACCTACTGACATGTATAACATCTCGACATGAATTTATATATGTTCTATCTCATACCTGGCCACCAAAACTATCGACATACATCATAATACATTTTTCATAGCACTGGGATGAACAAACCACTAAGATTGATGGCTATCCTACATCACCACCTTCCTCAGAGTCAATGGAACCACTGAACGGCCCTTGAAGTAGAAGATTCCCTCAGGGGATGGAGACCAATAAGAAGACATCTTCCCACCATGAAGGAACTGCATAGACCACTAACACAACTCATTATTGGGCTTCTCACACTGAATCAACTTATAAATAGAAGGATTTAATTGAACTCTTACTAAGAACACACCTCCACTGTGCTCCTTGGTCTCCACACGCATCTGAGAAAAGAGTCCCATCAGAGTACACTCATTGATGGACTTACTCAAAGCCTACACTAGAACTTTTCTACTAAAGGTTTCAGACACCACATTACCCTTTCCTGGGGTATAGATGATATCCAAGTCGAACCCCTACAAGTACTCGATCCAACAACACTAGCTGAAATTAAGATCCTTTGATGAGAAGATGTAGACTAAGATCTTATAGTCAGAGTAGAACAAAAAATTCTCCCCCAAAAGATAGTAACGAAAAGACTTCAAATAATGAATCATCACTGCTAACTCCAAGTCGTGGGTCGATTAATTCTTTTTATATGGTCGGAGTTAGTGAGATCCATACACAACCACATGATCACCTTGCATAAGAACACACCTAAGACCTATACCTAAAGAATCGAAATAAACCACATAGCCCTTTCCAGATTCTGGAAAGTTCAACATGGGGGTGATATTAAACCACCACTTTAAATCTTCGAAGGATGCATGTCATTCTAGGTTCCATTAAAACATCACCCCTTTCTGGGTGAGTTCTATTATGGGTGAAGAAAGATGAGAGAAATCCCAAAAAAACCTCCTACAGTAACCTTCCAGGCTGAGTAAAATCCTGATATCAAACACATTCCTTAGCTTCTACCATGAAATAAATGCACTGATCTTCTCAAGGTCCACCAAAGACCCTTGTTCTGATATTACATGACCCATAAACTTCACCTCCTTTATCCATAAAGTGCACTTGGAAAATTTTTCATAAAAGTGATGATCTCATAGAGTGCCCAATATGATCCAAAAATGATACTCATGCTCTTCCTCAGATCCAAAGTAAACTAGGATATCATCCACGAATACCACAATGAAAGAGTCAAGATATTAGTGGAACACCCTATCCATGAGAACCATAAAGACATCTAGAGCATTGGTCAATACAAAAGGCATAACCAAGTACTCAAAGTGTCCATACCTAATTCGGAAGGCTGTCTTTGGGATATTCACTTCTCTCACCCTGACTTGGTGGTAGCTCAAATGAAATTCTATCTTGGAAGACCACTTACCCCCCTTAAATTGATCATAAAATTCATCTATTCAGGGAAAACAATATTTTTTCTTGATGGTTACCTTATCCAGATTTCAGTAGTCAATGCATAGCTGGTGGGACCCTTAGGCGTTCTTCAAAAAAAGAACAAGAGAATCCCAATGAGAGATTCTCAGGAAAATGATTCCTTTAGATTCTAAATCATCCAGATGTATCTTTAATTACCTCAACTTAGTGGGGCCATATGTTATGAGGAAAGAAATAACAGCTGCGTTCCCGAAACCAAATCAATTGAGAACTCCACATCCCACTCTGGGGGAAAGCCAGAAAAATCATATGGAAACACCTCGAGGAACTCATCCACTACATGAAGTAATCCACCCTCAGAAGCATGGACACCATCATATAACATGAGTGATGATAACTAAAAGATAAGGTTTCCCAAATTTGGGAGTGGAGGTCCCGCACAACCCAACTGAGGATCCCATTCCCCAAGAAAAATCTAAGGACTCTCATCAGGTTCCATAAAACTCACATGAATCCTATAATAATCAACATGTGCTTAAAAATGAATCATCCAATCCATGCTAAGGATTACATCAAAAATATACATATCTAGGACTAGGAGGTCCCACTCCATCTCATCCCTTGACACAGAAAGCACACACGATGAGAACTTGAGACCTTGCTCCTTCTTCTTAACCAACAATGTCACCAACTCCATCGCAAAATACAACAACTCGTTTAGAAAATTCAGCAGGTTAACAATATTTGAGGAGATAAAAGAAACAGAAGAACCAATATCAAAGATAACAACAACTATAGAAGATGAAATCAAAATGGTACCTCAAACTATCTAAGGTACTATATTCGATCCCACTGGTGCCTAATCCACACCATGAAGATTCCCAGTCTCTACCTGAGAACGACCACTCGCCTATGGATCTACCATGAACTGGATCTACCCATAAGATGATTCATCCATTCTACCACGACCACCAAACTGAGATCCCACCTTCCTAGACATCTCCAAATGAACAAACACTCCCCTGGAAGCCATAGATCCTGCCCCACTTTGAAGGGAACGTGTCACCTTTCAAAAGGGATGCAAGTTCCCCATAACCCCACACAAATAAAAAGGAATTTGAGAAGATGTACATATAGGTTGGGTGTGAACTGGCCTCCCACACTGGTGGAACACAACAAACCTCACATCAGAAGCCACAAATGAGAACTGCCTGGGAGGATGTCCTGAACTACCAACTCTTTTCTTCCCCTGATCCTCCCACTTCCTTTTCTTCTCAGATTAACTATCTCTTCCCATCAATGATACTATCCTATAGTCAATCACTACTATACAATCCCGATCAACCACCTTAGCATAGGTCTTCAGATTGAATAGGAATACCTGAGAATAGATCTCTGGTCACAATCCCTTTTCAAATATCTAATCCTTCATATGTTCATTAGAGATTATCTTGGGGGTATATTGAACTAGCTTGACAAAGCAGTTGGCATACTCCATAACTTAATGGTCACCCTAGAAAAGATCCATAAACTCCTGGGATCTGGCATAATTCAAGACTTCAAGAAAGTACTAGTAATTACAGATAGCCTTGAAGTCCTTCTAGCTCATCTACTCATGAAACCCAGCTTGAAGCATTGATTCCCACCACCTATGACTAGGAAATTCTAGAAGAAATGAGGAACATTTCACCCTGGCCTCCTCCAGTGTGTCAAGGAACTCAAACATGTGTTCTATCTTCTCAAGACACTCCACTTCTTCCTAAGGATCTGTGCTACCTCAAAAAGTAAGAGGATTTTTATTCAGAAACTCCTAGGATTTGTCCTTCCTAGGGCCATGTTAATCTTCTGTAACTAGAATAGAAGCATGAACCACTCCCTTCCCCAAATCTTGGACATCTTGAACCATAGCTTCTACCAACCTCTAATCAAGAAGTAAGGAAGAACTCTCCTTGGCTTCCTCCCATGGATTCATGACAGCTTTCCAGGGAGGCATGTTGCTACAAAAAGCAACAGTCATAAGAGGAAACATCAGTACAAAAATTCTGAAAAATATCAGCAATAACATAAATAAAACTCATCAAAACAAGGAAATAAAAAACTACTTAACGCCCAACCAATGTCCACGTGTAGTTGCAACCCACATGTCCCACCTAGAAAATAAGTAAAACAGAAAACCCCAATATCCCATGGAGAATAGAGGTCTGTCATGAGAGGTGTGGGCCATTCAACCTACTTTCATCTAGAACTCCAATCCCCAATAGTCCTAGCTCATGTCTAACCATACTCATCCCAAATAATATAACCCAAGAGCTTAACCATCCTCTGATACAAATTTTTCATGAACCAGATCTGGTCTCCAACCAAACCGGCACTGGAACCGGTCTGTGGAATAACTCGAAGGGTATTCCCTATCCCCACGGGCTGGAAAAAGTGACTAGGTATCATAATAAAAGGTTTTGGAATTATTTACCCAAGTTTAGAAACATTAAACAACCAACAATGATACATAAACCAAATCTAAAAATTTGCACCAAACAAGTCTTCACAAAAATTCAGAATTGAATTACATAGTTTTAAACAAACCCTAAGAGGGAAACAACTCAAAAAAAGTATAATTTATAACATAAAAACCACCACACAACAAGGGGAAATCACCCCCAAGCCTTCTCCACCACACCACACCCGGAAAATAAGCTAACAACTCGAACCGCCATCTCCAAAGACCTTTCCCTTACCTATGTCAAACATTACCAAGTCTACTTATACCCAAGGGTGTAAGTTGGTTGTGACCCTAAGACCAATAGGATTCCACCCAAAAGATTCCACATGATAATCATTTTAATACAAAAAGCATGAAATTTTTTATAAATAATAAATTCTAGTAACAATTTCTAAAAGATGCAACTTTAAGTGAAAACAATTTTCAAGATGGAAACTTTGAAGAATGAAAAATTTTAAATAAAACACACATGCTATTGAATTTTCCAACAAAACACACCATATGTTGATGGTAAGTACAAAATATCCAATGAACATTAGTCATAGGAACATCCCTAGGCACTAGCTAGTTGTGGGGCCTTAGGTACATCGTATCTCGGTGTATAAGTAACCATAACCAATATCTTTCCCATGTACGAGCCACTAGGAGGGAAAACCCCAACGAACTAGTGGTCCCCAAACATTATCAAAGTTTAGTTAGTATTTTCAATGTCAAACTTGCTAAGTGAAATAGGGATGATACCACTATCGGATCACTAGCATACTAGTCTTAGTTCGTCCACCTAGATACCTGGGTTTCCCTCTTTGTGCTCAATCAAGTTCCACATGTTATAAAATACCAATTGCACATGAAAGTACCATTTTCACATAGAAATACCATTTCTGAATCATTCACACCCCAAAAACTCCACAAACATGTTCTGCACCCTCAATGTAATTTAGTAAACCCTTTAAAGATTTTATAAAACAATTTCAAGAGGTAAGACAATGGTTTGCACACAAAATCCATTCAAAAATCATTTCTTAAGGCCAAACGCCTAACAATACCACACCCAACCAGAATTTTCAACCCTAAAAACATTTAATAAATCAATTCCACGAGTCGTAAAACAACCCCAAAAGACACAACATGGAATACACATGAAAAAAACTCATTTTCATACAAAAATGATTCTTTAAAATCAACCACTTAATCAATGATACGAAAAAAGGTTTTCACACCAAAAAATGGAATACGAACATTAAAAATAGGTCAATAAAAAAATATAAATTTATTAAATAATGTCTACACATGGAATCACCTACCTTAGATGTTAAAAACCAAAAATCTTTGTGCGAAACTTCAACTGCACCATCGCCGCACCACAAGGGGATGAAAGTGAACCTTAATTTACAATATTGAACCAAGAAACACAAAATTATACCCTAGGTATGAAAACCTAGTTGTTGGACATTTGGAACTTCAATAAGGTGGGAACAAACCCTAATTAAATGGAAGGAACAAGAGAGGAATTCACTTACTTGTATAATATTGAAGTTCCACCACCAAAAATCCCTTCAAAATTTGGTTTCAAAAGAGTTTGAGGGAGCTTGGGAGCCTTCCATGGATGCTAGGGATGAATGGGGGAAGAAAGGGGCGAGATAGGTTTAATCTTAGAAGGGAAAACTTGGAATAACATAAAAAAATTTAATGAGATGTACATTGTGCATGGTTCGTCTGCACAGTTTAGTAAACCGTGCAGCCAAATCGTGTGGCATGTTCTGGACACCCCAAAATCCTCATTATCTTCTAAAATTCAATGGGTAACCTAGGGGAAACTCATGGGGTTAGATATTACAAGAATAGAATAGAAAAATACTCGAAAATAAGGGAGTTTATGTGACATTTCTACTTTATTAAAATATATTTCAATAATATATTTCCACATTCTACCTTCTTATTAATGAAGTGGTACTTGATATCAATATGATTCTACCATGAATATTTCACTAGATTGTTTCAAAATTTGGTTTTGATTTTATTTTCACATCAATGGGTAAGAAAAATCTACCCTCATGTCTTCTAGATGATACTTCATCCACATAATTTGTGTTGGTATTTTGATGTTGCAATAAACTATACTTCTGTCATGCTTAATGTGACTATATTTTTTATTTTTGGAGTGCTAAGTAACAAACATTCCTCCCATAAAGAATGTACATAAAAAAGTGTTATTTCAATTAAAAATGTTACATGTCCAATATATGTTAGAATATATAACTCAATATATAATAATATTCTATTTGATATATCATAATATCCATTATACTTCCATTAGATATAAATCCATTTTATTTCTTTAAAATCATAAAAGAATTTTAAATGAAAGAAAAATGCGTGGTTTGGGTTCTGTAAAATAGAGTAGACTTCTAATAAGGATTTATAATAATATTATATCTACCCTCCACCCTTATTTTTCTAAAGGAAATTTTGTTCTAATTTCTATAGTAGTGGATAAATCTCTCAATTCATCCATTAAAAATTTCTTTAACAACTCATGAGCATATTCATCTTGTGAGATAAAGATTAAACCTACTATGTTCATAAATTAAAAATCCAAAATAAATGTAATCTTACTAATTATATACATCTCAAAGTTCTTTCTCATTTAGATATAAATGTTCTCAAAAGTCTCCACTTTTTGTCCAGAGAAAAAAATTTCATCAACATACATAATCACTATAAGTGATTTTGTACCATTTCCCTTGATATAAATATTATTATCCACCTTTCCTTTCTTAATTTTCATGATCTTTATGCTGTTATTAGGTTTTGAGTGCCATGATTGGGGAAATTTATTAAGGCCATCAAGTTCCTTTTATATCTTAAAAACATGAGAACCATCACTGTCAAGTATAAAAAATTATGGATGTTCAATGTGAACCTCTTCCTAAAATTCAAAATTTAGAAATACCAACATTACCTTCATTTAGAACACTTTTTAATTATTTTAAGAAAAAATGAAAAAAATATTTGAATTAATTTTAGACTTATGAATGGGTTAAAATATCATTAATGTCTATACCCTCAATTTCAGAGTTTCCTTTGAATGCAAGACAACCCTTGTTTTTTTAATACCTGTACTTTTTCACTGATGTTATTTCTAAAAACCAATTTTCCATATCTATATTTTATCTTTTGTAAATTACATAAATTTACACATATCATTTTTTTTCAATTTGATTTAACTCTTCTTACATCACTATAATCTAATCCCTATGTTGTAATTCTTGATCGAAACTCTTTTATTAAACTTGAAAATTAAAATTGGTGTGATTTTGATTTCATATAATTATTTGGGTTTAAACAACCATACTTATTTATAAAAGATTATATTCAAAATTAACATTTTTTCATGTTAAACATGTTTTCCAAGCCTTATAAACCAATTCCCTCCTTACTTAAAGACTTACTCATTATTACATGACATAAAAGTATGATTTTTTATTAAATAAATGTCAATAGAAACTCAAACCTGAGAACATCATGACGAACGAAAGAAATAAATACCAAGAGAATTTCCTTGAAAAAATGGTTATATATTCATGTGGAATAGATCCCATACTAGTAAATAAGAAAATATCCTCTTTAAGAATGGCCTTAAAAGCAAGGAAATATGCAATCTTATTACCTTTATGCCATGTGTGGCTTACCTGCACTTATTCATTCAAGAGGAGATTTACACTTTGAATGATATAGATGATGATCCAAGTTATAGAAAAATGATTTAGAAGTGAATTTTAAATGATTTAATTATCCATCTCCACTAATTGCAACTATATCTTCATGGTTAAAAAAATTTCTATGTAGCTGAGAAAAGCCCTGGATTTCACCATAATAGAGTTTCCCTGAACATAATTAGTAGATAATGAAAGCACCACCAAGCCTCTGTTATCGTACATTACACCAACATCCCAATCCAAACCATTTATATAGGTTTTTTCAATATTTAATTTCAGACCATCATGAGGCGAGTTCCATTTCACCCACTTTTCTTGGGATGAAGACCACTGAACGAGGGAAGGGAGGTATCTATTAGAACATAATTTTCTCATTGATGGGGCCCTGTCCTAGTTCTTCATGATTATACCAAGATCGACCACCATAAAACATTAACTTGTCAACAAAGAAGTATATGAGCTTCAAATTCCTTCATACCAGTATCTATTCCTTTCCCTTCATATGGTCTAACATCCCACCACAAATAGCACTGATCAAGCCTTTTGTTCATGTTTATTATTCCCAATAGCACCAAACCATCTATAAAAGAAAGCATCATCGAATCCAATATGACCTTTGAACAAAAGGATATCCCCAAGAAACCTCCAGATATCAGTCACCCATTCCCCATTAAAAAATATATAATGAGATGATTCTTCATAAGGCTACGAGAAATGGGAACATTTTGAGATGAGGTGAATGACTTCCTATTGGATCTATTTATCAGTGGGAATGCTATGGTTTCTGATTTTCCAAAACAAGAAGCATAATTTTTTTGGGATATCTGGACACCAAAGAACCCCCCCATTAACCTCTCGTTACCAAGCCATGGCACAAAACACGATAGGTTGTGGTAGTGAAAATACCTGATAAAGATTGTGTGAACACATTTTATCATCATCATCTTTCAGCCTGATATTATCAAAAAATGTTTCACTGATGTGGGTTCAAAAACATATTGAATAAACAAGGGGGGCTTTCTAGCCTCCCTGAATGAGATATTAGGCATGGGGAATCTCGAGAACCCCATGGATGAACCTGCCCAATTATGGCTTCAGAAGCTTATGTTACCATGACCAATAATCCAATGCGAATGATACTGAATCTTCTTAGCATGGACTTGAATCCTTTTGAATATTTCCATCACCCTATCATATAAAAATTAAAAAAACCAATTTATAATTATGAGAAATAAAATTTCCCCACAAAGAACGACTTTCAAGAGAATCCCAAGAAATCCTTTCTTGTAGACAGTTCATGGAATCCTACACATTCCTCACATTAATTCCCCCTGATTCAGTCTCCTTGGATAACTTTTCCCAGGAATCTGAATGATACCACCCATCATCATTAGCATCCCACAAAAATTTCACAAACAATTTCTCCATTATTCTTATCACCGTCTTGGGAATGCATTGGGAGTAAAAAATGTTCATAAGAATGAAGGAAAGAAAACAATTAATTATCATAATATGTCTCCCAAAAGAGAGAAAAATATTTTTTTAATTGATGATTTGGCTAGAAATTTTCTCTATAATATATTCAAAATCATGGATACAAACCTGTCCTTAGGCAATAAGGGAACCCAAATAGACAATCGGGAACTTGTTTCTTGATATAACAAGATAATTCTCAATCTTTCTACTTCTCCTTTCCGAAACATGCCTTGAAATGAAAACATTGATTTTGTGTTTATTGATAATCTACCCACTCCATTTTCTATACTCCTCAAGGACCTTGATGAGATTTCAGATAGACTTGATTATCCCATTAAAAAAAATTTCATAAAAAAATGTAAACGAGAGATACTAGGAATATTGGGTTTACAATGATAGGGAAGAACATATCCATCACCAATAATCCTCTTGATTTATCTACTGAGAACATCCTACACAAGATTGAAGATTCTTAGAGATAGTGGGTATCCCTATATTAGACCCTATATATCTATAAAAAATCCAAAATTTTTCCCATAATAGAAGTAGAAAACCAATTTGAAATGTAACACCTAAAAATAAGATCAATCACCAAATTAGAAAAACCCATCCTAGACACCACCTTGATAATGAATCTCCATTCTATCCCATCATACGCTTTGTCCATATGAACTTTAAGAGAAATATTAGATCCCATTGTTTTGACATTAAATTCTCTAATCATCTATTTCACTGGGCCTAAATCCACCTAAATAAACCTTCCTTGAACAAAACAATGCTGCTCCTCTGAGAACAACTTATGTAAGTGAGGGGATAACCTTCTGTTAATAACACCAAATAATAACTTATAAGATAAATCTCACATACTTAGTCTACCCTTGGTAGAGTATCCACTCTAAAAAAATATTGAGTGATTATGACCAAATACATTTTAATTATGCTTTAGGTTGCCACATATAATGATCCAAGAAAACCATCAGGTCCTGAAGCACTCTCAGGATTGAGATATTAGACCACCTCCCAAACATACTCCTTGTCTGACATGTTTCTAATAGAACTAATCATTGAATTTGAATCCACCCTTAGTATGTTGTCAAAGAGCACAAAATACTCCACCAGACCACCTTATTTCATGGAAGGATTAACATCACCAATGAGATATTTGAAATGATATTCAACTATAACACCAACCTCATTTAGATCACTAATTAAATTAATATCCTCCCTCTAAAGATTATTAATTAGTAAAGGGTATCCTATTCTCTCTAATGAAAGAATGGAAAAATCTTGTCTTAAAGTCACCCTCTTTGATCCACAATGACTTAGAGCATCCATGAGACATCCTATCCTCCTTAAGAATTAGTTCTAAAAACCTTATCTTCTTGTTAATGAGATAACTAAAAATCTCTTCATCCCATACCTCCTCAATTTTTTGTATCAGAAAGTTCAATATCTAATTTTAAGGACTCCAACCCCTCATACGATGGTTTCCTATTCATGCTCTAGATAATATGATCCACTTTAAGCCATCTCAACTTATTATGATTACCCACCCATGATGATTCTTGCATGGGTTTAGTCCAAGACCTGCTAACCAAACTACTGAATTAAGGATCTATGATCCCCCAATTGGATAAAAAGAACCTCTTGTGCTCGCTTCCTCTAGACTACAGAATGAATAGAATAAGATAATGTTCAGATAAAGATCTAACCAAATTTTAGACCTTCAATACAAGAAATGAATTAAACACTTGAAGATTAAACAATCACCGATAAAGTATACACTAATTTCATTAACTCCCTAACTGATTATTACACCATGTAAATTTGTCTCCAGAGTACCCCAAATCCAACAATCCATTACTAGTAGCGAATGTGAAAAATTCATTCATGCTATTCCATGAGTTAGGACCACTACCATTCTTCTATGAATGGTCCATGACCTCATTAACCCCCCACAAAAATTAGGATTCATATCATAGATTAAACTCACCAGGATACCTTTACATAGATTCCCTAGCCACTGCATTTCATTTTCCATAGGTTAAAGAAAAGAGGAATGACTGAGTACCAATAAAAATTCTTATTATTACACCTGTAAATTATTCCATTGGGTGAATATACAATAAAAACCCCTTTATTATCTCTCGAATTAATCTTTATAATATATTTACCTTTTATCTTGATATAACATGGTATTTCAAATAAAATTATTCTTTTCTTGTTTAGTTTTTTCCTAAACCACATATTATAAGTCTTCTTCATTGAATTTCATTTAAGTAAACACCAATTGAAAATAATGATGGTTTTTGAAGTATTTTTCCTTGAAATATACTTTGAGGTGATATTCTCTAATAACATTATCTATACCATGTCCACTAAACTCCAATTATTTTACTCAAAACTCTATTTTATTTGGGTGTATATGGAGAACTATATTTATGACTTATTCCATGCTTCTAAAAATATGCCTCAAATTTCTCATTGTTGTTTTCAAATATATTATCATAATTAAATCATTTTATAATAGTTTTAATTTTGTTTTTATAACACCTATAAGGGCATTTAAACCTGTCAAGATATTTTTATTTTCACAACATAATATATGAAGTTCCCAGGTCTTGATCAATCACTAAGAGGGGGGAGGCCACGAATCAAAATGATATCTTTTTATTTTTATGAAATTTTTGCCTTATTAATTTAAACCCTATATCTAGTAAAAAGATCGATCCTATAATATTTAATTTATCATTATCAACTTATATAATATAATATAGATAGATTTTACCACACAAGATTTATAAGCTTCATCATAAATGTTTAATCCTTACTGGAGTCGGTTATACACCCCACCAATGGATTATCCACTATAATCTTGTTATCAAGTATAATGGATACTAGGTCACATATGAGACTGATTTATTATACAATCCAATCACCAAACTTTAAAAAAAATTTATTATATAACCCACTAGTTGATCATAAAATTATGTTTTTTATACACCCCAACCACCAAATCTTCTACTATGATTGGTTGTACACCCTAATAAAAAATCTTCCATCCTTGATTGGTTATACACCCCAATTTAGAGTAACTAGTTATAACCCCCATTCACCAACCATATCTTCGATGTAAATACAAAGGTAAAAATATACTCATCAACTCCTACTTTTTTCTACACTAACTGATATGATCTTTCTCTATGAGCCTGTAGAATTAGGTTTTATCATGTATAACTTCAGGATCTTTAACAATAGCTTAAAATAATTCTATTTTCCTCAAAACTCACTTCAGATCTTGTGTGATTTATTTATTTCTCATACTTTAAGAATAATCTATTTTTTATCCCCTTCTTTTAAGATCACTTAAATTTGACTCCTTTTATCTCTTCAATACATTGTAGTATTGGTGCCCTCCAAATTCTTATTTGACCAAGTATTCTTCTTTAGTAGAATAAAACCTTCAAAGGATCTCACTATTCTCATCATATCTTTCTTCTTCATCTTTTTCATTTTAAATACTAATAGAAAATATAATGTGAATATTATTTTAATATTATTTCTGTATTCAATATATATTAAAATCTCCATGACATGTAGTAAGATCTCATCTCATTCAAAACTCATTAAAACCCCTGGTCAAAAATTTCTTTTAAATCTATATAGGACTTGATCTTTATTCTTTTATGTGATATTCTAATATCCTCTTCCTACTTCCAGCATTGAGGTCTTCTCAAAATAATCGTCACTATAAAATGTTGAGAATATTCTTCCTGTTTTAAATGCACCACGATCTTTACTATGGCATGGTTTGTCTTATCTTCCCATTTCAGTATCTTCCTGTTTGCATTGTGTTTTGGTGTGGACATCTTGTACTTGAATCATATTTGGTATTGATTCAATAAATCATCTTTAATCACAATGTTTTTAATTTACATTGTGATATTGAATCCATGAACATCATCTTCTTAGAATCATCTGGTCTATTCCTCATTTCCTTAGAATATAAATTCTGGATTTTTGACAAGATATCCTTTAATATTTCCCTTATGTATCATATCTTCTTTTAGTGATCAAGCTAAACATTATGTGGTACCCTTAAATAGGTCTATGTGACCATTATAAATCCTTAATACTTTCTAAGTTACTTTTACATAGGTAATATAATTCAATGTTACCTTTATGTGAGAGGAAAAAACTTAGACTCACCTTTAATCAAGTACCAAGTTCCTTTACCTGAAACCAAAAATATTAAATTACCTTTATGAAACTTATAATGAACCTTTATGAATCTAGTGAAATTATAGGGTTACCTTTATGAATCTCATTGGGATAATGAATTACCTTTATGAAAGTGTTAGTTTACCTTTATTCAACTGATGGTAATTCCATATTTCTTAAAATTATTCTAGAACCAATTTAGCTTAACTCAAGTCCTTCTCAGCCAACTCAAACACACTTTCAAAATGTTTTAGACAATTTTACTTCATTCAACAACAATTTTCATTATTATTTTTGAATATTACTCCACAATCATCATAATTATCCTTCACCAAACACATATTGACTCATTAAAAACAAATGATATTTCTACTTGGTCACTTTGATCTCCCCCATTGATATTTTCAATACTAATAATCACTAATGTCAACATGTGTATCTTAATGGATCCTTAATTCTCCCCTTAATGAAAATATATGAAAAGGAAAATATAGGGGTATTTTTATCTCTTTTTTTACTTTTAAGACTCTTAAATCACTTTTCTCTTATCACTCCTCATTTATGAAAAAATAGCCCTTTTATATTTTAAATAAGGTCAATACCACATGGTTATCTTAGCAAATAGGATTTGGTTAATATACTCTAAGCCTATAAAAACCCATTATAGAAAACAAGATAGATATTACCATGATCATTAATGCTTCCCAAAAAATTCCATTCATGTGATATCATGCTCAGAATCGCATTTAAAGGGATATTTAAGTTACAATTATCATGAGAACTAAGTAACCTGCACACAAATCAACAAACACATAAAAAATTTCTAGATAATGACACATAAACTCACCCATTGTCTCATCTTTTAATCAGCCAAAACCCCCTTTATAAACATGTTTAATATAAAAAATTAGGGTTGAATGTGTGATTATGATACTATTTTCTTTAGTTATATATAGTTTTATAAAATTTATAGATTCACTGTATGACAACTTATTCTCATTTTTTCTCTCCTTAAAGGGATACACTCAATACCTTCTCTCCATGGTAGTTATAAAACACCATGAATAATGATTCCTTTTCTATTCAGTATCTACACCACTCAATATTATCCTTCAATTACCTAATTATTAATATAAATAATTAAGAATAAGAGAATAAGTATGGATACCTTTCTCTTTTATTGAGAGTATCAATGTTGATACTTTATCCTCAACCTATACTTCCTTTTATCCTTAGGTTTTATTTTTTGTGAAACTTCCTTTTCCACTTTCACCATTAGATCATATGAAGCTTAAATTGTTTTCATTTTACTCTTAAATATCTCTAACTATATAGGTATACATGTTAATCATCTTCTGGTTTTATATCCTAAAATCTTACACCTTACAAAGAAAATCTCAACAGCCTTTAAGTTTCTATTGATTGGATGATTCTATACTTTTTCATTTGGGATGGTGATATCATTTTCTACCTTATTCTTTAACTTCTTGGGAGTGGTTTATATAATAATTCTCTCCTATTTTAATATTAATTAATACTAATATTCCCATTCATTTACTTATTAGGAGTATTTTTTCCATTCTTCTTAGATATTTGGGCTCCTTTTGGGGAACCATATTTCACACAAAAAATTATTTCCACCATAGACATATTTATAGAATAATCATCATTTTTTCTCATCCAGAATTATATAATTTTTTCTTTAAATTTTTTACTAATTATAAAAATAGATTTTGATATAGAAGGTACCTCTTTTATAGAGCTTGGTACTTGTTGATCAGGGATTAATTCAAGAACTTATTGCTACTCATGTGATTCATCTTGGGACTATGTATCTAAATAATTTTTTTAGAATCAACTTTATTCTTAAAAACTTGGGAAGATCCAAATCATATGGATTCTAGATTCCTTATTCTTACTTTAAGCTAAATACACTTCATGTTTTGTTATTTCTTCTCACCGTCAACTGATCCTATGCTATTTTTGATCACAACATAATTCACTATTTTATTCCACCCTCAAACCATGGTTTTAAACTATATTTATATAATAATAAATAGAAATTATCATGTGATTAAATTTTCAATGTTAAAACTTTTAAAATGAATAATTTTACTTTTTTTAATGTTTTTATGATAGGTGGAGGTTATTTGGAGATCCCACAATATAATTCAAGAAAAACAGGCCAAATTGGGTGAGATATCAACCACACATGTGGACTAAAATTTACACTAAACCTAATATATACTTATAATTAGGATGAAACTTGGTAGGTTCATGAAATAAATATGGTATAAATTTATCTAGAACACTATGGATCCTAATTCATCTACTTAGTTTCCCAAAACATGCCAAAATTAGAGAGAATCTTCACTGTTTATTGTCTCAAGATCACTTTTGTAATCAGGACATATCTTGATATATAAGCCTCTAATTGATACAAATTTTAAATTGATATATTTAATTGTTGGATAAAAAACCTTTTTATTTGTGTAAGAAGAATCATAAAACTATCTTTTATCCTAAATTTTTGATCCAAGTGGTTTTAAAAATCCAGGGTTCTCAAAAAACCTTCCACATTGCCAATAAATTATTACCTTGGTAACCCCATTTGTAAGTTCAAACAAGAAGTTAAGTGATGTAATTTTGGAGTTCCAAAGGATTCCTCTAATCATCTTTGAGGTTTTGGATCTCCATAAACTCATAGTGAGAGATTAAATGAAGAAGGAGACCCACTCAAGCATCTTCCCTCTCATGATGATTGGGTAAATGATAGACGATAATTGTGAGGAAGCTACACACTTGGAGAGGGAGTTATGAAATTTTTTATTATACTAGTTTTTTGTAATTTGTGTTTGAAAAATTTATTTCAAGTTGTATCTAGACACACATCTTCTTTGAATGATTTTTTTAGTATGGTTAAATGAAGCACTTGATTGGTTTGAGGTTTCAAGTGGGAATATTGATTTTTCCTGATTGTAAAACACATGGTTCCTTTTTCCAACACACATAATTGAAATATCAATATGATTTAGTAGCGATAATTCCACGTTTAAGTTCCAAACCTTAAAAAAGCGATTTTTGTTTCAAGGGTTAGTTATAGGTTCATATTTATAAAGGGAAAAGAGGGGAATCGAGATCTTGGTTACCATCAACCAAAGAATTTAATTAAACCAAACGTTATTTTCAGAACTATGACCTTCCTCCATGTGTAGTAAAATCAAAATGGTCACCTTTTTCTACATCTATTTAAATACCACATTTTTTTTCAATTATTAAACTTTTTAAATTAAGTCATATTATTTTGAAACATCATTCAAAACCCCTTGTTTTTACTTTTCTTTTTAAAAAACTTATTTAACATACACAATTTAAACATCATCTCAAAACATAAATAAATTGATATGTCATAGAAATGAGGTCAAATTTTAGCATCATTTCTGGAGATCACTTTTGTTTTTAGTGTATTTTTTATAAGAACTTTGTGTATTCTATAAATATTTGTTTATTTATTTTCAATATTATACCTATGCATATCATGTAACATTCTAAATTATATTATTTGTAGATTTTTTATATGACACATTATTCTTTAGTTTAAATACTACCTTTTTATCCCTAAATAGAGAGGATCATACTTCATTCAAATCAAGACATGTAGAACGTTCCATTGAAGGAGAACGCACAATATATCAAGACTCTTCTAAACACCCCTTATTATTCTATAACTAAATCCAAAACTGAAATAAAATTTCATAACATGGATGAAAATAACCAAAAATTAAAAGAATTAACTTCCCATGATGTTGATATCCAACCTGTATATATTCAAATGCAAGTAAAAGTACTAAAATTTGAACTAAAATCCATTCTAATTCACTTCTAACCAAATTTTCATGGACTTGATGGAGAAGAACCACATGTGAATTTAAAGGAATTCCATACTGTATACTCAGCATTAAAACCCAAAAAAGTGAATGAATAACTTATAAAACTTAAAATTTTTCCATTTTATTTATAATACACTGCAAAATACTGGATATACTATATTAACACACCAATTAGAGGCTGGTCAGACACAAAACACCATTTTCTTGAAAAATAATTCCCAGCCTCTCGAATTGCAACAATAAGAAAATAAATCCTTAGAATAAGACAATATAATGTCAAAAAACTTCATAAATATTGAAAATGTTTTTAAAGGAGTTGTTCAAGTTATCCACACCACCAAATAAGTGAATTTTTTTTAATATAATATTTTGATTAAGCTTTAATACTTATTTATTATAATATGATTGATGTTACTATAGGTGGTGCTATAGTGGACAAGGCACTAATCATTACAAGGACCCTCATCATAAACATAGCGCAGAACACTCAACTATTTTTTTAGAGTTCCAACATACCCATCAGAGGTGTCCATGAGGTGTAAATTTTGGACTTTGAGAAGAAGGTTGATATAAAGTTTAATGAGGTAATCATGATAATCCAACCACTTGATGTTTCCTAATATAAATCTAAACCTCATAATCTATTTCAGTATGGTATTTATGTCACTAACACCAACTACTCTAACTAATTCCCTCAATTGTGAGAACATTTTGAGGGTTGTTAGGAAAAATTCCTAGGTAGTCTACCTAACCAACCCATTAGAAAATTACCATGCTATCCATAAAAATTAGGATGAAAAAATAACCAAGTCTATAGAAAAGGGGGTATCCCAACCAACCTTAATAGTCATGAAACCACCTAGGGTAGGGTAGTCATCCTACACCTCCACCTAGAAATCCTCACCTACCAGAGAGGCCTTTCCAACAATCCCCTCTAAAACTTGATCCTAGACTAGAAGACTTAATGAAATAAATATCTCTAAATAATCTATAATTCCAACAAACAACCCAATATTCCATAAAAGAATTAAAAACTCAATTAGGAAAAATCTCTAACTCAGTGGGTGAAATACAAAGTCAATGGTTGGGTAAGCTTCCTTTCCAACTAATAGTCAACCCTAGGGATAAGAAAAATTTCAATTATATTAAATTTTAGAGTGGTACCTAAATTAAAATATAAAACCCCCTATATTATAGTCATATTATCTTTAGAAAAAAAACATTCCAACCATCCATAAAGATCCAAAATGAGAAAATCTCTTATCCTAAGAGAAATCCTATCAATGGAAAGAGAGTGTATTTTGAGGATACACCTTGAACAATCATTACTTTTCCATTCCCATAAAATTTCAACAAACCAAGGAAACAAAAGTAAACT
Organism: Viscum album; assembly: GCA_963277665.1. Taxonomy (NCBI): domain Eukaryota; kingdom Viridiplantae; phylum Streptophyta; class Magnoliopsida; order Santalales; family Viscaceae; genus Viscum; species Viscum album. Next base: position 989,573,562 of record OY728167.1, read on the forward strand.
AAACTTGATAAGGAAATATTGGAAACATTAAAAAAAGTGTAGGTTACCATTCACTTGATTAATTCCATGAAGAAAACTATATGATACACTAAGTTTCTAAAGGCGATGCATAAACACCAAAGGAAAATTTTAGGTGATGAAAAGGTGATATTAGGGAGGAACATATCAACATTTATACAACCATCACACCCCCCCAAATGTAATGATCTTGGAATATTCTCAATTATACACACCATAGGGGAGTATTTGTTTTCTGATTCTATGATTTATTTGGGTGCTTCTATAAATGTGATTCCTCACTACATTTTATATTCATTGTAGGTTGAGGAATTTAACCCCACATGGATAATCGTTCAACTAGAAAAATGTAGTACTGCACATACTTATGGAGTTCTAGATGATGTTATTATGAGGTTTACAAATTTAATTTTCCTACTGATTTTTATGCGCTTAAAATGGAAGATGATGGGATGAATGGAAATGACCCAATTATACCGATGAGAATTTTCTTGAAAAATAACAAAACCATAATTAATGTACACAATGGAACATTATTTAGAGATTTTAGTGGTGAAATTATCCACTTTAACATCATTGATTCCATGAATCACTCCTTGAAGTTCATTCCACCCCCTCAGTTAATTCAATTGATGTACACCCTTTCCCTAAAGAAAAATATATTCTTTCCATAAACCCCTTTATAATTTTTTATCATTGATAGAAATTTTAATTAATCACTCATGTGTTTATTGTTGTAATGGTTTATAAAAATGTCATGTATGTACATTAATTTATGATTTCTTATGCACTTAGGACATAATGACCATCAATGATACCACTGAGCTTGTAAAAGCTTATTCATCATCAAAAGATGTTACTATTAATATGTTTGATGAGATCATAGACCTATCTAATCCTAATTACCTCCCATAAATTCAAAATCACCATAAATTGTAACTTAACCCACTGCCTTAAAAATTAAAATATTCATATATTAAGAATTATTTTTTTCCTGTAGTCAATTTTAGTCTACTCCCTCTAGAGAATGAATTATGATTACTTAAAATTTTAAGGGAGTAAAAAAATCATTAGTATGGAAACTTGCTGAAAATATCGGTATTAGCCCATCAATTTAAATGGGTCATATATTATTAAATTATGAGGTTAGACTATTGTAGATGACATAACATCGATTGGAACCAAACCCCATAGATTTCATAAAAAAGAAGGTAATAAAATTACTATCCACTCAAATCATTTACCTTATTTATGAAAGCCAATGGTTTATTACAGTGCTGGTTGTTCTTAAGAAAACTAGTCTAATAGTAATTAAAAAAATAAAAACAATGAATTGGTACTTACTCATGTGCAGTATAGTTATCTTATTTGTATAGACGATCATAGACTAAACTAGCACACTAGGAAGGACCATTTCCCATTATTGTTAATTGAATATATATTTGGCAGGTTAACAAGGAATTCCCATTACTATTTTTTATATAGGTATTCTAGATACTTTTATATCAAAATTACCCATAAGGATTAGGAAAAGATAACCTTCACTCACCCATTTGGCACATTTTTATATAAGAGGATGAAATTTGGTCTATGCAATGATCCATGTACTTTTCAACGATTCATGGTTAGTATTTTTTGGATTATCTTGAGAATTGTATGGAAGTATTTATATATGATTTCACTATCTATGGTACCTCTTTTTATGAATGTTTTAGTAGTATAGGTGATATTATTTATCACTATAATGAAAATAATATTTTCTTAAATTATGAGAAATGTCATTTCTTGGTGTGACAAGGTATATTACCTAGACACATCATTTATGGGGATGGTATACAAGTTGATAAATCATAATTTGATGAAATTTATTTCCTTCCATTCCCTAAAAAATATGAAACATGTTCATTGTTTCTTGGGTCACATGGGATTTTATCACCATTTCATTCGTGAATTTAGTAAGATTTCACCCCTCTCCCAATTACTTGAAAAATAAAAGGAATTTGTGTTTAATGAAAATTATGAGGATGATTTCAACAAATTGAAATGGAGTCTCATATCACCATCAGCAATCCAACCACCTTCATGGGATTTACCATTTGATATCATGTATGATGCATCCAACTATGTTGTTGGGGTAGTCTTATCACAACCAATTAGTAAAGATCCATATGTCATTGCATATACATCAGGTGCACCGAACCCTACCCAAGAAAACTACACCAAAAATAAAAAATAATTCATTTACACTATTTTTTTCCTTGGATAAATTCAATTCATACCTTTTAGGTTCCAAAGTAATTGTGTTATATGACCATAAAACCCTCTGGTATCTATTTAAGAAACCAACATACAAACAACACCTTATTCGTTGAATGCTTATCCTTTAATAATTCAATTTATAAACTTGGGGTAAAATCAAAGTATAGAATATGGTGGATGACCATATCATTAATATCATTCCATACTAGGAAATTAAATTATTCCACTATATTCCCATAAATTTCATTTTTCCAAATGAGTATTTGAATCATGTCTAAGATGTTATTCCCTGCTATGCTAACATTATAAATTATTTGGTAGCATCTTGCATTCCTGCTGATTTTAATAAGAACCAAGATGAGTGACTTAAACATGAGTATCATTGGTATATTTTGTATGACCCCTACCTTTGGTTCATATGCAGTGATCAAGTCCTAAGACATTGTGTTTCTAATAGTGAGTTTTAGTCTGTCCTCAGGTTATGTCAGACTCTTGTAAATGGGGACCACTTTGGTCCCTAATAGAATTCTTGAATGGTCTTAGATTTTGGTATATTTTAGCCAAAATTATTTCAATATTCCCATGGTTATTATAGATATTTCACTCATTTTAAAAATATGGATAATGACTCCAAAAGAAATGAAATTCCAAAACAAAACCTTCATTTTCATGAAATGTTTGATGTTTGGGGCATTGAATTTATGGGTATGTTTACTAATTCATTTAGAAACTTGTATATTATAATGAAAGTGGATTATGTGTCTAAATGGGTATAATTATTAGAACAAGCACTAGTGATTCAAAGGTAGTTATGGAATTTTTTAGAGGCCAAATATTTTATTGGTTTGGATTGATTAGGTTTATTATCAGTGACCAGGTTTATCATTTATACAACCACACAATGTGAGACATTTTACATCGGTATGGGGTCAAGAATCAAGTTTCCATATCTTTTCACCTTCAAACTAATATAAAAAATGAGGTGTTTAATAAACAGGTAAAATAAATTCTTTAAAAAATTGTTCAACCTAATAGAAAAGTTTGGAGTCTCAGACTCGATGATGCATTATGGGATTACTATAATACCTTCAAAACTCCATTGGAATGTCACCTTATTAGATTATATTTAGAAATATTTGTCACCTACCTATTGAAATAGAGCACCGAGCTTATTGGGACAATAAAAAAATTCAATTATAATCTTTTTGATGTAGGTGCTCAAAGGAAGTTTCAGATTTAGGAGCTGAAGAATATATGAAGAGATTCATATGATAACTCTAGGATCTATAAGGAAAGAACCAAGGATTATATGACCATCTCATCCTTCACTGTTAGTTTCACATTGGGAACAAGAACCTTATTTAAAATGCAAGGATGGATTTAGACCTAAGTAAGCTTTATTCCTGCTGGTTTGGACTATATATTATAACTAATGTCTATACTTTTAGAGATATGTAGGTAAAAAATAAAGAAACTCAATGAACATTCAATATTAATAGTAAATTATTTAATAACTTCCATAAAACCCTTTTATCATCATTTTTTAATTTTTTTCTTGTTTCATGGTATTTTTACTTGACCCCTCTCTTCATCATTTTTATTTTTATTATGTTCCAAAATACTCATTTTAAATCCCGATATAATTGTGGAGTTTATTACACTCGGTCATGATGTGTGAATATTTAATACTTAATTGAAGGTAAATATAAGTTAGGTTAATGTTATTATAGTTTCTAAAATTATTTTTCTATATGTTTGTTCCTTATTTTATCTGTTTCATTACTATACTAAATTGACCTACACATGTGTACCAATTATCCAAATTATGTATGCCCTAAAAAACAAAAATAAACAATGAGAAGAGTGATGAAATGTAAAAAATATAAGGATATCTAGTATAGGAGATTAAGGTTTTACTTCTAGGAATTATTAAGTGAGTGGGTCTTGAAATTTGATTGCAAAGGGTGCATGGAAGGTTCAGTGGAAAGAATCAGGTAGTTAGTAATTTTTTAAAATGACTTATATTTACTCCATATAAAGTGGAAGGAATAACATTTAATGATTATCAAATACACACATAAATATTTAGTGGAATGTTTTACTTTTGAATTCCTATCTATAATTAGTATCATTCAACCCTTGAATTTTTTTCTAATAAAATTTATTCAACATACATTTCCATGATTGCTAAGATTAACTATTTGGTGTGGTTCTTGATTTAATCATATTGATACCATGGATTAAATTTACTATAAATGTTAAATATTCATGATCTATGGAATATAATCCTGTATCCTTTTTTGAAATATAAATATTTCCCTGATTGAATTTTTTTTGGTGCGGGGGTGTGATCACAATACAATTCACTATTTTATTCCACACTCATACCATGGTTTTAAACTATATTTATACTGTAAATTACAAATATAATAATAAATTTCAATTCTATTTTGATTAAAATTTTCAATGTTATAAATATTTTAAATGGTAAATTTTACTTTTTAAAATGTTTCATAATAGGTGCGGGTGATTTGGATATCTCATGATGAAGCTCAAGAAAAATGGACCAAAACACATGAGGGCCCAAGCACACAAGTGGACTAAAATCCACACTGCGCCTAATCTGTACATCTAATTAGGCTAAAACTTGATAGGTGAATGAAAAACCATACAGGATGAAATTATATATAATAAAAAAATCTCAATTCACACATTTATATTTCTAAAAGGCACTACCATTTAATATAATATCCACTATTCACAGTCTTAGGGTCACTTTTGTAATTTGTCCATATCTCAAGTTGTAAGCCTCCAATTGATGCAAAATTTTTGGTGGAGATATTAAATAGGTGGGGAAACAATTTTTCGTTTTTTTAAAAGTAATATAAGAATTTATTGTATCTAAAATCCTTTATCTAATTCTTTTTTTGGAAATTTAGGGAGCCCACATTAGCTATAAATTGGCACCTTGGGTACCCCATTTATAAATTAGACCAAGGAGTGAAGTGATACCATTTTGGAGTTCTAAATGATTTCTATCATTATCTTGTAGATTATAGATCTCCCTATACTCATAAGGATAGATAAAATGAATAAGGATTCCCAATAAAGTCTTCTCTTCCTCTCTATGGTAAGCTAAACGGTGGGTGGACATTGCAAGGAAGCTGTACACTTGGAGTTGGAGTTCCGACACTTGTTATACTATTAGTTTGGTGAAATTTTTGTTTGAAATATTTATTTCAAGTTGTATATTTACACACTTCAACTTTGAATACATTTTTTCGTTTTGATTTAATGAAACAATTTAATTTCATAACTGATTGGTTTGAGATTTTATGTGGGAATCTTGGGTTGTTCTGATTGGATAACACAAGGGTTTGTTTTACAATACATATAATTGAGATCTAAATAATATTTTTCATCCCTCATTCCATGTTTTTGTTCCAAAACTTGAAAAAGTGTTTTTGTTCCAAGGGTTGGTTTTAGGTTTATATTTTTAAAAGGGGAAAAGTGGAATCTTGATCTTCGTTACCCTCAACCAAAGAATTTCATTAAACCAAATGTAATTTTTAGAACTAAGAGCATTCATTAATGTATAGTAAACTCGAAATGGTTAAATTTTGAAACATCTATTTCAAACCTACTTTTGTTTTTCAACTATTAAAATCTTAAAATCAAGTCGTCTTATTTTGAAACATCATTAAAAACCCTTGTTTTTAGTTTTATTTTGGAAAAATTTATGGAACATACGCACTTTAAACTTTCAGAGCTTCTTGAGAGACAAAATATGGTTAACCTTTGACTATAAAATAATCTATATAACATTTATAATTTGACATTTCATGAAAACATAGTTAGTCTTAAAAATCCTCCTATATCTTCTTGATTTTTTTCATGCACCTTTATTAATTATTATAAATAATTATTAGTATGTTTTATTATTTTATCATTAATCTTTGATTGAGAATTTTTTACATCCATAATGGTTTTTTGAATTTTTTTGAATGCATGTAAAACATCCATAATTATTATTTTATAGACCACTTTCACATAAATGTACCTTCTAAATTCTTATTTACCAAGGAAACATATTATATTACAAAGTGATATAGATTGATCTCTTGGTTCCACAATATTGATGAGAACAATATACTTTCTGAACCTATTATTTGGTATATTCTTTATTTCATCAACATTTTCTTCTAGATATGGTTTTTATTTAATAATTCACTTGATTACATCAAATATACATGTGACCCCTTCTTTGGGAACTTTATTCAAATGAAATTTTATGTCATAATGAATATCACTAGGTGATACATCATCATCACAACTTGAAAAATATTCATTAGAAGAATCATAATCAAAATAATTATAACTACTTGTATCACTCTGATTACCTTCAGTTAGTAGTGTTTCTCTCTTTACTTTTAAATTCTCCTTCAGATTATATGCCTTTCCTTTATTATGATTTTTTCTAATTCTTTGCTTAGATATCTATATTTTTAATATTATAAGTATTATACAACTCAAAAAATTTATAAAATTCTCACTTCATTTTATATATTAAATGAAATAATAAAAATATGGTTATTTTCAGAGGGAACCTAAATTTTCTTTCATACCAATTGAAGTTCCCAGGTTCAGATGGATCACTAAGAGGGGGAGGGGTGAACCAATTATTACGTATCAATGTGAGAATGGAATAATTATAAAGAGGTGGTGGGTGATTTTACCCTTTTAAATATTTTAAATTATTTATTATCAAAGATAATAATTAATGTAATCAAAATAAAAAGAGAAATGAACATTGTGATTTTTATAGTAATTCATATCTAAATGAACATACTCAACTCTTCACACCTCTAAAACACAAATAGAGTTAACACCCACTAAATATTTAATATCTAAATTTTGAATGGATCCATAACCCTGTACAACTTTATTTTTAAATCCTTGATCCAAAACCCAAAGCTGATTTTTTCTCACCCAATGTTACAACCCACTACTGACCTTTTCTCACATGAAGTCACAACCCAATTACCATGTATTTTATAGACCTAAAAGAACAAACTAGAACTTAACTTTAGTATGGGGTGGTATAACCCGAATCCTACATTTTATGGGTGATATAACCTAGACATGATTAAGTACACAGAAAATAGAAAGAAGTAAGAACCATAGAAACTAGATGAACATGTAATAATTTGAGTGTTGAGGCAGTAAGGTTATATCCAAAAATAGCGGATAAAAATATTGAAGTTCAAATGAGAGAATTAATTAATCTAAAAAGTGTATTTCATAGTATATTTCGAGAATCTTCTTAACTTCTCTACTTTATTGGCTCTATAAAACTCTGTATATAGAGTTCTTTCATGCACAACATATTCAAAATAATAAATCTGTTTCAATTGATACTTACTAAGGAAAAAAATGTATGTATCTTCATTTAATGTGCATGAAAAATATTAAATAAACAATATTAATGTCTGTTGGAATATTATGATAAATCATCTGATGAAATTTAGTCAAATTTTAATCATTTTAAATTTGAAACTCATGTTTTTCTATGAAACTAGTGTGAGAAATTTACCCATGTGAAAAGTATTTAATACTACATACAATTATTCTAAATAAAATTTATTATCATATAAAATATTAATAATAATTTAATAAATCATTAGATCAATGAAAAAATGACAATAAAAACTTTTAGTAAATCAAATTGTATAAAATATAGAAAAGTATGAAAAATAGAGCATCATAGAAAATACTATCTTAAGGCATGATAGATTTCTTCTTATAGTAGTTCCATCCTCATAGAAATTCATACCACATAGTAGGTTATACTTTTATCATGCATTCAATCAGGAATGATCTTATGGTCAATATGAATTTCTTCATGTGGTCAATTGAAATTTCAACGTGCGGTTTATCGAAATTTCGGTGTGCGGTTGATTGATTTTTTAACATGTGGTCGATCTTATTTTCAATGTTTAGTCGATACAATGGTTATAAAAGTTGGGTTGTCTATATTATGTCTAATACATATTCATGTAGTTTATCAATTCCTTTGTGAAATTTCTAGCTACAGTTTATCCATTTTGTTCTTACAGTATGTTGAGTTTCTTCAAGTAGTTGGCTCAATAATTAGATTTTTTTACTACCTTCTTATAGTCTATTGAATTTTACTCATGTGGTTGATGAAATTGGTCACACGTTCACTTGTAATTCCTACCTCATGGTCACTTGAATCTCATGGATGATTAAAGACTTAGCCAATAAATTATATAAATGGTATAATTATAATATATATGACATTAACCCATATATAGATGAATTTTTCTATTAAAACAGTTTATAAAATACATAAAAACCATGATTATTAAAATAATTAACTATATTGAAAATCAATCCTACTTATTCTAGAGGGAATAAAGGATTGAAATAAAATTACAAGAAATTATAATTATGCAAAAAAGTTTTATTTCAATTATCAAAACATAAATAAATAAATTCGTTAGGATCAAATTCAACATTCTCCACCTTTTTGGTAATAAGAAAGAAAGATCCAAATTTCTTCCCCTTTTAGAAATTGATTAAAAAAACAAATGTCGCCTTCTGAAATATACCGATGGTTTAAGGTTAAATATAATGCCTCTAAATCTAGATAAAAAATACTAGGAAATAAAATAACCCTACTAATGTTACAATTGAACAAAAAAATATCCCCTCGAATGATTATTCAGAAGGAAATTAACCCTTATAATGTTAAAATCAAACACAAAAATCCCATCCTGGCTGATTACTGGGAAATAAACTAACCCTTGTAATGGTAACATTTAACACAAAAAGATCCCCCACTAAATGATTACTAGGAAAGAAACTAACCCTTATAATGTTAGTATTGAAAAATATAAGATCCTCACAAATTCATGTATATATGATCATATACAAAATTCCATGAAAACAACCCCTTTTTAAAAAATATTTTAGAAGCCTTAGGTTTCCATGAAAACATGTCATGATATACAAGGAATTATATATATATATATATATATTTATATATTGATATTTAAATAATTAAGTGTTAACCAACTGTTAAAGAACATGCTAGAGATCAAGATAATGTTAGAGATGAACATGCATACTGGTTAGTGAATAAAAATAATTAAATAAATATCCCAAAATAATAATTTAAATATTTTTAAAATACATTTTATCAAGTTAAATTTCAATTATACCAAGTTAAAATTTTATTTTATCAATCTTAGATGAATCAAAGGGTTTAGTAAAAATGTCAACATACCAATCTTGTGAAGAAACAAATTCTAAAATTATATTTCCTTTTTTAACATGACCTCTAAGAAAAGTGATTCTAAACATCCATGTGTTTAGTCCTTGAGTGATGTAAAGGATTTTTAGAGATAGAAATTATATAAGTATTATCACAATAAATTGTGATATTAGAAAAAAACAAAACTAGAAATTGTTTTTTAATCCATAAAGACTATGAATGACAAAAAACAATAATAACACACTCACTCTCAATAGCTGATAAAGAAACTGATTTTTTTATTAAATATTCATTAAACTGAACATTTTTCAAGAAAGTGACACTTGCCTATTATGCATTGTTCTATATATTTTTCAACAACAAAATTAAAAATATAAAAAACTAGTTAGTTCAAATGAAGTATGTGCAGGATAAAGAAATCCCAAATTTACAGAGCCTTTCACATACTTAATAATAATTTTAATTAGCTTCAAATAAATTTCATTATGATTGGAACAGAATCTAGAATGTATACACACTATAAACATCAAATCTGGTCTAGATTATACCAAATAAAGTAAGCTACCAATCATATCCCTAAACAACTTTTTATCAATAGGTTTTCTAACTTCATCATTATCCAACTTACAAGAAGTAATCATTAGAACATTTTAGATTTTACAACCATCAATACCAAATATTTTAACTAATTCTTTATCATATTTTTATTGATTAAGAAAAATATAATCTTTTCTTTAAAGTATTTGTAATCCAGAAAAGAAATTAATTTCACACATAAGACTCATATCAGACTCCAAAGACATTAAATTTGAAAATTAATTACAAAGTGGATCACTTGAAAATCAAAATATAAAATCTCAACATATATTTGAATAATTAAAATATTTTTTAAGTATCTCATAATAAATATATTTGGATTAAATTTCCTCTAATCAAAAACATTATTCAAAATAAAAAAATAAAACCTCTTATACAAAGCTTGAGGAGCTTGTTTCAAACCATAAATATATTTTTAAAGTTTCAAAACACGGTTAGGTTTAGATTCATTCTCAAAAATCAGGGTCTATTTTTCAAAAAAAAATCAGAAATATAACCATTCAAAAATTCACTTTTAACATCCAATTAAAAAATTTTAATTCCACAATGAGATTCATATTCCAAAATAATTATTATAGATTCTAAACTAGATATTATAGAAAATGATACTTCCTTATTATTTATTGTAACCTTGAGCCACCAATCTAACTTTGTTTCGAATTATTTTTTTAGATTCATCTAAATTATTTATAATGGTCTATTTAGTTCCAATAAAGTTGTGATCTTTAGGTTGCTTACCTAAATTCTAAACATTGTTTCTACCAAAATGATTTAATTATTCATGAATTTCAATAATATAGTTTGAATAAGATAAATATTCATCCGCATTTTGAGGTATAAAATTAGAAATAAAATCTTGTTATGAAAAAACATTTCTTAAGGAATTTTTAGTTTTAACACTAGTAGTAATATCACCAATTAAATTTTCAAATAGATAATATTTATAGAATTTTAAAGTTTATCCAAAATAATTTTTTTCCTCTCACTAGATACATATAGATATAAATTTTCAAGTTTACTAAAATTAAAATCTATAAACTCTTCCTCTACCTAGTTTAAATTAGTTTTTCTTTCCTTTAAATGATTTTAGTCAAATTTAACATGAATATATTCTTAAATTAATAATTTTATTTTATTATAAACTCTATATTCATTACTGGAATTAGAATATCCCAGAAAAACACCTTCATTGTATTTTGAATCAAATTTTTTTAAAGAATCTTTGGTATTAATAATGTAAACCTTACAACCAAAAACTCTAAAATAACCAATTATAGACTTCATTTCTTTATATATTTCATAAGTTGGATTTTTTAAGAATAACCTAAGTGGATTTTGATTAAAAAAATAACAAGCTAATCTAATAGCTTCCGCCTAAAAATATTTTCCCCATGAATACTCATTTAACATTTTCCTATACATTTCTTACAAAGTATTATCTTTTCCTTATACCACACCATTTTTTGTAGGGTTTTAGGAATTGAAAATTTATAATTATACCCAATATCTTCGTAGAATTTATTAAATTTTATATTTTAAAACTCACCACCAATATCACTTATAACTAATTAAATTAAATATATATATTTTCTATTTTGAACAAATTTACATTTGGTAATAAATTTAAACAGAGTCTCAAATATATGTGTAGGGAAATATATCCATGTAAATCTACTATATTAATCAATAATAACAAACACATACCTTTTTCCTCCAAGAATAATAATTTTACTTGGGCCAAATAAGTCCAAATTTAATAGTTTAAGAAGTATATAGGTTCATACATCATGAGTAGATTTAAATGAATCCTTACACTACTTACCTTTTAAACTTGAATCACATGAATAAGTGTTTCCCAGTCTCAATTCAGGTGGATCCAACATCTTTTTATTTTTAAAAATCTTTTCTAACAACCTAAAATTTACTTGGACCGATCTTATATAAAATAAAACATTGTTATATTATGCAACATTTTAAAATTTTACATTATGTTAAGACAACTCAATAACATTAATTGAATAAATATTGTCCTTTATTTTTTGTATAAAATAAGAAATATTTATTTTTAAAAAATAAAACATTTTTTCATTTTCAAATTTCACATTCATATTATCATCTTAAAGTTGTGAGATACTTATTAAATTACATTTTAATCCTTTAACAAAAAAACTTTAAAATAACAATCGGATTTGAAATATAAACTTCTACTAAAACATTTTACTTTAACTTTTGATTTATCACCAAAAGTAACCCCACCACCATTAAAATTATTAAAATATATAAATTTAGAGATATCACTATTCATATGTCATGAACACCCACTATCCATGTACCATACATCCTTTTGATTCCTCCAAGAAAATTTTCCTAAAAAAATAGATTTAATAAGTCTTTGGTAACCATGTAAAATTAGGTCCTATAGGATTTGAATATTAATTTATGGGAACCCATATAGATTTAAAACATGAATTCATTGGTAATAAATAATTCGGTGATTTATAAATAAAATCCATATTGTGACCAAGAGACTATGGAAATATCAAGAAGCATACATTTGCATAATGAAATTTTATTTAACGTTTACAGCATGTAAAAGTGGATTCACTTACACTTAAACCTTTAAAAAATAAGTTTTTATACATTTTGGTTAAAATTTTATCATACAAATGCCTTTTTTTATTTTTCATATTATTTAATATCATAATTTTTTATAACTTTGTCTTCCTTGAACAAAAGTGGATAGATCAGCCTTCAAACTTTCAATTTCATTTCCAAGTTTTTTATTTTATTAAAAAAAATAAAATTTAATTATTTGAAATTATTCACATTTAGAATAATAATATTTAAGTTTAATATTTTCAATTTAAAAACTTTCTATATTAGCACACAATTTACATTTGATCTCGAAGGATTATTTTTTAGTTTTTCATTTTTAACAAGAGCTTCCTTATGTTTAATCTTAAGATTATTGAATAATACTATAATCTTGTTAAAATTATGATTGAGGATATAAATATCTTTATACAAATAATATTTAGAAGGATTATAATTAGAATCATAAGATTAAGAATAATAATATCGAATTCCCTATTTTGATGATGCCATTAAGAACAGGTTTGCTGATTATTTTCTCGCACTAGATTTATCACTCCTCAAACCATTTTTTTTATTTTTATAAAAAATCCACTTTAGGAGGAGTGGTCACCATACATTAAAGTTTCAAATATTCAAACACTGATCAACCAAAGCTTAAAATTTGAAAATACAAAAAGTTGGCACCCTCAAATCTCGTATATTCACGTGCCCGCTGCCAGCACATCCATAGACCAATCTTCAAGAAATCTCCAAGCCTCGATCCAGGAACAATCAAAATCAGACGAAGTCACATTGTCGGCCTCCATCATCGTTACATCTCCATCGTTGACACCGTCATCTCCCCACCACCACTGGAGCCGATAAACGTAAAAATCAACCCGAGAAGCATTGTCATAACAATCGTCCATCCGTCTCCAAGGAAACCGTCATCACCTTCATCTTCACCTTCATCATCACCATCTTAAAAACACCATTAAATACTCACCCACACTGTCGTCGCTTCACCGTTGTCATCAATATTCCATAAAAAAAATCACCGAAACTCAAAACTGGTTCATAATAAACACTAAGAACTGTCCGCTGGAGCCCAAAGACGCCGCTATAAAAACCAGAACAGACAACCACAGAAAATGCTCCAAAACCACACAAATTAAAAAAACCACAAAAAATATCATCTTTCTTTGAAAATCACCAAATCCAAGAGAAACCGCAACAGAAACCCATAAGAAGAAGAAAAGCCAACGCAAGACTCACCTCTTGGAACCCCGTCGTCCGCTCCACCAGCAAGACCCAAAGCCTCCTTGGATCCATCGCACCAGACCGACCTGGTAAGGAGCAATGGAACCAGAAGCTAGAGCAGAGATTGAGCAGAATAAGGCCACTGCAGAAGGAAGTACCAATGCCAGAACCTTCAACCTTACCAGAAATCCTCATCGACGGAACTTCACTGGAGGAATGCACCCCAAATCCCATGCCATCGACGGAAAAAATCTTGAAAGAACCACCGCGACCTAGAACAAATTTAGTGAAGGACACGCCTACTAAAAAACCATCAACCGATCGGACAAAACATCCCAAAGCCTCTTTGAAACCACCGCCGCAGACCGACTGGGAGATTCGTGAAGGTACTTGAATCCAAAGCAGAGTTCGAATTGGGCTTGGGCGCCACATGAGAGAATCAACCTCACCAATATCACCAAATCCAACCTTCGAAGCCATTACCAAGGGATAAGGTCACCGATAAAGCACTGGACGGGAAGAGGAAAAAGCAATGAAAAGGGGGGAGATAAGGTGAAGCGTGGGCCTCCCCCTCCAAATTGCCGCCAGGGAAACCCTATAGCGGGAGAGTGAGAGGTTGATGCTGTTATGAGGCCCAAAAAGTTACAATGTTGTCTATTTTTATCACTCAAATATGAATCCAAAGTGTAACTTCAACCAAATTACATTTTTTTCCTTTCATTTTATACTATTATATATTTTTCTTATCATTATAGAGTCTTGTATAGTTCGGTTTAATGTTTCCTCTTTGTCTTCATTCCTAATAGATAACTTCATTATCCTCATTACCTTTATTGATTTCTTTATTATGAAGGTAATTACTTTTTCTTCTTCTTGGGAACCATTTCTTTCTTATACCTTAGAAAAACTAAAACTTGACCAATTTTACCGCTTTATAATCCAAAATCATTATAGTAAGTGGTAACATACATTTTTGAATTAAAATCAATACCTTTATTTTTTTAAATTTTCATCTTGAGTAACATTTTTCAATTCTAATTCATACTGTAGTAAAGATCTGATAAGATCATATAATGTATATTCCATGAAATTTTTTACTTTCATAAATAGATACCTATTTAGAATTACATTTATTCAGTAAAGAATTTAAAACTATTTCAACCAGAATTGAGTTATCTAGAGTTTCTCCTAGGATTCTCATTCCATTCACAACACCTGTAAATCTATAAAACATTTGATTCAATATTTATTATTCTCCCATTTGAAATTCTTAATACTCATCTCTTAAAATTACTAGTTTTGTTCTTATAATATTATCTAAAACTAAATGAGTAACTTGAAAAATATTCCATGTTTCACAAGCTATTTTACATATTTAAACATGTATATAAACATATCTACTCATTTCATAATATAAAAGATTCATTAGCATGTAATTAAAAACATATATAAAAACATCATTGACAATTAGTGATTCTAGATCAACTTTAGGTAGTTTGTATGGTTTTACCATGATTATACAAATATCAATGCTAAGGTACTTAAGAAAATATTCCACACAAGACTTATAATAACCACAATCAGTTCCTTTAGAGAATATTGGTTTTTAAGTTGTCCAACCATCATTCATATTTATTCCTGTTATCTCAAACTAGATCCTTTCCCATTGAATATTTAAGTTAGTATTTCATTATAAAAAATAAAATGTAAATATATTAATATCTAGGGGGATCCAATTGATACCAATTTTTAGGTTTCAATGTGAGAGTGGTTAAATTCTTTGGGGGGGGGGATTGACCCTTTTAAACATTTTAAATGAATTATTATTAACAATAACAATTAATGAAATATAAATAAAAAATGAACACATTGATTTTTATAGTAGCTCAAATCTAAAATATTTTACTATACTATTCATGCCTCTCAAAAATAGAGATATATAAAACAAAACATCTATGGAATCTATGATTTTTAAGGTAGTTACAACCCTTTACAACTACCTTTTTAAATCGTGGAGGAAAAAATATAGTTGACTCTTTCTTAGTTAAATTCATAATCTACTACTGAATTTTTCTCACCTGGAGTCACAAACCAATCACCCTACCTTTTTTACACCTAGAGGTATATCCTGGAACCTACATTTTTTATAGTGCAGTATAACCTGACTCATATCTTTTATGGGTGGTCTAACCTAAACATGATTATTTACATAGAAAAGAGTAAGAAGTAATAATAATATAAACTAGATGAAGAAGAAAGTATCAAAGAGTTTAGGTAACAAGGTTCTTTCCAGTAGTCATGGATCAAACAATTGAAGTTCAAATGAGAGTAATAATTGATCACCAGAGTGTATTGAATATTAAAGTTCAAGAATCTCCTCGACCTCTCTGCTTCACTGGTTCTGTCAAAATCAAATATATAGAGTTTTTTCATGTACAATAGATTCAAAAGAAGAAATCCATTGGACTTGATCCTTTCCAAGGAAACATGTGTTTGTATATTCAATGAATTCACATGAAAAATATTCAATAAACAACATTAAATTACATCAGAATATTTAGATAAATCATGCAAATAAATTTGTAAAAATTCAAAGAATTTTAAATTATAAACTCATTTTTTTCCAAGAAACCAACATGATAATTTAACCCATGTGATGAGAATTTAATACTATATATAATTATTCCAAAATAAAATTTATTATCATCGAAATTATTAATAAGAATTTAATAAATCATTAGATCAATGAAAAAACCTTAACACAAAATCGTAGTAAATGAAAATGTATAAAATATAAAAAGTATGAAAAATATATCATCATTAAAAATTATCCCTTAAGAAATGTTATATCACTTATTATGATATATTCATACTCAGGGTAAGTCATACCTTGTGGTTGTTCATAATTTTCTCATACAGTCAATCGAAAATGATCTTACGATTGATCTGAATTTCTTCATGCATTCGATCAAAATTTCAATGTGTGGTGAATCAAAATTTCAACATGTGGTCGATCTATTTTTCAACGTATGGTCGATAAAAATTTCAACATGATGTTGGTTGATGTTTCAACATATGATCAATTTATTTTTTAATATGTGGTTAATAAAATAACTAAAAAAATTTGGGTTGGGATTCTTATGATTGATCCATATTCATGCATTCAATCAATGAATTTTTGAGATTTTTAGTTATGGCCGATCCATTTTGTTATTATGGTTTTTCAAGTTTTTGTTTGTGGCCAGTTCAATAATTAGATTTTTTTGACTACCCATCTTATAGATGCTTAAATTTTGTTCCTGCGTTTGATATATCTAGTCATGTGGTCGCTTATACTCCCTACCTCATGGTAATTTGACTCTCAAAAATGTTTCAAGACTTATCCAATAAACCAGGTAAATAGCATACTTATAGTAGATATTAAATTAACTCATATATAGCTGAAATTTTCTATAAAAAATTCATTAAATACATAACAAACATGATTATTAAAATATTAAAAAATATCAACAATCAATCTTACTTATGTTATAAGGAATAATATATTGAAATAAAAGTTATGAAAAATTAGAATTATGTAATAAGGAAGTATTATAATTATAAAAACATAAATAAATAAAGTGTTTAGAAGATATTTCAACACCATAAATCTCTTTTAATTTTTATAAAAGTTCCTCCATTTTTACTTCAACCTCTATGGCTGGTAAAATCCTTGATCCCATCATCTTTAATATCTCATCCTCACCTCGTAAGTAGTAAATATAGAGAGATTTCATCACAAAAGATATGAAAGGTTCGACATAAAATCATATTCATTTTAATAGTTGTTAGACACCACAACCTATAGATTATATACTCTAATATTATTATCAATTACAATGGCACCTGAGTCATACAAGAGAGTGACTGGTCATAACCCCCAATCACAAAACTTCAAAATAAACTGGTTATACACCCTAGTAGTCGATCCTCATTTTGTGTCTGGTTATACACACCATACAACAAATCTTACACCATAATTGGTTATAAAACCTAGCTAAAAATCCACCTATCTTGATTGGTTATGCTCCCAAATATGTAGTATATAGTTATACAACCCAATCACCATACTTCTCTTTAACATCGATCCAAAGGTATATAGATACCAAAAAACTCACATTTTCTTCTGAACCAACTGATATGATCTTTCTCAATGTGCCTACGGGATTAAGTTTTCTCATGTATAACTTTAATATATTCAAAAAATACTTGAAATAATTTATTTGGTTTCCAAACTCACTCCAAATTTTGAGTGATTTAATTCTTTCTCAACCTTCTCAAATACTCAGGATCTTGTGATATCCTTTTTCTAAGACCACCCAAATTTGACTCCTCTATCTTTGATATAGTGTAGTATCATGGATCTCAAAATTATTCTTTGAATAAGTGTTATTATTCATTAGAATAACACCCTTGAAGGATCTCACTCTTCTCATCATCTATTTCTTCACCATCTCCTGCATTTTACATACTCAAAAAAATGTCATGTGAATATTATTTAAAAATTATTTATATATTCAATATATAGAAATCTAAATGACCTATAGTAGTATCTTATATCATTTAAAACTAATTGAAATCCCCAATAAAAACTTCCTTTTAAAATATCTCTATGACATAGACTTTATTTTTTGTGTGATATTTAAATATTGTGATCTCAACTTCCACAAAATCCACTACATTTGAGTATAATATATAGATTCATGAAACATGAAGTACCATGACATGACTTTTGGAATAGACCACCTAGTTTTAGACCTCAATCTACTTATAACATCTTGGGATTCTCAAAATTCTCATCACCATGACATGGTGAGAATATTCTTCCTCTTTTACATACATTATGACCTTCACTGTGGTGTGGATTCTCTCATGTTACCATTTCAGTATCTATAGGTTTCCATTGTGTTTTGGAATAGATCACTTATACTTGAATCAGATTTGAACTATATTCAATAGTTCATCTTGAATCAAAAATATTTTTGATCTCATTACTGTGCTGAATCCATGAAGAACAGCTTCTTATAATCTCCATATTTATTCCTCATTTCCTTATAATATAAATTCTGAAATTATAACATGATCTCCTTTAAGATTACCCTTATGTAGATTACCTTCACATAGTGAGAAAGATGACCCTTATTTGGTACCCTTATATAGGTCCAGGTGACCTTTACATATCCCATAGACTTTCTGAGTTACCTCTACATATGTCTTGAAATTTAGTTTTACCTTTACATAAAAGGAAGAAACTTGGAATAACCTTTATTCAAGTATCAAGTTACCTTTACGTGACACCACAAAGATTATATAGAATTTACACAATTTGGAATTGACCTTTACGTAGCCAATTAAATTCTTGGGTCACCTTTAAAGAAATATTTGGGATCTTGAATTACCTTTATACTGGTAATATTTTACCTTTATAAAACTACTAGTAATTATAGATTTCTTCAAATGCTTCTAGAACTACTTCAGACCAACTTGAGACCTTCTCAACCAACTCAAACACACTTCCAAAATGTTTTAGATAGTGTTACTTTATCCACCAAAACTTTTCATATCCTTTTAATTTAATCTCCACAATCATCACAATTATCACTTACCAAACACATATTTACTTATTGATAACAAATAAAATTCTTACTTGGGAACTTTAATATAAATATAATTTATACAATAAAAATAATAAATAAAAGCAATGAAATTATTTTGTTTATTAGTTGATTTTAAGCTCACCAGACCACATACATCTGAGTGTATCAACTCCATAGGGTTATTAGTTTTTATTTCCACCTTATTATGACTCCTTTTCACCTTCTTATCTTTGTTACATTAATAAAATGTGTTGATTTTTCATGATTCATCTTTATTATATTCCAAAAAGATTAAAATTTTGATAATATTATCAATGTTATTTTTACCTAAATGACCATGTATTCTATAAAAAAAATCATTTATATTCATGAAACTCATGTAGTAAAATTTTTATCATTGTAAAATTGAAATAAATTTCTACTTTTTTGTTTCAACTTTATAATGATTATTTTATCCTTCAATCTTATAAAACATCCATTCTTGAAAAATATCATCTCATTCTGGCCATCAAAATACTGAGAGACATTCAAGATATTGTGACTCAATAAAATTCACAACATCATCTTTGACATCAATTTCTTCCTCATGATACCTATTATGTTTAAGATGTTTCAATCCCTTAGAAGCATTGAATCTAGTATCCTTCACAGATTTTGTTTTCTTAAGGCATGAAATATCCTCATCTCATAGGCTATAAAGTAATTATTGGGATTATCAATAGTCCAATAATCAATTTATTGACCCTAATATGAAAACATATTAGCATAAAACTTATCTTATAGAATTCCCTTTAATTTATTTAGCTCGATAGAATCCTCACACACATTTATATAACTTTAAATTGAGTTAAAAATTATTTGACCTAAACAAATAACTCATTCACTAACTCATATTATCCTATTAAAATATCCTCAAATTAAGAATGACATATTTTTAATTATGACTCCTTGAACTTATTATTACGCTCATGAATGACATGAAGTTTACTCTAAATTCAATTCAACGTTTTTCACTAATTATTCAAGTCATCTCTTTCTTTTAAAGGTATGAGAGTAATGAATTACACATTATTCCATTGAATTAGTTATTATTATTTTAAATGAAAGTATGGGCCATCATAATTTATAGAATATAGAAACCCTTAATAGTGATATCAAGAACATCCAAGCCAAAATATAATAGATATAGAACCATCCTCTTCATCCAATGATGAAATCCCTTTCCATAAAACAAGGGAAATATATTGTTGTAGAAGGTATTCAAGTTCTATATAAATCTATTTGATCAAAAATATTTTATCGACAAGTAATAAATTTTGATCCTCAAGAATACTTAGAACCACAATTATGAAGATTTTAAGAATAACTTACTTAGATGCCAAATTTATAAAATAAATTCCTACTCTGATACTGATTTTCAAGCCTATATGAAAGTGTACCACCACTGATAGGGTTTGGGGGAATTAGTGGCCACCAAATAACTAAATCTCAAAAAAATATTTCATCCCCAATTAGTGTGAAGGATTACAAATGAATTAAAATGATGATGATAGATTTATAGAGATAGAATACATAAAAAAAATAATTTTCATAAGGTTCACTCATTATTTTTTATCTAGTGTCTAATCCTTGGTGTCCAATGGTTATGATCACGATTTTTATATAATTATCTTATTATCAAAAATAAAAAGGAAAATGAGTAGGATAATGGTCCAATAATCTAAGTACAAGAGTGATCTAGATGGGTGTCAACATGTCAATTAATCTTATACTTCCTCCTTAAGTACCTTTGGATTTTGGATCAAGTGTGTAATCTCATTATTCTCTTTAGTCCTAGATAAATCTTCCCTGTAATTCTCTCTATAATGTAAAAAATGGTTATCTTAATGTTATATCATATATTTATCTTGGAAAAACTTATCTATTTAAATACCCCATATATATCTTATGGTGTGATGGACTATATTTCTATATTATCTATGTTCAACTCAAGATATAAAATCATTGTATCATATATTTAATTTACCTTTAAAAAATATATATAAAGATATTTATAAAATTCACCAACATTGAACTCATTGCAGCATGAATATGAGGATTATGACATGTCCTTTAATTCTAATGTATCTTATATTTTTCATGACTTGATCCCTTATAGCACATACCCTTCTATTTTAGTGTGATGTCCTAGCCCGCATCATGATGATCCAACTTATGATAGATAGACATGCACACAAAAACCATGACCTATAATTATGGTTCAATCCTCACATGGGAAGATCCTATGATTACTCAAAGCTAAGTATTCATATCACAACACCAATAGGTTAAGGATTGATTCTTGTGTAAGTGTAAATTTCTCCCCTATTTCAAAAATAAACACCTTCAAATCATGTTTTTTTAATTTAAGAAATAATCATTCTTGATCCAACAACCCACCTTTACTCTTCATGTAACTCACCCATAAATATATTTTCAATAAATAAAACACAAAAACTTCAATAAAAATTCATAAATGATTGTCTCCAAAAACAAATTCTAGTATTATCCCAATATGAAAGGTATCCACACAACAAAACATAAGATGAAATGGTGTTTATGAAAGTTCATTAACCTTCAGTGTAAAGATAAATACTATAGTGACCACATCTCAATAGAGATAAAATCATAACTAACCCTTTTTAATTTTATTTTATGAGGTCTCAAATAGCTCCCCAATCATATGGGGCTCATTAAAATCCATTCCAGGATGTAAATGTTATGGTTGAAAGTGTAATACAACATTTATAATGATATTTTAAGTCTATATTCAACTTTATAGCCCATTATTCCCACTCAAAAATGGAATCTAACTCAATATTTTCAAATTAATATTTTATTCCAATAAATATATAGATTTGAAAAGAAATTTTATCTTAAAATTAATCTGATGAAATGTTTTTTGATAAATATACTAGAGTGATTTTAATAGGTTCAAAATAAAATTGTAATGGGGGTTAAAATTCATTCTCCAATTATAAATTTTCATTAAATCATAAAATAAACTTCAATATAAGGTAATTAAATAATTTATTATAAAAAAACATGAGTTATATTTGTATAGTGATATATTGGTTTTATTCTTGTTATTATATGATCAAGAATTCATCTAAACATGAATAAATATTAGTGAAAGTTGAAGTAAGATATTGGGTGATAAGTGAGTGGTGTTTTTTGACTTAATTCTAGAATTTTAGTGATTGGGGAGGAATATTATAATCATTACTCTGTTTACATCAATAAAAATATTCATATTAGTGGTTAAAAACTCTATATCTTGTATAATTAAAGATATAAATTTAATTTATATGGGAGCACATTATACTTGTTAAGATACATTTTCTGTATATGAGTTCAAGGATAAAATTTTCTTGTTATAACCATAGATTGATATTAGTGAATCATATTGAAATGGATGATACAATTCTAATACAAGGGCATAACAATTAATTTTAAATGGTAAACCTTTGAAATAATTTTATTCATTATGATTGTGATGATTTATGGAAAAGTTTACCAAATTGAATTAATTAACCTCATCAAATTTAGCATTGAAGAAAGAAGTCCATGATACTGTATGATAATCATTCATCTTAACCAGTGATAAATATTGGTTTTTGATGAAATTGTAAATAATATCCATTCACTGAAACCCCCTCTCATTGAATTCTCATATATCTATAATTCATATCAATATTGAGATCAATATGTGGTAAAACTCTATAGTGGTGGATGATATATCTTAGAGATCAGGACAAGTTTATGATTTGGTGGTTCTATTACCATTATCATTTCATGATAGTATTTCTATCAATAATCTTATGTATTGATTTCTAGTAAGAGGATATGTATTTTTGAGGAACCTTTGTGATGAATTGTTTTAACAAAGTTTTTGTATTTTTTGAAAACTAATATTTTTGTATAATAATGTTTATGTTATTCAAGAATCAGACCCATATCATTATAATGGGATTTATAATCAGACTGACCAACATCAGATTCAGATTATCATATCCATCATCATTGGATTTTGGTCATCGAATCTAAAATAATTGGAGGTGGAAATTGTTGATTTCAGGAAGATTTACTTTTCCATAACCAGATAAAGAAATAAGTTTTTGAGTTAGAAAGATAGAGGCTGTTGAGTGATGGAGTTGTAGTGATGTTGGAGAGGTTTGTTGAAGAAATTGAAGTCAAGAGTTAGAAAGCTTTCATACTTTCTAAAATAAGTTACACAATTCTTTGATGATCACAAAGTTCCCAAAAATCATGAAAAATTTAATGATAAAATCTTTTTAAGAAATGGTGAAGAGGTTCGAATAAATTCAAAATTGCAGAGTGAAGAATTCCATTTTAATGGGAATTACATCATAATGGGAAAACTGAATGTTTTTTTACCGATTTAAGCATTTGAGTAGAGTTTGAGTTTTGCAGATTAAGAATGGGTTCATTATATTGAGTTCATCCCATTGAGAGAATCAGATCCAAAATTATCATAATTAGAGAATCATATCCAACTCATCGCATTGATAGAATCATATCCAGACTCATCCTATTGAGAGAATCAGATCCAAAATCATCAGATTGAGAAAATCAAATCCATCCAATTTGAACTGAGGATTCAGACTAAGAAATTGTTGATCAGTTTCAACAAAGTCTTTATTCTTTTGTTTGGATCAATTTTTTTATAATAAAACATTGTAAACTGATGGGAGTTAGTATAATATTTCCTATCAGGAGATAAAATGTGCTTAACGGGACTTGGAATAAGTTTGATTCACTTCTTTATAATAGTGGATTTCCATAGACCCAAGGGAGTGGTTATAGAAAGGATATAGGTTCTCACACTAAGTCCAAACCATGTAAATATTTTGTGCTTTACTTTATTTCTTACTTTTTCATGCATGAGTATTTATTAAAAGTTGATATGGAAATAAATCTTAATAGGTTTTAGGGGTTAAGTTTCTAAAAGTTTTAAGACTTATAAAAAATGAACATCTGATTCAACCCCCCTTCTCAATTGTTATTAGATCCTTTGTAACTTCAATTGGTATCAGAGAGAATATTCCCTTATTGAATCCTTATCATGGATAATATTAATTCTGTTAATAGTAGATAAATTACTACATTTGATAGAAAAAAATTATTATAGATTGAAAAATATGATGATTCATTGTCTCCTATCTCTTGGCCTAGAAGTTATTGATGTTTCTACTATTGTTTTTACACCTATTAAGAAATATTCTCCTATGATGTTTATTGATAAGAGAAATATATTAGTTGATAGAAATTCTAGAAATGAAATCCTTATGTCCTTATCAGAGAATTTTTATCAAAATTTGATGGGTCTTAATACTTCAAAAAGCATATGGGACAAGTTAGAAAGTGTTTTTGAAGGGAATACTATAGTTAAGTAAGAAAATCTACAAATATGGCATAGTAAGTATGAAGACATAATAATGAGATATGAAGAAAATATTGATGAGTAATCTACCAGAGTGAATAAAATTGTTTGCAACATCAGAGGATTCAGAGATGTCTTAGAAGATTCTACAATTGTGAAGAAACTTATAAGAAAATTTCTGGATAGTTTTGATTCTAAAATTTTATCTTTAGAATATAAGGATGATTTATCTCTTGATTAATTTCATAAGTTTATTATTTCTTAGTAAATGAGTAATGATTCAATGTTTAAAAATAATATGAAATATAAAATATATTTTGAATCCCTGAGAAAAATAAAAATCCAAGATGTTGAAGAAGCCAAACCTTGTGAGTCCAAAGATAAGGAAGATGATGAATTTAATGATAAGATTATATCTCTTATCTCTAAAAACTATTGAATATGAAGATAAAAATATGGAGGTAAAATTCATCTCAAATGTTTTGAGTGTGGTGGAATCAGACACATTACTATGAATTGCCTTAAGACTAAAGTTGGAGAATACCGACATGAAAAATATTGATGGAAGAAGTGGAACAAAAATTATAGAGAAGCAAAGTCATCCAAAAAATACAAGAAGAAGTTTTTTGGAAACAAAATAAGTATGTTGAGTAAAAAGGTGAATCAGACTCAATTGAAAAAATTCTTCTGAAGATAAAAGTTCAGAAAAAATTAGAACCTTCATTTCCAAATTTGAGAAAACAAAATATTTCTTAGAGTGAAGATGGTAGTGAATAATATCATAGAGAGTATCAGATCAGAACAGACTTGTTGCATGTGTTGAAAAAAAAACTCTCAAGAAAGAAATTAGAGTAATGAAGAAAGATTGTGAATAAGTTATCGATGGATGAAAAGATTCCATTAATCCGGAGTAAGAATACATTCATAAGATCTTAAGATACAAACATAGAATTTATGAACAAGGAAAAAATGATTGAAGATCTCATTACAAAGTTGGAATACAAGGAAGAAGAAGTTAACAAGTTTCAATCAAAACTTATTAAGCCCTAATGTACCTTGAGAAATATGAATGAATATTTCAACAAAGTTTTGGAAGTAAAATCTAAGACTTCTAAAGTTACTGAGAAGGCTCAATATGATAATCAGGTGAAATATTATCTTACAAAAAATAATGTTTAATCTAATAATTTTAACATTTCAGGTTATGTAAAAAGTAATTTGAAATCTTGGGTAGAGAAAGGATGTGTGAAACCTATCAAATATAAAAAAGTAGAAAACTCACT
This sequence comes from Viscum album, assembly GCA_963277665.1. Taxonomy (NCBI): domain Eukaryota; kingdom Viridiplantae; phylum Streptophyta; class Magnoliopsida; order Santalales; family Viscaceae; genus Viscum; species Viscum album. Next base: position 989,599,929 of record OY728167.1, read on the forward strand.
CAAAAGAAAATATAGACCACATCCTGAGTATGTTAGAGATAAAAGAAGTTACCAACCTCAAAAAGGTTTATACAAAGAAAAATATCTCTTAAATAAAAAATTCAGATTTGGTGGCTATTTCTAGTGTTGTGGAATATTTTGGGAAGATGTGATCAGGATATTCATAATGTCAAAATATGTATGAAACTCCTTCCATAATAAGTTTCTTATGATAGAAAATAAAATAAAGCTAAAAAGAAGAAAGTTTAGGAAAGAGATTTTGTTGTTAAGACATATTTGAAATAAAGTAAAAAGAAAAAAACATGGATACTTGATAGAGTTTGTTATTCACATATGACGAGTGATATAAAAATCTTGAAACATGTTTAAATTTATGATGGATGGGCAATTACCTTTGATAATGATAATTCCTTAAAAACAAGAGGAATTAGAGTGGTTGAGATTGAAACAGAAAAGTTGAAATATAAGGAAGTTTTATTTGTTTATGGGCTAAAACATAACCTACTTAGTTTAAATAAACTTTGTAATGATGAAAAAGTATTTTTTTATAAAAGTTTTTTGTATCATCAAAAGTGTGAAAGATGGAAAAGTTATTACAAAAGGAGAAAGAAACAGTGGGAATCTCTTCCAAATACAAGAATTCAACAACCCCTTTTACTTGAGTGCATAAAATGAAAACAAATTGTGGCACTGAATACTTGGGTACCTTGGATAGAAAAATATGAAATAAAGTTATAATGTTGATTTCATTCAAAATTTTCTAGAATTTAAAATAATATATGATGATGTTTGTATTACTTTCCATAAAGGAAAGATGACTAACAAAAGTCATAAAAGAGTTGAGATTCAATCTATCAGACCACTTGAGCTTATTCAATTTGATTTATGTGCACCGATGAGACATTAGTAAAAACAGAATATTTATACTTTATCACTTTTATTGATGATTTCACTCAGATGAAAAACATCATGTTTATGAATCACAAGTCAAAGGCTATTTAAATGTTCAAATTATTCAGAAAATATGTTGAGAAAGAAATATGGGTTTCCATAAAGAATTTGAGAATATATGATGGTACTGAATTCACAAAATATAATTTTGAAACTTATCTTAGAATGCATGGTATCAAACATCAATATTGTGCTCCCTATACTCTATAACAAAATGTATTAGTAGAAAGAAATAATAGAAGTTTGGTGGAAATGGGAAGAAGTATGTTATCATAATACAAACTTTCAAAATGTTTTATAACAAAAACCCTTCATTGAAATACAAAAATGTTTTTTTAAGTCCATGTTTACTAAAAATAAAAAATCTGGATCTAGGAAAGTTTGATGAGAAATATGAGGAATAAAATTTTATGGGTTATTCACTAAATAGAAGAAGTTACAAATATTGGAACAAACATTTACAAAATTTGGTGGAATCATATGATGTAAAAGTAATTGAAAATAAAATTTCTTTAACAAAAGTTATTGAGAATGTTGAGGAGGATAAACCAGAAATTTCCAATAATAGTGAAATAAATTCAAAACATCATTATCAAGATTTAGAAGAATCGTGTGATGAAGAAATTTCATCTGGGAAAGAAACATTGAAATTTTCTATAAAAAAATCTTGAATCCAAAAACATTATTGGGAATCAGACGGCTCTAGTTTAGACAAGAATAAAGTTGATATTAGAAAATCATATTTCAATTATATCAAAAGTTGAATTAGAATTAGTTTTAGAATCTATCCAACAAAAAATGGGTGGATTCCATGAATGAAGAGTTAGATCAGATTGAGAAGAATGAAACATGAGAACTTGTTCTGTAACATCCCGGTTCCGGAAGCCACTCAGAGGCGCCCCGTACCCGGTTGGTCACATGGACTCAAGCATATTTCCCCAAACGCTGCTGACTAGCAGTGAGGGTCTTGGGTGTGATAGTGGGGAAACTATGCCCTCATTGGCAGAGTAAACAGTGGAAGAAAAATAAACATGCAATAGCGGAAGCAGTAATAACCAACAATGTAAACAGCGGAAGACTAAATCAAAAAACTGGAGCACATATGTATATATATGAAATGATGCATGATACATAACTAGGAAAACATCCAAACAAGTCACAATGCTGAAAAAAAACTACAGTACCGAAACAAGTACAAAAGAAAAGTAAACGACTCCTCATCATAACAAGCCAAAGCTTGGTCCCATGCTCCCCTGATCCAAGCAATCAAGTTCTAGATGTCGAAGGGCGCTTGCCCTTGTCTATACCTGCAACAACATAGTCTGCGTGGGCCCAAAAGAATGGCCCAAACAGGGTGTGAGATAAAATCCTCGTAGGGATTCACCCAAAGATCTATGCCTAACAGTCAGTGAGTATATGGTAGGTAAAAGTACAATAAGCAGTAAACAACAACAACAAGTAATATGCAGTAAATAGTAAGTAGTAAAACAGGATGATACATAGCAGCAATCAATTGACAACAAATCAACAACAATGAAACAAATAGCTAATAAGCTAGAAAATCTTTGTGAAGTACTCACATCCATCCCCTCTGGTCCTATCCAAGAAGTAACACAACCCTCTGGGTAGTGCACTCAGCCTAACCCCTCTGGCTTGGTCATACGAATTTATGAGACTCTCTGGGGAAGCTCACTCGGTCAATTCCCCTTATAGTATAGGGTAGTCAGGGACTCTCTTGAGGAAGATCACGTGGTATAACCCTCTTATCCCCAAGGTCTAGAGACTCTCTGAGGAAGCTATCTCGGTCAATTCCTCCTATAGCCTCAGGTATACCACAGACTCTCTGAGGAAGCTCACTCGATCAATTCCTCCTCTAGCCTAGGAAGGTTCTTAAAGAGATTCAAACAAGGTAAGGCTCTCTGAGGAAGCTCACTAGGTCTACCCTCCTGTATTATATAATATCCAAGACTCTTTGGGAGCTCACTCGGTCCATCCCCTGTAGTCTATAATGTCTAAGACTCTTTGGGAAGCTCACTCGGTCTATCCCTTATAGTCTATAGCACTAGGTTCCCTAAGCCCCGTGCCAGTCAGTGCATAGTAATTCTATAAGGCCAAAGTACACCTATAGAGCCACTTTGCTAACCAAAGTACACCTATAGAGCTACTTGGCTAAATAGTCTACAAGGAATCAAGCATGTCATGAGTTTCACTTCAACCTATAACCGCAAGGCATGGAACAATTGTAACAGCCAAAGGCAAACAAGACCCAAAGGTCATAAACCCAACAAAGCAAGGAAAGTACATCCAAGCACAAAAATTTATCCTCTAACAGGGTCAAATTACCTCTACACAAGAATAAATGCAAGGCAGAAAATAAACAAGGGAAAAAAGATAAACAAGCAGTACCCCGTTCACGGGTATCGGTGGAAATTCGCACATAAAACTCAGAGACTTTGAATGGTAAGGCACAAACCACCTACCTCGATCCTAAGAGATCGATATACTTGAAACAAGATGGATAATTCCCCCTAGAACGTTGTAGATCTGAGAAAATTCACAAAACGTTCAACCTTAGATAACTTGAGAAAGAAGAAGAATTGGAAAACAAGGCTCAAGAAGAAGGAAGAAATCACTACTATGCTTCCAATGTAATCGACCGTGCTCGAATCGGAGAACGGACAGAGAAGCGGGGGATTGGGGAAGATCCGTCCATACGGGTCACTCTCAGACGAAGAACCTGGAGAAGGGGTGTGTTTTGTCCATCAGGCGTGACCCCAGTGCGTTTAGTGAAAAAAAGAAAAGTACACAGCATGTACTTTTAGAGTACACAGGGTGTACTAGGTTTTTTCTATACTCCACCAAAAACTTCCTCCACGTCACCCCTACACACCATGTGTGTGGCCCGACACGGCCAACACACGGCTTCGAGTCGGAGAAGAGTACATGGCGTGTACTCAGAAAGCACACGACGTGTACTTCGAAATTTTCGAGAAACTACATTTTTCTTAAAAACTCCAAAAAAAGGAAAAGCATACCTGAAACGAAGATCCGGGTTCTTAAAAACTTCCCCCCTTAAATAAATTTGTCCTTGAATTCCCTTAGATGGGCATAGAAGAAGGATCCTCAAATAGTTCCGGCCACTGCGATCGAACCTCGACCTACCTCTCCCAAGTCTCATCCTGTACTCACCCGTGCTGCCATAGCACTCATACCAGAGGAACAGACCGGCCTCAGAGAACCTTTGTACTATTATCGAAAATCCGGATGGGATGCTCTTCAAACGATGCATCCGCTTCGAGCTCAACCTCCTCGGGCTGAAAGACATGAGACAGGTCTGAAAAGTAACGTCAGAGCTGAGAGACATGGAAGACGTCGTGCATGGCCTGATACCTCTAAGGTAGCTGCAACCGATAGGCAACCGACCTAACTCTCTCCAAAACCTCAAACGGCCTGACGTAATGTGGTGAAAGCTTACCCTGTCTCTGAATCCTCTTGTGTCCCAACCTCGGTGTAACACGCAGGAAAACCTGATCCTCGACCTCAAACTCCAAAGGTCGTCTCTGCTGATCAGCATAAGAATTATGTCGAGACTGTGCTGTAGCCATACTCTTCCAAATCAACTCTATTTTCTATGAGGTCTCCTGAACAATACGAGGTCCTAGAAAAGCTGCCTCTTCTGTCTCCAGCCAGCATAAGGGTGATCGGCATGGCCTACCGTACAGAGCCTCATATGGTGACATCTGAATGGTCTCCTGAAAACTGTTGTTGTAGGAGAACTCCACAAGAGGTATATGATTCTCCCAAGAGCCACCAAAGTCTAAAATGCAATCTCTGAGCATATCCTCAAGCACCTGGATCATGCGCTCGGACTGGCCATCAGTCTGGGGATGATATGTTGTACTCAAAAGTACCTTTGTACCCAAGGCCTTCTGAAGTCCCTTCCAAAACTGAGAGGTAAAGCGCACATCCCTGTCGGAAACAATGGAGTGTGGAAATCCATGTAGGCGTACAATCTCTCAGATGTACAGTCGTCCCAGATCATTAACATTGAAGGTATCCTACATCGGTAAGAAGTGTTCAACCTTCGTAAGCCTGTCAACGACAACCCAAACAACATCACTTCCCCGAAGTGACCTCGACAAACCAGTCACAAAGTCCATCGCGAAATCGTTCCACTTTCACTCTGGAATGGGTAACTGCTATAAAAGCCCTGCTGGTCGCTGATGCTATCCTTTCACCTGCTGACAAGTAGAACATCTCATGACAAAACTAGAAACATCTCTCTTCATACCTGGCCACCAGTATTGGAGATGAAGATCCCGATACATCTTGGTGATGCCAGGATGAACTGCCCAAACTGAGGAATGAAAATCCCTCATCATCTCCTCACGTATGTCTGCTGGCACCCATACGCATACCTAGAAATGCAAGATCTCATCCTTGCCCACTTTCCATCCAGGAAGAGGGTCCCCTCGTGACACACTCTCCCGTAGGACTAAGGCCTCTGAATCTGATAGCTTCCTCATTCATACCCAATCAAGAAGTGAATAGGTAACAACCACAGAAGATAGGACAGTCTATCCCTGCCTGTCGTTCACTTCCAAGTGCATCTCAGAGAACAGCGCCATAAGCTGCCACTCACTGCTGGCCTCCTGAACTGCCTAAATCTGAGTTCTCCTGCTCAACGCATCTGCCACCGCGTTTCCCTTTCCCAGCGTATAGGTGAGATCGAAATCAAAGGATTGAAGATACTCGACCCACCTACGCTGTCTCAGATTTAGATCACGCTGAGTGAAGATATACTTGAGACTCTTTTGGTCGGTGAAAACCACAAAGTGCTCTCCCAGAAGATAGTGTCTCCAACAGCGTAAGGCATGAACAAATGCTGCCAACTCCAGATCGTGCGTAGGGAAATTCCTCTCGTGTGTCCTCAACTGTCAAGACCCGTACGCAACGACTCTATCTCCCTGTATGAGCAAAACTCCAAGCCCAATACCTGAAGCATCACAGTAAATAGTGTATCCCTTGCCCAGCTCTGGCAAGACTAGTATCGGTGCTGACGTCAACCTCCCTTTTAGCTTCTAAAAGGCTGACTCACAAAAATCTGACCATAAAAACTTCACCCTTCTTGGTCAGACCTGTCAACGATGCTGCTAGGCGTGGGAAGTCCTGAATGAAGCGTCTGTAGTATCCAGCCATCCCTAGGAAACTCCACACCTCAAAGATGTTCTTAGGCTACTCCCAGGAAACTACAGCTATCACTTTCTCTGGGTCCACTGACACTCCTGTCTCTAAGATAAAATGACCCAGGAAGTGAATCTGATCCATCCAAAAGTGGCACTTCGAGAGTTTAGCATACAGCCGATGCTCTCTTAGTGTACTCAGAACGATCTCAAGATGTGTGGCATGGTCATGTCAAGTGTGAGAGAACACCAAGATATCGTCCATGAAGACCATGACAAAGGAGTCTAAGTATGGATGGAACACTCGGTTCATCAGTTCCATGAAGACTGAAGGCACGTTCGTAAGACCGAAAAACATGACTGTATATTCGTAAAGACCATACCTGCTCCTGAAAGCTGTCATAGGTATATCTGATGGTCTAACGCGCAACTGATGATAACTAGGCCTCAAGTCGATCTTCGAGAACACCCGGGCCCCTCGAAGCTGATCAAAGAGGTCATCGATCCTTGGTAAGGGATATCAGTTCTTGACCGTCAACTGGTTCATCTTCCGATAATACACACAAAGCCGAAGGGTACCGTCTGCCTTCTTCATGAATAGGACAGACGAACCCCAAGGAGAAGTACTAGGTCAGATGAAACCCTTCGCCTGCAACTCCTCCAACTGCTTCTTGAGCTCCTACAAGTCAGGTGTAGCCATATGATAAGGAGGAATGGACACCGGTGCCACTCCTAGCACGAGCTCAATCGAGAAGTCTACCTCATGATCCAGAGGTAAACCTAAAAGTCTTCTGGAAAGACATCCCTGAAATGATCCACCACTGGAGGAAAGTCTAACTGTGAAGTCTCCTGCTCATCCAGATAATGACTGGTAATCTGGGCTGTAACTTCCTCTATCCCATGATGCTCTGGTCTAGATCTACCCACCTGGACATCCCACTCGTCTCTATGAGGGAAGGATCTTCCCTATGGTGATATGAAACTCACCCTGCGGCGATAGCAATCAACGACTGCCTGGAAGGGAACCAAACAGTCCATACAGAGAATGACGTCATAACCCATCATCTCTAGGACATAGAGGTCCCATAAAAAATGACACCCCGCAACCTCGATAGGGAACTCTCTGCACTGATGTATGCTAGATGTCCTCGTTCCCAACGATGTGTCAAGAGTCAACAAATCGGCCAACGAAAAGATACAGAGCCCAATGCTCTCCACAACCGCAATAGAGATAAAGCTATGGGAAGAACCAGTATCTAAAAGAAATGAATATAAAACTAAGGCTACTAAGAGAGTACCTTGAACTGTAGAAGGGATGGTATCCTGCTCTTGATAGGTCTACTTCACGGCAAAAGAATGGCCTACACCGTGGCCCTGCGCCCCTGGATGGCCGCTCTGAGCTGATCCACTCTGTTGTCGCTGATGACTTGGTGACTAACCACCACGACCGTGACCTCCACCTCATCCTGAACGGCCAGAAGAACTCCACTTCCCTGACTGGTGGGAAACTGGTTAAGCATCTCCAGAATGCGGGGTCATAGAGGAACCCCTACCACCAGCTGAAGGTGAGAAGATGTGACAGAAACGCTGAATATGACCCATCTTGCCGCAAGACCAGCACTCCATCAGATCCCTCTGGCACTGAGGCCTAGTATGCCCACTCCTACTGCACTGGTAGCATACAACCTGGATGCCAGAAGACGCATCCCGCGAACCTCGATCTCCTTGAGAAGTATCTCTGCGACGCTTCCTACTGTCCATAGGAGGAACACCAACTCTGGATATCAAACCGCCCTGGATCACTGCTCCAGAATCTCTCAGATTGCGCCCAGTGATTAGCGCCTGGTTGAATATGGATGATATAGAAGTAAACTGAAATATATTCACATGGGAATAGATCTCCTGCCTGAGACCATCCTCGAACTTCCTAGCAAGGAACAACTCATCACCTACTGGGATCGGTGTGAAATGCTGCAGCTCGGTGAAGCGAGGTGAGTACTCCATAACAGAGAGAGTACCCTACTGCAGACTCATAAACTCCTGGGCTCGATCGGCCCTTAGGGTCTCCGGATAGAAGTAGTCATAGAAGGTGCGTCGAAAATCATCCCAAGACATATCTTGCTGATGCCCTGACCATGAGGTCACCTCCCACCACCTCTTAGCGGTGTCCCGTAGCATATAAGTATCCAGCTTTACCCTTTTCTCCGGAGGGATCTCTAGGTTCTCAAAGATGGTTAGTGTATCCTCTATCCACGACTCTGCAGACTGAGGTCCTCCATCCCCTGAAAAAGTAGAAGGATGCTTCTATTGGAAAACCCGTGTCAACTCAGCCATCGACGGGGCAGGAGGCGGTGCTCCCTAGAAGGTTTGCATCATCCTCAGGAAGTCCTCCCTGAACTGCGCCTTGGCGCCTACAACGGGTATGATAGCTGGTGCCAAGGCTGGCTTGACTAGAGGATCGGCAAGAAGTCCCTGATCAGCCATATCTGGTGTCTGATCACTACCTGATGACAAACATACAACCAGAGGACATCTCAGAGGCATAGCTCTGAAAGATCAAAAGTATACCTTAAATAAAAAAAAGGACAAAGAACACAAGAGTACAAAATAGGATCAGGGGGAAGAAACTATCAAGTTTTACAAAACATGACTACACGACGTTTATAAAAACTACACGACGTGTCTACTTAAGCCATTAAAATGGGCGTGTACCCCTGCCCGAAAGGTCATGTAACATCCCAAACTACACGGCGTGTTGTTCCCACACACGGCGTGTACTTGAACTCCAAACCCCTGCCCGAGTCTCCTTACATGGCTAACCCACACGGTTCAAACTAACCCCAGACTACACGGCGTGTTCCCTAGGGACACAGCGTGTACCAGACACTGACTAGGCGGACCGTGTTGTTGGTTACATGGCCGTCTACACAGATGGACCTTACACGTTGTGTTCCTAATAAACACGACGTGTATAAGAGAAGGTGACACCGTCCCGTGTTGTTTGTGACACGACCGGGTACCTGGGAAAGACTACACAGCGTGCTCCAAAAGCAACACGGCGTGTCTAAGAGAAGGTCACGCCGACCCGTGTTGTTCGTGACATGGACGGGTACCTAGAAAAGGCTACACGACGTGTTCCAAAAGCAACACGGCATGTCTAAGAGAAGGTTACGTCGACCCATGTTGTTCGTGACACGGCCGGGTACCTGGACAGAACCACATGGCGTGTTCCTTTACAACACGGCGTGTTCTACTTGAGCTTCCCTGACCCGTTTTGTTAGTGACACGGCCGGGTACAAGGCTCTACACTACATGACGTGTACATATCGTACACGGAGTGCTCCTGATGGTATTTCTACAATGGCGTGCCCCTGCTCACACGGTTAGTGACATAGTCTACAAACTACACGACATGTAGTCAAAAAGTACACGCCATGTATTCTGGGTTTTTTTGGGTAGTGGCTTAGAAACTGCACAGAAGCCCAGAAAACACAGAAACAAGGCAAAGAGGTGCCAAATTCTGATCCGTGAGGGCCCATACTCCCCACGAATCAAAGCTTGGAGTCTCCTATAGTCATGTACAATAGAAAACAGGATCATGATCCACCAATTTCCGATTCAAGAGGGCCCATAACACCTCAAGAATCAAAATTTGGCATTCATTTAAACAAAGTACAATACAAAGAATTCTATAACAAGAAGCAGAGATTATATCAAGCATCTATCACAACAGCATGCATAATCTACACAATGTCTATCACAACAGCATGAAATCGCTAATGCACCCTAAATGGCATGGTAAGAATGAATGGCATGTGATTTATACAAGTGCCTATATGATGCATGAGATGGAATACCCTCATCTCATCGGGTTACGATATAAATAGAACCGTAATATAAAAACAATAATAGTACAAAGCATGTGAACCACTCTAGGTGAAATCGTATCAACCATAAAATCTCAAAACCAGAAAACTGCAATAAATGAGGTAGTATGGTTTTTCCCTGTACACGGGTTAGATACTCCCAGGAAAAACTTATTACCAAGTACCGAATCCGTCCTATCCCTGTTTAAAGTCTCAAAATAGTAAATTAAGAGAAAATAATTCCTCTGATAACACTTTGTAACATCCCGGTTCCAGAAGCCACCCAGAGGTGCCCTGTACCTGGTTGGTCACATGGCCTCAAGCACATTTTCCCAAATGCCAGAGGCTGCCGACTAGTAGTGAGGGCCTTGAGTGTGTTAATGGGGAAACTATACCATTATTGGCAGAGTACATAGCGGAAGAAAAATAAACATGCAATAGAGGAAGCAGTAATAACCAACAATGTAAATAACGGAAGACTAAATCAACAAACTGGAGCACATATGTATATATATGAAATAATGCATGATACATAACTAGGAAAGCAGCCAAACAAGTCACAATTCTAGAAAAACTCTACAGTACCGAAACAATTACAAAAGAAAAGTAAACGGCTCCTCAGCATCGCAAGCCAAATATTGGTCCCATGCTCCCCTGCTCCAAGAAATCAAGTTCTAGAAGTCGAAGGGCACTTTCCCTTGTCTATACTTGCAACAACATAGTCTGATTGGGCCCAAAAGCATGGCCCAAAAAGGGTGTGAGATAAAATCCCAGTAGGCATTCACCCGAAGATCTGTGCCTAATAGTCAGTGAGTATATGGCTGGTAAAAGTACAATAAGCAGTAAACAACAACAGCAAGTAGTAGGCAGTAAACAATAAGCAGTAAAACAGGATGATACATAGCAGCAATCAATCCACAACAAATCAACAGTAGTGAAACAAATAGCTAATAAGTCGGAAATCCTATGGGAAGTACTCACAGCCATCCCCTCTGGTCCTATCCAAGAAGTACCACAACCCTCTGGGCAGTACACTCAGCCTAATCCCTCTGGCTTGGTCATACGAATTTATGAGACTCTCTGGGGAAGCTCACTCGATTAATTACCCTTATAGTCTAGGGTAGTCAGAGACTCTCTTGAGGAAGATCACGTAGTCTAACTCTCTTATCCCCAAGGTCTAGAGACTCTCTGAGGAATCTATCTCGGTCAATTCCTCCTATAGCCTCAGGTATACCACATACTCTCTGAGGAAGCTCACTCGGTCAATTCCTCCTCTAGCCTGGGAAGGTTCTTAAAGAGATTAAAATAAGGTAAGACTCTCCAAGGAAGCTCAATCGGTCTACCCTCCTATAGTCTATAATATCCAAGACTCTATGGGAGCTCACTCGGTCCATCCCCTGTAGTTTATAATGTCTAAGACTCTCTGGGAAGCTCACTCGGTCTATCCCTTATAGTCTATAGCACCAGGTTCCCTCAGCCCCGTTCCAGTCAGTGCATAATAATGCTATAAGGACAAAGTAAACCTATAGAGCCACTTGGATAACCAAAGTACACCTATAGAGCTACTTGTCTAAACAGTCTACAAGTCATCAATCATGTCATGATTTTCACTTCAACCTATAACCGCAAGGCATGAAATAGTTGTAACAGCCAAAGGCAAACAAGAACCGAAGTTCATAAATAGAATGAAGCAAGGAAAGTACATCTAAGCACAACAATTTATCCTCTAACATGGTCAAATTACCTCTACACAAGCATACAGGAAAGGCAGGAAATCAATAAGGGCAAAAAGGTAAACACGCAATACCCCGTTCACGGGTATCGGTGGAAATTCGCACATAAAACTCAGATACTTTGAACGGTAAGGCACAAACCACCTACCTCGATACTAGGAGATCGATATAATTGAACCAAAATGGATAATTCCCCATAGAACGTCGTAGATTTTAGAAAACGCACAAAACGTTCAACCTTGGATAATTTGAGAAAGAGGAAGAATTGGAAAAAAAGGCTCAAGCAGAAGGAAGAACTCACTACTGTGCTTCCAACACAATCGACCGTTCTCAAATCGGAGAATGGACGGAGAAGTGGGGGCTCAAGGAAGATCCGTCCGTATGGGTCGCTCTTGGATGAAGAACCTGGAGAAGGGGTGTGTTCTGTCCATCAGGCACGATTCCGGTGTGTTTAGTGAAAAAAAGAAAAGTACATGGTGTGTACTAGGTTTTTTTTCGTACTCCGACAAAAACGGCCTCCATGTGACCCCTACACACCGTGTGTGTGGCCCGGCACGACGAACACATGGCTTCGAGCCGGAGAAGAGTACACGACGTTTACTTCAAAATTTTCCAGAAACTCCATTTTTCTTAAGAACTCCAGAAAGAGGAAAAGCGTACCTGAAACGAAGATCTGGGTTCTTACATGTTTTACGACATTAAAAATAATGTTATCAAAACAAATTGAGTTTATAAAAAAAAATTGAATGAGCATGTAGAAGTTTCAAAAAACAAACCAATAAGTTTTTTGTAAAGGATATACACATGTGTAAGGCTTGGATTTTATAAACCCTTTTCCCTAGTTGCAAAGCTAGAAACTATTCGAATGTTTCTTTCAGTGAATTATTATCATAATTACAAAGTTTATTAGATGGATGGATAAAGTCATATTTCTTAAATGGTAAGATTGGGGAAAATTTTTAAATAAAATAACTTGAGAGTTTTTACTTGATGAGGATGAAAATAAAGTTGTAAAATTGAAGAAAGTTTTGTATGTGCTGAAACAATATCCACGGGATTGGTATTTTAAACCTGAAAATTGTTTGAGAATTTTGAAATTTTATAAAGGAAAAGTTGATAGAAACTTATATATGAATTATGTTGACTTCAGAACTCTAATTGTAATTGTTTATACGGATGATATAATTTTTACTGGGGAATGAGAATATGTTTCTAAAAAAATTTCTGAGAAAATGAAGGAATTTTTTTGAAATTTCTATGTTAGGATAATTAAATTTATTCCTTGGATTACAAGTTCAACAAAAGGAAAAATATATTTTCTTATCTCAAGAAAATTATGCCGAGTAATTATTAAAGAAGTTTTGGATGACCAAATCCAAATAAGTTTCTACTCCTATTTTAGGGAGAAAAAAATTGAGTAAAGATGAATCCGAAATAAGTGTGAATCAAAAAGACTTTTAGAATATAATAGGAAGTATTCTTTACCTTAAAAAATCAAGGACTGATATTGTTTATGCTATGAATTTGTGTTCTAGGTATCAAATTAATCTGAAAGAATCACATATGTTGGAAGTAAATAGGATTCTTAGATATGTCAAAGGAACAAGTTCACATGTATTGTTATAGAAAAGAAATAGTGAGATTATGTTTCATGGTTATACTGATACCGATTGGTCTGGAGATTTTAATGATAGAAAATCCACCTCAGGAGGAAAATTTTTCTTGGTTGAATGTTGTATGAGTTGTCATAGTAAGAAAAAAAGTTCAGTAACTTTGAGCACTACTGAATCTAAATATGTGGCATCTACTCGGGATTGTACTCAAATCTTATGGATGAAAGTTTAGCTGAAATATTTGAATGTAAAAGTCTTTAAACCATTAAATATACTTTGTGATAATCAGAGTGTAGTTGATCTTTATAAGAATCTTATACAACATTAAAGATTAAAATATATTGATATAAGGTTTCACCTTATAAAAGAGAAAGTTTATACTGGAGATATATTTTTGGAATACATTTCAACAAAGTATCAGATTGTTGATATCTTTACAAAATCAATGTTGAAATAAAGGTTTATAAAATTTAGGCTGAAAATTCTTGTTCAGAATCCTCCCATTTCTTTCTAAATCTCATAAGGTAGCATCCCCACTGTGCTTTGGATTATTTTGACATAAAGGGAGAGAAAGTAACAAATTTTTTTACTTTAAAATAAGTTTTTACTTATCTTTATTAGATAAATTTAAACCCATGGTTATCATAAAATGGGGTAGAAAAAAATGTGAGAGAAAAAGAAAATTGAGGGAGATTTATCTTTACATGGCTGCAAAATTTTCTTTCCATAAAGGGATGTAATTCCTTAAAAAACATTTCACCATCCATTAGTGTGGTATCAAGAAACTCTCTTTTGAGAAACGAAATGTTTTGATAAAAGTAAAAAATAAGAGTTTTTTACAAAAGTTTGGTTTTAGAAAATTTTTTGAGATTTAGAAGAGTTATTAATGAGGATTTTCAAAAAATACAAAGGGATGAGATTGATAAACCTTTGAATGATTTTAACAAAGTTTTTTTTATTTTTTGATAACTAATACTTTTGTATAAGAATATTTTTGTTATTCAAGAATCAGACCCAATTCATCATAATGGGATTTATAATAAAACTGACCATCATCAAATTCAGATTAGCGTATCTATCATCATTAGATTTATATTATTAGATCAAGATGAATTACAGGAAAAAATGTTGATTGTTGGAAGTTTTTATTTGCTGTAATCATATAATGAAAGAAGTTGTTGAGTTAGAAAGACAAAGGTTGCTGAGGGATGAAGTCATAGTGACACTGAAGAGGTTTTTTGAAGAAAGTTAAGTCAAGAGTTAAAATGTTTTCATACTTTCTAAACCAAGTCATATGATGTTTTTCTGATCACGAAGTTCTCAAAAGTCAGGAAAATTTCATGATAAAATCATTTAAAGAAATTATTTGGAGGATTGAAAAAATTCAAAATTACATAGTGAATAATTCCATCATAATGATAATTACATCATAATGGAAAAATAAATTGTAATGGGAATTCCATCATAATGATAATTCCATAATTATGAGGATTTCACCAGGATGAAGCTAAAGGAAATAAAAATCGTAATGAGATGAGAAGGAAACAAAATTCATAATGAGATGAGAAGGAAACAAAATTCATAATGAGATGATAAAGAAATAGAATTCATAATGAGATACGAAGGAAATAGAAATCATAATGATCTGAGAAGAAAACAGAAATTGTAATGAGTTGAGAAGGAAACAGAATTCATAATGAGATGAGAAGAAAACAAATCATAATGAACTGAGAAATAAAGGCAGATCATAATGAGCGGATTATGAAGAATACTAAAAAAAAATTCCATACATTTTATGAATAATTAAAGAGGTCAAACTTGAAATTCAATTTTTCATAAATCTCAAAGAAATATAAGGAGTATTGAAAAAGTCAAATTTGATGTTTAAATGTGAGAGATTTTCAAAGTTTTGAAATCTGAGTAAGTGGGGAAAATTTTCAAGTTTCCTGCTCAAGTTTTTTAGTTTTTCCTTTAAATAATTCTTCAGATCATTCTTTCATTGGGACTTTTCCAGAAATTGGAAAAGGATGAGCTCTAAAGAAATCAAGTGAAAGTCATTTTTGGCCAGAGATATCATGAGGAGGATTAGGAAACTAAATGTTTGTTTACCGATTTGAGCATTTGAGTATATTTTGATTTTTTTAGATTGAGAATGGGTTCATCACATTGAGTCCATCATATTGAGAGAATCATATCTATTCTCATTATATTTATAGAATCAAACCCAAACTCATCTCACTGGGAGAATCAGATCCAGACTCACACTAGTGAAAAAAATGATTTAATGTTGATTTTGTTTCATTTTTAACATTGGTTTTTAACTGAAATCTATAAATGTGATGTTTCAAATAAGATTTTTATTATTGGTTTTATAAAAACTAATACTGAAAATATAAATCTCCTTCATTTTCTGCATTGGTTTTTATGAAAACTAACACTGAAAAACCATCATTTTTTTTTAAAGTTTTCAGCATCTTTTTTCATAAAAACCAACACCAAAAGTTTATTTTTTTAGAAAATTTTGAATGTTACACCCCCAAACAAATTAGATTCCCTATAATAGAAAAAATATTATATATAAATCAAACAACATGTATCATTGACTAAAAATCTATAAAAAAAATACTTTTATCAAGTTAATCAAAAAATTATCTACGCATTTGTATTATAAAGAAGAATTAAAAAACACATACATGAAATATACAACTTGATCCTTATTGGTTGATGTTGAACCATTATTTTGAGATCATTATGTTTAAACATCTATTATAACCAAATTATTAGTTTTTTAACACTAGTTATTAGGAAAATGTAATACTAATCATAAACATAAGAATATATATACCTTAAATCATAATTATACTTAATTTTTTTTCACAAACATAGATCAAAGATGGGTAAGTTCATCTTGCGTATAAGACTATAAATAATTGAATGTATACAATATAATTTAATGATATAATATTAAAAAATATAATATTATGATAGAAAATATAAAATAATTAATATAACCAACCTTATGAAATTAATTAGTTACCCCAGTTGTGATTATCACATACATGAATTGTAGAACATAATAACCACATTCAAAATATCCTTTTTGACAATGACACTATGGTTATAAAATGTTAACTTGATAATACAAGTAAATATATATATGTATATATTTCAAAAAATAGAATAACATCTAAAATAAAAAATAATTACCATTACTTTTACATATTAGATTTCATTTGGGTTCTTTATCGATAAGTGATCTTTGTTAAATTTTTTTTATGACCTGTATTTTCGTATATATCATCTAATAATACATGTATATACAATAAAAATTAAATATAACGAATTAATAAAAAATAATAAAACTTACCTTTTTCACAAGGTGGTAATTTTTTTACGAACATCACATAATAAAGAGAAAACCCAATATAATATGCATTCACTTGGTCAGAATATGCCTAAAATCCAATGCCCCTACAATACAAAAAGTTCAAAATTTATACAATTATAATTAACATTGGTTCATAATTATATTTGTGTTCTTACCCATAAAGAAATGGAAAAAACCAACACCCAATCTCTGTCTTTGATAATCTCTCAAATATATATGCAACTATATCATTAGTCTCCACATATTTCATAGCTGTTGAAATGAATTATGGGTTTATAAAACCATAAAATTATGTGTCCTCATTTTTAATAAGAAGTGTGTGTCCTAATTAAAAAATTAATATATTTATTCAATTTAAACCATATTTAATTAAAGAAATAAAAACTGACACTTTAATTTACTTACATGGAAAAAAACTGCAACAAAAGAATTATGAGATCCTTAAAATCAATTAGATCCGTGAAATATTTTCTGAATACTCTCAATGTATAGTCTCTTCCACATATATCAGACATAATCTAAAACTCAGAGATATTATCCAAGGAAGAAGAATCCATATATAATATTTGTATCCCATCAGAAATATCAAAAGTATCTACAATTGTTAGTTTTTAAACCTTTTGTTTCCTTTGTGCCATTTCTTTTGATATTAGATACTTCTATATAACTTAAATGTTAGAAAAAATTATAAGTAATTTTAAATCATATGTAATTAACATTTAAAAAAAATCACACCTCGTATGAAAGATAATGAAGAAGGCCATATGGACAAAGTAAAAAATGACCTATATAATCCCTAACTTTGGTAACCTCCTCAATAGGAAATGGTGGTATAGTAGTAGGATTAATAATATAATGTACTTATACTCTACTTAACCCATCTGTATATGTTGGTGATGTAAAAAATCCCCTAAAGAATTCATTAATCCAAACACTAAAATATTTATATGAGGATCTACATTATATAACTCACATTATAAGGTTGGGTCTGAGTGAGGAGCTGGAGGATCTAAGTAGAAAGGGTGGGAAGGCAGATCCAGGTAGAAGGGATGTATAGCCTACACAGTCGGCTAAAAAGCTTAGACAGACTGGACATGTTGGATAGACTGGGAAGGTTGCGTAGACAGTGATTGTCTTGTCAATTGTTCGAACATATCCTGCATAGTTGATTGAATTTTATTGCCCGTGGATTGTTTCATATCTTTCATCTCAACTTTTAAGGATTTTATTTCTAGATCTCTTGATTTCTTATTTTGATGACCAAAAACTTTTTGAATATTAACACTTGCCTCATATCCTCTTATGTGGTCGAGGTGTTTTGGATTTTCTGAAGCAGTGGTTAGGATTTACATCCTACCCTCAGGGATAAAAGTTCCCTATGATGATTTCTCCTAAGATTTATCTTGAAAATGAAAATGAAAATTCTATATTAGTGTTTCTAATTTATAAAATAGAAAAAATCACGAAAAATAAAAAATTATTTACTTACAATTATTTAAGCTACTTCCTTATCTTTCTCTGTAAGATACTTTTCATTTTTTATTCTTATTACTCTCATATTTTTTTATAGAGGGTGGGGGGAGTTGGAGGACCAAACTAGACCTCATTATAAACACTAGAAGACTGATATATTAATGCTTCAAACTTTTTATCAATAATTTTTTCTCCAATAAACAATACCATTCACATTATAAAGTATAAGGGTATAAATTTTACAATTGGATGTATTGATGGGATTTCCTGGAGGCCTGCTATATAAAAAGTAAACTAATAAGTAATTAGATACATGTATAAAAAAATTTACAATATAATATAATTATCATACTAAAAGGGCTTCATCATGTTGGCTGGAAACAAATTTCTTCCATGTCTCTACATATAAAAACTCATACTTGAGGCATGGATTTTCATTTTTTCTCTTTCCAAAAACATAATTTTTTGTCAACCTTGTTTTGAAATCTCTCTATCAAACCGCTGATAAAGAAAAAAATGTTTTGTAAATTGATTTTTGTTTCTTTAAAATTTAATTTCATTTGTAATTGAATAAAATAAATATTATTCATTTAAAATATATCTTATTCAAAAAATGAGATAAAATAATTCAATCGAAATATTTTACCATTACAACCTACCAAAGCTAATTTATCACTGTCTTGTTGATGGACTTCCAATTAGGATATAAAATACTAATCCTACAATGACTCTACATAGATATATAGCTGATAAAATTCATTGAATTAGGGCCAGTTGTATTATTATTATCATCAAAACTAATATTTAATTGCTCGTCTCCACGAGAAAGTGAGAGTTTTGTAAAATTTGTAATTCCATGTTTACCAACTCGAGAACTAAATTTCTTAATAGTAAAAGTAGAATACTTTTCTGCTGAAGTATCATCAATAGTCCTATATTTTTTTTATAAATTAAAAGTTTTTTTTCAATAAATAATTATATTATTGGATATTTAATAATATGAAAAAATATACCTTGGTACATGTTCCTCTGTCTCTATATCTATATCTTTCATTGAAATAGAAAAATGTAATAAAATTCGTGTGTAGCTACATATTATTAGACAAGTAAATATTTATAGAATAAGAAAAAAGAAATATGCAAGTATTTAAAGTTGAACACATGTGTATGTTTAAAAAAAAATAATTTTATGATTCTTAACCAAAAAAATATACAAGGTAAACTATTAAATACAAAGAATACTTCTAAAATGATAGAAAAATTTACAAATTTAAATATCAAAGTTTGAAAAATTGTTCTCATATGCATTACTATTACCAAAATAAAATAATGTACGTTAGGTATTTCAATGAAAAAATGTTTAACCATAACCATAGAATATAAAAATTTAACACAAAAAAACATATAAATAATAAAATATATATAATTAAATATCCAATAGTTATTAAATAATACGGTTTTTACACATATAAATTTCAAAAAATCAATTTAATGTAAATAATTACCAGATTAATTAGGAGAGTAATTTAGTGATTTCCCATATCCCTTTAGCATGATCATTTCCTACTGAATGAACTATGTCTTCATTATAGTTCTTATTATCTAGAAACCATGTAATAAACGAAGAAGTCTCATATAAATCAATAACATCATCATCATCACCATCATCAGCCAAATGGATTCTTTTACTTTGAAAAACGATGGACCACTGATCATTCAATGGATCAATGACATAATTTTTTTGATTTTAATGTGTGTCCATGATAAATGGTTCCTCATTGCAACTAAATATTTTTAAATCAACCATTTTAAACCCATATTCATCATGTTTCACACCACTATTACTTGTAACCCAATTACACTTAAACATACTAGCTTGAAATTTAATATAATCAGTTTACCATATGTCTTCAAGAACTCCAAAATATTGCATTGATACATAAATTTGTTTATATATTTTGCACTAAAAAATGAAGTGCTTAAGTGATGACCATTATACCACTATTTTGAATGGTACTCTTGTCGTATATCCTTTCTTTGTGTAAAATGTGTATCTATTAATATCAAAACCAGACTATGTGATCACATTAAGAGATGGTCCACCTACTAACCATTTCAATGTTTCTGATGAAGATATATCTGTGATGACTTTATTTTTAAAACATGAAACAAATGTTTTTTATGCTCAATATTTATCCAATTTTCATTTATTTTTAGATATCGTAACTTTAATTCAGCAATATGTGATGATATATAAGAATGAACCTCATATGGGTTGTTAAAAATGTATAAATGTGCCCGCATCACTTCATCACATGGAATGAGATTTACCTTTAAGCCTCAAATACCTCTACCTTCACTATCAACTATCATATGTTGAGATATAGGGAGACCAATATGCTCCACTTCATAAAAATAATTAGTGCATAACTCAATCACATCTTCTGATACATATTTTTGAACAATAGAGGCCTCTGGTCGATAATTATTTTTAACATATCCCTTAAAAATTTTCATATATCTTTCAAAAGGATACATCCATCGTAAATATTTAGAACCACATATTCTTATCTCATGCACCAAATAAATCACTAGATGAACCATTATATCAAAAAAGGTAGGTGAGAAATACATTTATAGTTGACAATGAATAAGAAAATCTTTATTCTCCAACACATCTAACAAATTTGGATTAACAACTTCACTACAAATGAATTTGAAAAAATTATATAACCTGATGATTTTCTTTCTGATAGCTGTTTGTAATATACCACACAGTTAAACTGGTTGAAGTTGTTGCATCAATACATGATAATAATAAAATTTCATACCTATTAATTTACAATCCTTCAATGGGAAAAAAGTCTTCACATTTTAAGAATAACCACTAGGAACTTTATTACCATGAAGACACCGAAAAAATTTATTTTCTCAATCTTGCTTAATGTGTGACATGCCAGAGGTATATATGTTCTGTTTCCTTTCATAGTGGGAACTAATTGTAAACATATTCCCATTGAAATCAAGTCCAATATAGTATGAAATCCATCTTTGGTATTTCCTTTTATTACTAACAAAGTTCCAATAAATTTTTCACATATGTTTTTCTTAACATGCATAACATCAATGTTATGTTTTATCTCTAAAAATATCCAATACGGTAGTTCAAAAATGATATAATATTTCTTCTAGATATTTTTTTTAGAACCATATTTGTTTTCTTTCCAAATGTCAAATCAATATTTTTCATCATGTCATAATATATTCAACTAACAATGGTCATGGTGGAAGATTGTATATATGTAAATTATGAAATAATTTTTTCAATCTATGTTAAAGACGATCAATTCACAAAAATATTTGATGTCTCGTGTAAACTATCTTTCTTCCTTTCTGAAATTGATAATATGAATTATCTTCTTAAAAAATTAGAAATTTTTTGTGTCCCTTAAAACTATATCTAGATAAGTTTCCATATATAGTAAATTCATTTATAGTGAACATTATCATAAAATGAAGAAGAAAATACTCTTTCTTTTATGAATTGAAAACTTTAACACGTATCTCTCATAGCAGTTTCAAATCATCAATCAATGGTGAAAGATACACATCAATATCATTTCTTGGATGTTTTGGTCTATAAATCATCAAATTCATCATAACATATTTTTCTTCATACATATATTTGTGGACATGTTGTAAACTACCAACAAAATAGGCCCTGAACTATGTTGGCTACTTAGGTTCTGATATGGATTCATTCCATCAATACACAATCCCATTCTGAGATTTCTAACTTCAATCCCAAAATCACAAATTTGTTTACAAAACCTCTTCTATTGTGGTGAATCAGTAGGGAGGCATAAGTTACCATCAGAGATGCACTCATTTGATTGCAATATTAACCTTTTTTCATCAATTTAGATTACAAATAAATGATTCAAATAAGGAATTATTGGAAAGTACCAAATTTATTTAGTAGGAGCTTTGATACTGGTACATAATAATGAATCAAAATTGAATTATCAATATTATATGAAGGAATTATTGGATGAAATTATTATAAAGTATAAAAAATTTGTTTTTCATGAGGTTGGATACCAGTACCTAAGAATGAATTTATGTTCAATTTTTACCCATATTATAGCGTGATGTCCCACATGTAAGAAAATTTGATAAATATTTATATTCTTTCCTATACAACACATTATCATTGGGGGAATAATGTATCTTTTTATATCCCAATACCATTGGGCATAATATTTTCTTCACATCATAATTGGAATCTGGAAGACCATTTCTTTCTGGAAGCAGCTCTTTTAAAATCTCAAGTAAGTTAGAGAAACTTTTATTAGTTCACCCATTTCTTGATTTCAAGTTAACTAATCTCAAAATGGCTGATAACAATGTATATTTACTGCAACCTAGGAAGAATGGTTTCTTATAATCTCCATAAAATCATTCATCATTTTTTTGATGGTGTCTACACTTAAATCATGAATTAATTATTCAATATGATCCTCTTCCTCATTATGGATATTGTCATCAACATTATATGTTGAATTTTTAGTTCTTTCACCATTCTTGATCCAACGTGTATAATTAAGGATAAAACCACAACAAATGAGATTATCCTTTATTTCTTTGGAGTTTAACTTTCTCATATTCAAATAGTTCACAAATGAATAGAAAATAAAATCTATGTTTCGAAGATTTTGTTTAAAAAATTCAAAGAAATCATCAACTCATTTTTCATATTCACTAGTGGTTTTTCATAAATTTATCCAATTACGATCCATTTAATACCTAATATTGAGATATAATCGATGAATATATTACAACATATAAACATTTAATATATATATATATATATATATATTGTAACGTCCTGGTTCCGAAAGATGCCCAGAGACGCCCCGTACCTGGTTGGTCACATGACCTCAAGCACATTTCCCCAAATGCCAGAGGATGCCAACTAACAGCGAGGGCCTTGGGTGTGATAGTGGGGAAACTATACCCTCATTGAAAGAGTAACACATCATAAGTAAACAATTATACAATAGCAGAAGAAATAATAATTCCAAACAACAAGAAACAGTGGAAGACTGAAGAAATAAACAGCTCGAGCACATATATAAAAATAATGCATGATACATATGTCTAGGAAATCAACCAAACAAATCGAAATGCTAGAATACAAAATAGTACAAAAGAAAACAGATAAACAGTTTCTCAGCATCGCAAGCCTCTGCTTGATCCCATGCTCTCCAGCTCCACAGCAGTCAAGTACCTGAAGTAGAAGGGTGCTTTCCCTTATCTATACCCGCAACAATATAATCTGTTTGGGGCCAAAAGCATGGCCCAAACAGGGTGTGAGACTAAATCTCAGTAGGAAAAGACCACAATATTTGTGCCTAATAGTCAGTGAATATATGGAAGGTAATGAGTAAAGGAAGCAGTAAACAAAGAAGTACTCAACAGTAACCAATCCATAGTTTCAATTCATTCAGTTCACATATCAAGAAACAGTTAATCAAAGCAGGTAAACACAAACTGGTAACCCTATGGGAAGTACTCATGACCTATCCCCTCTGGTTCTACCTCGTAGCACAAGAAAACAACTTAACACAAAGGGTAAACCTCTGGGAAGTACTCACAACCTATCCCCTTTGTTCCTACCTAGTAGCACAAGCAAACCCTCTGGGCAGTACAGACAGTCTCACCCCTCTGGTTCAACTCTAGAATAAACTCTCTGAGGAAGCACTCACTATCAATTCCTCCTATAGTCTCATATCGGTAACTAAAGGTGCTCTGGGGAATCAATTACGTCACATTCCCCCTGTGGCCCACGTCGAGGAACTACATACACTTTGAGGAAGAACTTACATCAATTCTATTTGTGGTCTCACATAGTAAAAGTAAACAAACACTCTGGAGAAGCCCTTACGTCCATTCTCCCTATGGTCTACTACACCAAGTTCTCACGACCCTATGTAAGTCAAGCAAGCATAGCAGTGCGTATCGGCCAAAGTAAACCCCAAGAACTACTTGGCTAGAATTCTACAACATATCAGCATGTCAGATATACAAAACACTCCATCCTACAATACTAGGCATGTTAAGTAAACAAGGTAGCCTAACAGGCCAAGCAAGACCAAATGGTTATAAACAAACATGCCTGGTAAAACACCTCAAAATCATATCAATTAACCATATTCTCATTCAATTAAACTCTATTCAAGCATACAATCATAACAGGCAATTAACAGGGCCAAAACAGTGAACACGCAATATCCCATTCATGGGTATTGGTCACTTTTGCACATATATCTCAAATTATTTCAACTAAAGAGAAAAAAGAACCTACCTTGGTGTTGTAGGATCAATATAAGTGAACCTTAAACCTTGAATCTTCTAGGAAAATCATATATCTACAAAAAAATCTAAAACGTTTAACCGAAGATAACTTGAGAAAGAGGAAGAATCAGGAAACGAAGCTCTTGCATAAGGAAGAGTTTACTTAGGTGATTCCAACGCAACTGATGGTAGTCGATTCGGATAACAGACTCATGATCAGGAGCTCGAAGGAAGATCGACACTGTTCTCTCACTATCAGACAAACCAAACATAGAAGGAGGTGGTTTTGTCCGTCAGACGTGACCCCGTTGCGTTTAATGAAAAAAAGAAAGTACATGGCGTGTGCTTTATAAGTACACGGTGTGTACTTGCCTTCACCAGCCACCACATTAAGAGGTCTCCAGGTCACCACACATGTCCATGTGCATGGCCGCTACACGGCCAATACTCGACTACCTGCGGTAACCGAGTACACGATGTGTACTTCAAAAATTTCCAGAAACTTATCTTTTCTAAAAAACACCAGAAAAGGGAAAAACATACCTGAAAAAAAGATCCAAGTTCTTAAAAACTTCCCTTCTTAAAGAAATTCATCCCTGAATTTCCCTAGAAAGGCAGCATAGAAGAAGAATCCTCAAACAGCTCCGACCACTATGATCGTACATCAGCCTCCCTCTCCCATGTCTCGTCCTGTACACGCCCATGCTGCCATAGCACTCATACCAGAGGAACTGACCAAACATAGAGAACTTTCGTACTATGATCAAAAATCTAGATAGGATGGTCCTCAAACAAGGCATCCATCTCTAGATCAACCTCCTCAGGTTGAAAAACATGAGATGGGTCTGAGAAGTAAAGTCGAATATGAGAAATGTGGAAGACATCATGCATAGATCAGTACCTCTGAGGTAACTGCAAACGATAGGCAACCGGCCCAACTCTCCCCAACACCTAAAATGGCCCGACATACCTCGGAGAAAGCTTACCCTGTCTCCTAATCCTTCGATGTCTTAACATTGATGTGACACGAAGGAAAAACTGATCCTTGACCTCAAACTCCAAAGGTCGTCTCTGCTGATCAACATAAGACTTCTGTCGAGACTGTGAAGTATCCATCCTCTTCCGAATCAACTCTATCTACTCTGTGGTCTCTTGTACAAGATGAGGTCCCATCATAACTGCCTATCCTACCACCAGCCAACATAAGGGTGATCGACATGACCTACTGTACAAATCCTTATAAGGTTCCATCTAAATATTTGCTTAAAAACTATTATTGTAGTAAAACTCGACAAGAGGTATGTGCTTCTCCCAAGAACCTCCAAAATCCAGGATGCATGCTCGAAGCATGTCCTCAAGAACCTGTATCATACGCTTAAACTGGCCATCTGTCTGGGGATGGTAAGCTGTAATCAAAAGTACCTATATACCCAAATCCTTCTGAAGCCCCTGCCAGACCTGAGAAGTAAAACGTGCATCCCTATCTGAGACAATGGAGTGTGGAACCCCATGTAGATGTACAATCTATCAGATGTACAATCTTCCCAGATCATCAACACTGAAGGTCTCCTTGATCGAAAATAAGTGAGAAACCTTCATGAGTCTGTCAATGACAACCCATATTGTATCATTCCCTTGAGGTGACCTCAACAATCCTGTCACAAAATCCATCGTAACATCATTCCACTTCCACTCAGGAATGGGTAATTGCTGCAAAATCCCCACAGGTCACTGATGCTCTGACTTCACCTGCTGAAAGGTGGAACACCTCATGACGAACCCAACAACATCCCTCTTCATACCTGGACACCAATACTGACGATGTTGATTACGATACATCTTCGTGACACCAGGATGAATTGCCCAAACTGAGGAATGAAAGTCCCACATCATCTCCTCGTGTATGTCTGCTGACACCCATATGCACCCATGAAAACTCAAGATCTCATCCTCACCTATGGTCCATCCAGGAATAAGGTCCTCTCTTGACACACTTTCCCATAGGACTAGGCCTTCAAAATTTTATAGCTACCTCATTTTCACTTGATCAAGAAGAGTAGAAGTAACAACTACAAAAGAAAGAAAAGTCTTCCCCTATATGTCATGCACCTATAAATGCATCTCAGAGAATAGAGTCATAAGCTTCCACTCACTACTAGCCTCCTGAATTGCCTGTATCTGAGTCCCCCTAGTCAGTGCATCAGCCACAACATTTCCTTTCCCAAGCGTGTAGGAAAGATCGAAGTCAAAAGACTGAAGGTACTCAACCCACTTTCACTATCTCAAATTCAAATCACACTGAGTGAAGATATACTTGAGACTCTTGTGATCAGTGAAAAATATAAAATGTTCTCCCGGAAGATAATGTATCCAGCAACGCAAGGCATGAACAACTGCTACCAACTCAAGATCGTGCGTCGGATAATTCCTCTCATGTGGCCTCAACTACTGAGACCCATACACAATGACTCCTTCTCCCTGCATTAGTACAACTCCCAGACCGATACCTAAAGCATCATAGTAAATAGTATAGATCTTACCTATATATGGAAATACTAGTATCGATGTCGATGTCAACCTCCCTTTCATCTTTTGAAAGGCTGACTCACAAGAATCTGACCACAATTACTTCACACCCTTCTTAGTCAGACCTGTCAGTGGTGCTAGTAAGAATGAAAAGTCCTATATAAAATGTATATAGTATCTAGCCTGCCCTAGAAAACTTCGTACGTCAAAGATGTTCTTCAGCTGCTCCTAGGAAACTAATGCTCTTACTTTCTCTAGGTCTACTGATACTCCTGTCTCTGAGATAACATGACCTAAAAATTGAATCTGGTCCATCCAAAAGTGGCATTTTGAGATCGTAGCATATTCTTGATGCTCTCTCAGTTTACTCAGAACGATCTCAAGATGGGTAGCATGGTCATGTTGAGTTTGAGAGTACACCAAGATATCGTCCATGAAGACCACCATGAAGGAATCAAAGTATGGATGGAACACTTGTTTCATCAGTTACATGAAAACTACAAGTGCATTCATGAGACCAAACGACATAAACACATACTCATATAGACCATACCTGCTCCAAAAGGCTGTAAGAGGTATATCATATGGTCTAACGTGCAACTGATGGTAACCAGATCTCAAGTCAATCTTTGAGAACACCTAGTCTCCTTGAAGTTGATCAAAGAGATCATTAATCCTCGACAAGGGATATCGGTTCTTGACTTTCAACTGGTTCAACTTCCTATAATCCACACAAAGTCCGAGGGTAACATCCGCCTTCTTTTCAAACAGTACTGGCGAACCCCAAGGAGATGTACTGGGTCCGATGAAACCCTTTGCCTGCAACTTCTACAACTGCTTCTTGAGCTCCTACAACTCTGGTGTAGCCATCCTATAAGGAGGAATGGACACCGGTGCTGCTCCTGGCACGAGATTTGCTCCATAGGAAAACCTAGAAAGTCCTCTGGAAAGACATCCTTGAAATGATCCACCATTGAAGGAAAGTCCTTCTAGGAAGTCCCCTGGTCATCCAGATATAGACTAGAAATCTGGGCTATAACTCCTCCCAACCCATGATGCTCAGGTCCCTCTCTACTCACCTGGACATCCCATTCGCCCTTATGAAGAAACGATCCACCCTCTGGTGATGTGAAACTCATCCTATGATGATAATAATTGAAAATAGCCTAGAAGAGAACTAACCAATCCATTCTGAGAATGACATCATAGCTTTTCATCTCTAGGACATAAAGGTCCCATAGGAAGTGACACCCACCAACCTCTATAGGGAACTCCTTGCACTATCGCACACTAGCCGTTCTTTTCCCCAATGAAGTATTTAACGTCAAGATATTGGTAGAAGAAAAGATACAGAGCCCAAGGCTCTCCAAAATAGAAAAAGATATAAATCTATGAGAATCATCTGTATCGAAAAGAGAAGAAGCTAAAACTGAGGCTACTAAGATCGTACCTCGAACTGTAGAGGGTCCAGGATCCTTCTTCTACTAGGTCTGCTCCACTGCAAAAGTCTGGCCTGCACCACAACCCTATGACCCTACCTGACCACTCGGAGCTGGTCCATCCTGTTGTCGCTAAAAGCCTGGCGACTGACTACCATGGCCGCGACCTTCACCTCGGCCTGAACGGATGGAAGAACTGAAGTTTCCAAACTGATGAGAAACTGGGGGCGCTGCTTCTGAATGCAGAGTCATAGAAAAACCCTTGTCATCAGCTTCTAGAGAAAAGATATGACAGAAAGGCTGAAGATGACCCATCTTGCCTCATGATCGGCACTCCACTGGGTCTCTCAGGCAATGTGTCCTTGTATGCCCGATCTTCCCGCACTAGTAGCACACCACTTGGATACCAGAAGAAGTGTCTCGCCTCCTTGGATCACTGCGCAAAGACCCCCTGTGGCACTTCCTGCTATCATTAGAAGGGATACTAACTCCGGATATCGAACCGACCTGGATCACAACTCCAGAATCCCTTAAATTGCACTCTGTGATCAACGCCTGGTTGATGATAGAAGTAATGGAAGTCAGCCTAAAGATGTTCACCTGCGATTAGATGTCGTGCCTCAGACCATCCTCAAACTTCCTTTCCAGGAATAACTCATCACCACCTGAAATAGGCATGAAGCGCTGACACTCTATGAAGCGAGAAGAATACTTCATAACAGAAAGAGTACCCTACTCCAGAATCATGAACTCTTGAGCTTGATCAGACCTCAAAGTCTCCAGGTAGAAGTAGACGTAGAAGGTGCACTGGAACTCATCCCACTACATAACCTACTAGCGTCCCACTTGTGAGATCACATCTCACCACCTCTTGGAAGAATCTTGAAGCATGTACATAACGAGCTTCACCCTCCTCTTTGAAGGCGTATCCAGATGCTCGAAGATAGAAAGCATGGCTTCTAACTATGACTCTATAGCCTGAGGTCCTCCTTCCCCTGTGAAGGTGGGAGGATGCTACTGCTGGAAATCCCGCATCAGCTCTACTATAGAAGGGGCAGAATGCGGTACTCCTCGGAAAGTCTGCATGAACCTTATAAATCCCTCTCGTAACTGTGCATCAACACCTGTGTCCAGAATGATGGCTAGTGCCAAGACTGGAACAACTGGAGGATCTTCAGGTAGTCCCTGATTAGTCATGTTCGGTGTTTGGTCGTTTCCCTATAACTGGTGTACAACCAGAGGACGTCTTGGAGGCATGACTCTACATGGTCAAATGCACACCTTTGATCAAGATTATGAAGGACTGAAAGATGGAAGGGTAAGAAGGGAACATGATAAAGAAAGAATTAAAGTTTTACAAAACATGGATACACGACATGTATAATGACTACACGGTGTGTTCCCTTAATCCTTTCACATGGGCGTGTACTTCTGCCAAAACTGGTTGCGTAACACTGCATACACAACGTGTTGTCCTATCACACGACGTGTACTTGAATCCTCGTCCCCTGCTTGAGTTCACTTACATGGCTAAGCCACATGGTTCTCCTCGAACAAGACTACATGACGTGTTTGTTCCAGACACAGTGTGTACTAGACGAGCTTCACCGTCCCATGTTGTTAGTGACACGACCAGATACACGACTCACACTACATGGCATGTTCCAGATGGACACGACGTGTACCAAAGGATTTCCACCAACCGATGTTGTTAGTTTCATGGTCGGATTCCAAGGATTACACTACACGGAATATTCAAGACTGAAATGGTGTGTATTTCTCAAGTTTCTATCTATACGTGTCGTTATTCACACGGGTGGACACATGGTCTACACAACACGATGTGTAAAATCGGTACACGGTGTGTTCTCCCAAGGATTTCCCAACCCCGTGTCTCTGCCCACACAACCAGTGACACTGTTAGAGACTACATGATGTGTACATATAGTACATAGTGTGTACTTAATAAAAACAGTTTCTTCATGAGTAGAAGAACACATGGCATGTATTCATCATTACATGCCGTGTATTCTAGGTTTTTCCAGATAGTAAGCTTCAGAAACTTCTTTGGAACCCAGAAAAACACTGAAACGAACACTAAAGTGCCAAATTTTGATCTGTGAGGGCCCATACTCCTCGCGAATCAAATATTGGCATCTTGTACATGTCATAAACAAGAATAATAGATCAATGATCCACCAAATTTTAATCCATGAGGGACCATAACACCTTAAGAACCAAAGTTTGGCATCCATTCAAACAAAACCTTACACAATCCAATACCCTATCAAACATTAGGCATTTTTATCAAGGAATCTATCACAAAAATATGCATATCTAGCACAACATCTACCACAACAACATACAATTTCTAATGCAACTTAAATGGCATGGAAAGAATGCATGACATGTGATTTCTATCAAGTTCCTATATGATGAATGAGATGGAATACCCTCATCTCATCGGGTTGAAATAGAAATTGAACCTCAATAACATCAACAATAATAGTAAAAAACATGTGAATCACCAAATAGTGAAATAAAATCAACCATAAATTTGAAAAACTAGAAAATATGAAATAACGAGGTAGATTGACATTTACCTTTACACGAGTTAGCTGCTCCCGGGTAAAACTTATTACCAAGTACCTATTCTGTCCTATACCTAGTTATAGGCTTCAAACAGTAAGTCAAGAGAAAAGAATTCCTATGATACCACTTTGTAACATCCTGGTTCTGGAAGCTTCCCAGAGATGCCTCATACTCGGTTGGTCACATGGACTCAAGTGAATTTCCCCGAACGCCAGAGGCTGCCGACTAGCAGTGAGGGTCTTTGATGTGATAGTGGGGAAACTATGCCCTCATTGGCAGAGTAACACAATATAAGTAAACAAATATACAATAGAGGAAGAAATAGTAATGCCAAAAAACTAGAAACAACGGAAGACTGAAGAAATAAACAGCTAGAGAACATATATAAAAATGATTCATGATACATATGTCTAATAAAGAATCCAAACAAATCGCAATGCTGGAATACAATATAGTACTAAACACAAGTATAATAGAAAATAGATAAACAACTCCTAAGCATCACAAGCCTCAGCTTGGTCCCATGCTCTCCAACTCCACAACAATCAAGTACCTAAAGTAGAAGAGAACTTTCCCTTATCTATACCTGCAATAATATAATCTGTTTGGGCCCAAAAGAACGACCTAAACAAGGTGTGAAACTAAATCCCATTAGGAAACCACCACAAGATTTGTGCCTAAAAGTTAGTGAATATATGGCAGGTAATGAGTAAAGGAAGCAGCAAACAAGGAAGTACTCAGCAGTAACCAATACAAAATTTAAACGCATTCAGTTCACATATGAAGCAACAGTTAATCAAAGCAGGTAAACACAAACTGGTAACCCTCTGGGAAGTACTCACGACCTATCCCCTCTAGTCCTACCTTGTAGCACAAGCAAACAACTAAACACAAAGTGTAACCCTCTGGGAAGTACTCATGGACTATCCCCTCTAGTCCTACCTATTAGCACAAGAAAACCCTCTGGACAGCACACACAGTCTCACCCGTTTGGTTTAACTCTAGAATAGAATCTCTGAGGAAACACTCACCATCAATTCCTTCTATAGTCTTGTATCGGTAACTAAAGGCACTCTGGGGAATCACTTACATCACATTATCCTTGTGTCCCTCGTCAAGGAACTACAAACACTCTAAGGAAGAACTTGTGTCAATTATCCCTGTGGTCTCGCATCGTAAAAGTAAACAGAAACTCTGGAGAATCCCTTATGTCCATTCTCCCTATGGTCTACTACACCAGGTTCTCACGACCCTGTGTAAGTCAAGCAAGCATAGCAGCACGTATTGGCCAAAGTAAACCTCAAGAACTACTTGGATAGAAATCTACAACATATCAACATGTTAGATATACAAAATGATCCATCCTACAATACTAGGCATGGCAAGTAAACAAGGCAGCCTAACAGGCCAAGCAAGACCAAATGGTCATAAACAAACATGCATGGGAAAAAACCTCCAAATCATAGAAATTAACCCTATTCTCATTTAATTAACCTCTATTCAATCATACAAGCATAGTAGGAAATTAACAGGTCCAAAATGATAAACACGCAATACCCTATTCATGGTGATTGGGCACTTTTGCACATATATCTCAAAGACTTTCAACAGAAAGGCATAAACCACCTACCTTGATATTGTAGGATCTATATAAGTGAACATTAATCCTTGAATCACCCAAGAACACCATAGATCTACAAAAACATCTAAAACATTCAAATAAAGATAACTTGTGAAAGAGGAAGAATCAGGAAACGAAGCTCTAGCAGAAGCAAGAGCTTACCGAGATGATTCCAACACAATCGACGGTGGGCTATTTGGATAACAGATGCACGATCGGGAGCTCAATGGAAGATCGACACCTTTCTCTCACTCTCAGATGAACCAAACCTAGAAGGAGGTAGTTCTGTCCGTCATACGTGACCCCTATGTGTTTAATGAAAAAAAAGAAAGTACACGGCGTATAATTTATAAGTACATGACGTGTACTTGTATTCACCGACCGCCGCATTAAGCGGTCTCCAGGTCACCACCTACGACTGTGTGCATGGACGCTATACGACTAGAACCCGGCTTCCCACGGTAACTGAGTACACAGAGTGTACTCATAAAGTACACAACGTGTACTTCAAAAATTTCCAGAAACTTCTCTTTTCTCAAAAACACCAGAAAAGGGAAAAACATACCTGAAAAGAAGATCTAGGTTCTTACATATATAAATAGATAAATTATAAACATAAACACATTCAAAAAATGATTTGTAATCAGATAGGAATCATCAACCATTATTAAGAAGAAAATAAAAACTAATCTACTAAAGGTATTTATTTTTTGTGATGTGTGTCATGCTAATCCAATGGAAATCAAATATAATTAACCAGTAGATATTCCTAGTAGAAAATCTAGATTTTTTAAAACAATTTTTATTGAAATATGACCATTTAAACATTTATTTTTTTTAATATTATTTCAAAGGAATATAAAAATTAATTAATGTTAATATATTAGTTCATATATGGAAATATCATATATTGTTTCAATCATTTAAAAGCAGTCAATTTAATTTATTAAGGTCAATTACAAAAAATGTTAATATATTTTATTTGAAAAAAAACCTATTGTAATATAAATTATATATCTTCTGAATTTAAAAATAGTAAATTTTTTATTTCCATATTATACACATGTGGTTTATTGATATTATAATTTAATTATTTTCAATCATATAACATGTATTAGTTTATATTAAATAGTTTTTACATTAGTTCATTTTCATGTGTGTCAAAAGGTATTAAAGATTGTATTAATTTTATGGGTAAAAAATATGGAGTCATTAAATGTGACGTACATTATATTAATGAACGATGACACCATATATCATTTTTCATTGAATAATATCATCAATACCATTTGATATTTTCATAAAATAAAAAATTTATCAAAATAAAAACTTTAACAACAACATTTATAAATAACAATTCTATATACAAATAATTGAAATAATAACTCAATAATATAACTAAATGATAAATAATTTAACTTCAAAATAAAAAAAACTTACAAAATTGAGAGTTCAACAAGGAAAATGGATCCTTAATTTTAACTTTCTCCCTCAAATTCGTTGGAAGAATAAATACTATAAGATCTAAAAAAAAGGTTTGTATAAATGGATAATAAACAAGAAAAAAGAAATAAAATCAAACCCTAGATGATGGTTGGCCAGAATATGGTTTCTAAAGAGAAATACTTCCATGGATCATGAAACAATTATGAAGGATGAAAAATTGAGACCATAGATCATGAAATGATGATAAAAATTGAATAAAATAAACAATAATGGCTGTTGAGGATCAGTGGGTCATTTTTGGGGTCATCACGAGTCAAGATCAAAGTTTCATAGATATAAAAAATTAGGGTTTCATGATCCCGTGTTTTTTTAAAATGTTTTTGGTGTCAGTTTTAATAGAAAACAATTCTAAAAACTAAATTTGGGGGTCAATTTTTATAAAAAACCGATGCTGAAAATTATTATTTTTAAATTTATTACATCTATTTTTTTTAAAAACTGGCATGATAAATCCATTCACTACCGTTTTGGGAATCGATTTTTTACAAAACCAATAAAAAAGCTCAATAAAAATGTTTTTTTGGCATCAGTTTATGTTAAAACCAATGCCAAAAATTTCCCATAGATACATTTTTCATCATTTTATAAAAAACTGACACCAAAGCTCTAATGTTGAAGCCACTATTTTCACTAGTGTCATCGTATTGAGAGAATCAGATCAAGACTCACTGGATTGAGAAAATTGGATCCATCCAAATCAAACTAAGGATTTACACTGAGAAATTGTGGATTAGTTTCAAAAAAGTATTTCTTATTATTTTTTGATCAATTTTTTTATAGGAAAACATTATAAACTGACAAGAGTCAGTATAATATTTCCTATAGGGAGATAAAAGGTGTCTAATGCGATTTGGCACAAGTTTTATTTCCACAAACCATTTTTTTTAAAAGACACTTTCTGGAAAAGTGGGAATCATACAAAAATAGCCTCCATTCATGCATATCCCCCATTCATAAGACACACCACGTTCAAAATTCAAATGATAAATTTCAAAATTCAAAACCTCAAATCAAAAAACAGCCAAAATCCAATTCAAACCACGCGCTCCCTACCAAGATTCACATCATGAGGAGACCTTGAACCTCACCTCACCACCATTCATCATGTCGCTGGCATGAAATCGCATCACTGTCACCATCATCACATATATACATTACCAATTCCTCATCCTCATTGACTATTACTGCTGGCCAATTCTCCGACTTCCACAACCTGCACTAAACACTGTTGTCACCGTTACATAGAATCATTGGAACTTCCATGAAAACTGACCCACAACCACCATCCTCTTCACCATTCAAACACCACAAATAAAAATTGAAACCAATGACAACATCATGTCGACGTCCCCAATCACCAGAGCATAAAATAGAAATGAAAATTCACTACAACAACTGACTGAAGAAAATGCCTCATGGATCACCGATAATCACTCAAATTGCACCTCCCAAAGTTTGCGAGACAACCACCTCGCCAAACTGAACCAGGGAGGAGATATGGTACCCAAATCCAAATCATTGTAGGAGAAGAATGAAGCCTTCACATGGAGTCGATATCTTCATCGATATTGCCCGACCAAACAGAAACTGTGCCGTCACTAGAACGCAGGTTAAGCCACCTGGAACCCCCCCACCACAACACACAACACCACCCAAAACCTATTAGAAATCATTACACCTAACCAACCTAGAAGGGAAAAGTGGATCTGGAGGACAGAGGGGAGTATGAGCGGGAAGGACTTCCAAATCATGCCATGACCAATCAAGCAATATCAGATTCACCAAAAACCCCACCAATAAAACATAGATCAAAACTCTATCAAAATTTCCCAACCAAAATAGAAACACAACCTAAAAATACCATGGAAAAAAGAAGAAAACAAGAATGAAACCCTCATACATACATGGGGATAATACCCAAAGAATAAGAAGACAAGGAAAGAAGAAGGGAGCTAGGGGATAAATCCTAAACAAAAAAGAAAAAATAGTGGGGGAAAAGTTTTATTCACTTCTTTATAATAGTGTATTTCCATAGACCCATGGGAGTGGATATGGAAAGGATATAGGTTCTCACACTGAGACTTAACCTTGTAAATCTTGTGTGCTTTATTTTCTTTCCTAATTTTTTATTCATGAGTATTTACTAAAAGTTAATAAGGAAATAAATCTTAAAATGTTGTAGGGGTTAAGTTTCTAAAAGTTTTAAAACTTATAAAAAGTGAACAACTGATTCAACCCCCCTTCTCAGTTTTTATTCGATCCTTTGGGACTTTAATTTTTAGGGAAGATTTGGTTTGGGAGAGTATGGAGATAAATTAATTGAATTTATTAATTATTATTCTGATATATTAGATAAATAGGGGATGGATGAAAGATATTTAGAGAGAGTAAAACATCTAGAGATCTAGTAGTAGATCAATACATTAAAATTGAAAACATAATAAAATATTGGAGAGAGAAGAGATAATTGATATCTTTCGAGGAAAATCAGTTATTTCGAGGAGTTGGTGAATCAAATAAATGTTAATTGTATTTTTGAGAGTTAATTTTTATTTCCATTATTATTATTAAATACCCAACATAAATATAAGTTTTAGTTATTGATACTTTATTTTTTTTATGTTTGGGTATTTTGTAACTATCAGGTGATGATTGTAACATCTCAAACTGATTTTGGTATGAACTTATTTAATTTTATTCTAAAAATCTGAGCCTATTTAAATTTTCCTCAAAAAATAAAAATTTAAACTTAAAACTATATTTAAATGTTTTGAGGTTTATGTTTAAGGATAAATTTTTGGTAATGGTATTTAGGTCGAACCTTGGATCAACTAAGTATACATTTACCTGATAGAGGTGTCAGGAGTGTCAGAATTGGTTAGGAATTATGTATAGAAAATTGGATTAGGTTAAAGAAAATATTGCTAATATTTTTAGCAGTTGGTAGGTTTTAGAGGGTATCCCTAGGTGTTTCAGTCAAATATTAAGTGTTTTGGATTTTTTTAATTATGTGTTTTCAACCATTTTAATTTTTTCCTATATATAAAATCTTACATATAAAATTTTCTCTAAGTATAAAATATTATGTATCATAGTGAGGATAAAATAAAATCCTATGTATAAAATAAAATATATTAATGTAAGGTTTTTCACTGAATAGAAAAACAATATATATTATATAAGATATGTGAAATATCTTATACATCATGTAAAGACGTTATATATTAGTTTTTCTAAAAATGGAAAAACCTTACGTGTTGTGATATATATTATGTATTGATTCTTCACCAATTCAAAGATATTATGTACTAGGAAATAGATCATATACACGTTGAATATGTTACGTATTAATTTTTTCTAAGTAAAATTTATTATGTGAGGTGTAAAACATTACTCATAGAACAACAATTTTACATATGGATTTTTTTTCTAAGTTGAATATCTTACATATAAAAAAATATTACATATAGAGATAATATAACACACAGAGATGAATAATATTACATATAAGGTTTTTAATTAAGGAATAAACCTTATTCTTAGTGGAATATAGTATTTATGAGTAAAAAATGTCATGCATTGGTTTTTATACAAAGAAAAAAACCTTAAGTATCAAGGAATATATTATGTACTGAGATTTTACTAAAGAAAATATCACATGTAAGAAAAATATATTACGTATCATGATTTTCTTAAATGAAATATATTCTGTATGAAATAATATAAATTATACATGGTAAAAAAATATTATACATAAGTGATATATATTACATATTGGTTTTTTTACAAATATAAAAACTTTACATTCCAATACAATGTTACATATTAGGTTTTGTAAAAGTAAAATATATTACATGTGAAGATTTTGGCCAAGTTAAATATATTAAGTAGAGAGTAATTTGTTACACATAAAATTTTCCCTAAGGGGAAAATGTTACATAGGGTTAAATATATTACATATGAAAGGGGTGATAAGAAAATTTGGTAAACTCCTATGATGCTTAAGTTTTATAAGGGATTTGTAATGTATATATATATATATATATATGATGTGAAATATTTTATATGTATTATGTATGGGATCCTAGGATATATGTAATTTTTTTTTTGGGTTTCCAATGTTTTCATTTTTTTTGAAAAATGAATAATTTTCTAGAATTTCCCAAAATATTGATAAATTATTAAAAACATTATTAAAGGAAAAATATAGTATTTCCATGACCTATAAGTGGGTAACTATAATAGAAGAGTTCCTTAATTATCCTTTTCATACAAGAGTTATATCTTCAGGGATTCTTCATGAATTGGAGTGTCGTTTAATATAGAGAATAACTTTAGATAAATTTATTACTTAATTTTAATTCCTTATCAATTTATTTCTTTTATTATCACTATTAATTTATTGTGAACCATCTTGGGTTGGGATGTTGATACCACTATATCATTGTAAAACCATCATAATATGATAGGTTTTTTTGGTTAAAGGGGATCATGAGAAGATGACCACACTGGGTTTTGTGTGCATTCAAATAAGTATGTAACTACCTTGATTTATTTATGGATTTTCATTTATCTGGGTGAAATTGATTGATTTATTGAAATAAGAAATTGGGATTTTTGTTTCTTAGTGACACAGATGGATACTGGGGGTGGTACACACCCTTTTACTTAAGAATTTAAGACACATGATATTTTTGATGAATATTGTCTTAGTTATTCTATTGAAATTAGGTGGATAATTAATTATGTAATTATATTTGGTAAAATGTTTAAATTAATTTTAATATAATCAAAATTAATTTGAAAGATTTAGTGATGTATTTATGGCCTTATATTAATGGATGTTGGTCAATTGGATTAGAAGAACTTTGGCAGTAGTTGTCAATCTATGATAAAAAGGGGATAACTCTGTATATGAGGTAGGTTGTCCCTTGAACATATCCAAAATTTTATAATTTGATCTTGAAAAATGTCATATTCCATCTTAATACTTATGTGTGATAAAACCTCATTTATAAATAAAATTTTTTATTTGAATTCCCATGAAATAAACTAAGTATTAAGGGCTATGATGGAACCTTAAAAACTAGTATGGTACCTCAATCATCAATAGATGCGAGATTGGATATAAAATATGGATACTTTCAACATGGACCTATATTAATTTAAATGAAATAAAATAATATGACCATAATGTCATGGAGATAGGGTGGATTTAAGTCTCTTAGGTTCAGAGTGGGTGATCTAGTGATTGTTACAGGAAAAACAGAATCACCTGGAATCCATATCACTAAAGGGAGAGGTTTTATTTTAGGTTACAGAAGGATTTGGATATTCATTAAATATAATACAATAGGTGTATGGTTTAGATAGTGTTATAGAGATAGTTGGGTATGTATGATATGATTAGGTCTAGTGGTGATGGTTGAGATGGTTGTGTGTATCACTTACTATGGGAAACACCCTATTGAGGGAGGAATGGAATATTGAAGAGTTCCATGAGTAAGAAAAGTCATATGGGACTTGATGAGGTATAAAAAAGGGGTTTTTCTAGGTGATGGGTTGAAATATATTCTATAGGTTATGTGAGATGAGAAACAAGTGTGGGTCATGAGTATTGTCTTGATGTCTTGACACATGAATGTTGAGAGGCTTGGTGCATGAAAACTTGGATGGTCCTTGGGATATGGGACTAAGCTTTAACAAGGTTTTCTAATGAGGTTTTATACTAGACTCATAAAACTAGGGCTAGGAATGGGCCTATGGTCTTTGAAAACACCATAGTGTGTTGGATACAGCTTGGTACCAATGAGGAGACACTAAGATAGGTCAAAAGGACTTAGGTGGATGTTGTATGGGAAATATGAGGATGTAAATGGGTTAAACATGAATTTATTATGTGTCTAAGATAGTATTAAAAGATGACACTAAGTGGATAGATAGACTCTAAGGTGTTCCTTGATATGTGTGGCTTGTTTTGAGTGACTAGCACAATAGTAATGAGTTGGTGAGATTGTGGGCAGGCTGTGATGTCCTCTTACATTATACTTTGTTACAGTCCCAGGGAAGGAGTTTTCTCAAGAATATATGAGATATAAAATGTACAATGTGAGTGTTATAACCCTTGATGAGATATGATTCTAGGTAAGGATTATGTTTTCCTCTAGGTACCTGATGATATAATATATGATTTCAGAAGGGGAGGGGGTATTCCCCTAGGTACCAGATGATGTGATATACGATTATAAGATGGTAGAGGGTATACCTCCGAGTACTTGATGATATGATATATAATTCCCAGCAGGGAGTAGGTACACCCTGAGGAACCTGGTGATGTGAGATATTATTCTAAGTATGGATGGGTGTGACCTCAGGTACTTGGTGATATGATATACAATTTTATGTAGGGAGAGGGTATTCCCATTAGTACATGATGATGTGATGTATGATTCCAAAGTAGGGAGAGTCTTCCCATAGGATCTTAATGATATTATTTCTATTTATTCTTGGGAATTGAGACATCTCCCCTTGTTAAAATTGTGACTCCTGATTCTAGTATGGGTGTCATCCCCTATGATGGGTATTCTTCATGCTCAAAGACTTTTGGTACTAGCCAAAGTAGGTATAGTTGATCCTTGGTGTCACTATAGAACCTACAAATTTATAGTGGTTATCTTATTTCACTTTAAAACTTTATTTATTATTTTTATCATATCACATGTGTATATAATGTATTTATTGTTTAAATTTAGGACACCATTGATGGAAGCCTTTTGAATTTTAATCACACCCTACTCAGGTGTCCAAGAAACTTTGGTACTATGAAGACCTCATGATTTAAGGTTCAGTTAAGCTATAAGACAAGTGTTTTGGGATTGATCTAGATAGGGTTTGGTTACTTAACGTTCCAAAAACAACCTATATATTGTTTTCACATATAGATTATTGGTGACATTCTACTTATCTAGAACACATGGGTATGATAGGTTCTAAAAGAGTACATAAATCTTGGTTATTTAAAGTGTTAATAATAACCCATTTGGTATTTTTACAAATAACTTATTAGTGGAAATATACTTAATAAAACTAGTATATGATGATTTATTTGATACTAATCACCATAGGGTGATGTTGTTTCATGCACATGGAGGTGACCTCATCATCAAGGGGGTAGTTTGGTATAAAAATTATCTGTGAGGATTTATACTCTCTAGTGGTTAGTTAGTTTGATTTTATAATTCACAGTATATTTTTGTGGGAATGGGAAACTTTTAATTGGTGTTTTGGCATGTGAATTGCATTATGAAATCGATATGGGAGTGTTAATGATGTTCTAATAGTTATGACCTATGAGGGGTGTGATTTATGAACTGGGTGGTAGAACCTAGTGACATTGAGATGCGACTCAATGTATTGGTTAGTTGAGTTCAATGAGTGATTAACATGAAATTTTACTACTTGAATTCAAAACACATAGTGATATATGGAGATGACTTGAGATTAGGGTTGTCTAGGCATGTGAGTGCCTTTGGATATAGAAGGCATGTTTAAATGCCTTGTAATTGAGATTGAGGCATGATAGGTGTTATCATGTACATGAAATAGGCATGGATACACCTTTGGTGTTGTAAATGTGCAAGGATGGTTATTTTTTGTGTTATGGTTGGGCTGACATGAATGAGAGCAATGATTAGATGGGTTTTAAGGATATTAAGATCCTAGTTGATAGTATATGACTCAAGGTGGTTTAAGCCAGATGGTATAATAGGGATGAAATTGGGGGGTATGCCAGATGTGAATCTTTTAGTTTTGTAACGGGGGATTATAAGCACCATTTTTAGAGTTTATTAATGAAAAACTCTCTTAAAATGGGTTAATATATTGATCTATTTCTTAGAATACATGTTAGGTTGGTTAGTATAACCAAGTATTTACCTATGGAAGGTGGAAATGATGTTTAATTAGGCATAAGGTGTGTATGAATGGTTTTATAAGGCAGTTTCATTTATAATAGATCATGGATCGAGTGACATGAAATGGTTTGAGATTTTCTAGTTTTGGGAGAATATGAGGAAAAAGTTAGTGACCCTTGAAGATTGGAAATAATTTGGTTAGAGTAGGATATATTCTAAGGTATGGTTAAGTGTTGATTATCTTGGGGAGTATATGCATTAGGGTATGAACCGTGTGTGATATGAGGTCTCTATAAAGAGATAATGAAATTATAGTGGGGTCATGAGGATATGGTGATATAGAGATAGTTAGATAATATGAAATATGAGTTGTGACCTTTTGTAAAAGGTGTTATTAATTGTTATGATCATTGGGTATTATGAAACATCAAGGGGATGAGTGGCTCAATGTAATGGCTATGGGAACAATATAGAACCTCAACTATGATTAGTTGGTCACTAAAATTATTGTGAGTTACTAGCAGGACTAGACCAAGGACTATAGTTGGATGAAATATGAGAGTTTTTTATTTTTGTGAAAGGTCATTAACCTTGAGGTAGATCCTTTAGAGCCAGGTGTATTATGGAATATCATTTGTATAATTGGAAAGTAGCTATCATAGTACCATTGGACTATTGAGCAAGGATCGAGATGTGAACCTACTTGATAAATATTAACATCACTCGGGAGAAGTGATACACATCTAATGATGAAACTTTTTGGTCATTTAAATCAAGGAATGGTGATAAAGAAATTCTTATATTGGATAGATCATGTTAAGAAATCTAATAACATGGTTCTTATTTTGTGTAGTATGAAGAGAATATAGAATGACATGTAAATGCATAAAACTGGGAGGTGGTTTCAGTTTTAAAATGGTGTGTGGGTGAAAGAAACTGACTTATATACAGTATGAAAATGATACCCAGATATGAGTGTATAATGAAAAGAATCGTTATGATTTATTATGTCCAGTAATTGAAAACCAAAAGATACCAAATGATGCTCGAGTGTGACACTGGGTGGGTGATGTAGTTATGTGGATTAGTAACATCAACCAATAGAGTGTGACATCAATAAATTAGGAATTAATGAATTCCACTAGAACTGGGTATTCATTAAAGAGTTAGTGGGAATAATTGGGTTTGTAATGTGTGGGCTAGTGGGGTTTTTACTAATGAATCCAATTTGGCTATGATGTCAACATGACTATTACAAATGGGGGAAATAGGATTTGGGATGAGCATCGGGATTTGGTAACCAATTTTTTTTACAGAATATGTATGAGGATACTTCTCAAGTATGAGAAGATTTATAGTGGAGAGGTTACAACAAAAGGGAATAATTGCCCATATCTCCAAAAAAATAAAAAATATAAAGGGTAAGTATAAAGGAAAACTTTTACTAAAGTGATTCAAGTGAGGTGAAATTGAAAAACTTTATAATAATTTACTAATGAATAAAATTTTGGAGATAGAGATAAAGTGGTTAAATAAAACTCTTAAGGAAATAAATGGGGAATAAGTTCTAAGGAGGTGAAAATATTTGGTGGGATAAAGTAGAAATTCCAAAGGAAAAAAGGAGGAGTAGGTTGAGTAGGGAAAAAGAAGACTTGAAATTAGTCAATATAAATAATAAATTCTTAGAATGATTACGAATTTTATATATCATGTTGAAAAACATAAAGAAATATCAATTAGAAAGGAAGAGTAAGAGAAAAATATATTGATCAATTGTTAAAAGTTGAGCTCAAAGCGTGTCTTGAGAGAAACAGACAACACAAGAAGGAAATAAAATCCATGAATAAAGATGTTTAAAAGTTGAAGAGAGACCATGATTAATTTTTCTAATAAATATAATGAATATTTTGAGGAAATTAAATTCCTCAAAGTTAAAGATAATGAGAAATAGAGAATGCTGAAAGAATCAGAGAAGAAAATTACTGGAAAAGAAGAAGATATAAAAATGGTGGAATCAAAGAGTAATCAACTTGAAAAAGGTTGGTTGAGTATTAAGTTAATATTTACTAGGTTTATTATGAGCGGGCCTAAGATTACACATATAGATAGACACTCCCAAGGTATATTCTTTGGATAATTCATATCCCCTTTTCAAACCATTATGAGGATTTTAATATAATATTAAGTTATAGAATTTAATATAAAATAAACCATGGATAACCTAGATTAAAACTTAGAGATTTATAATTTAGGGTATATATGACATTCCTTCTAAGTTAAGTAGTTTTACTTTTTATTATTATTAAATAATTTATCCTCATCCCCAAATTTTATTAATTTTATAAAATGTTTGGAAATAAAATTAATCATTACAACAACATATGTGATAGTAGATGTGATGATTTACATAATGAAATTCCTAATATTATTAGAGGAGTCAATAACTTAATAGTAGTATTAGAATAACTGACCAAAGTTATTAGTAATAACATGAATCATATCTAACACCATATACATATCCTAATAAAGTAAAATTTGTAGTTGAATTTTTTATATGAAAAGGAATAATACTTTTAGTAGA
This sequence comes from Viscum album, assembly GCA_963277665.1. NCBI lineage: Eukaryota > Viridiplantae > Streptophyta > Magnoliopsida > Santalales > Viscaceae > Viscum > Viscum album. The sequence continues at coordinate 989,644,671 of OY728167.1, forward strand.
TCTTTTGATCCCTTAATTTTAGAATAATGTATTTAAAATTTTGAAAAAATATTCTCTATCCTCCAATTATATAATCATGAGAAAGTTACTTTAGTCATCTACTGAATGGAGGGATAATCTTATCAATGGTGGAAACTAATAAATAATACAAATACCAAGGAATAAATTGAATCCATGGAATGATATGGATTCTATAAGATATTTTTCAATAAATATTTTCCTCAATCTCTTTGTATTAAAATGAATAGGGAATTCCTTGGAATCAAGAAAAAATAGGATGAATCTATTGGAGATTATGAAAAAAAATTCACAAGGCTTGTATGATATGCCTCCATCTTTGTAATGGATGCTGAAATTAAGGTTGGTAACTTATTTAGTGAACTGAAGATCATTCTTCTAAAATCCATTGAGATTTGACACTTCAACAACTATGCAGATATTGTTTGACATTCCCTTAATGTTGAGATAGATATTGGTGGTTTTCATCGGTCTCATGAGACTAGAGATAATAAGTAGATAATTGAGATTAACTATAGAGTATCATCGGATAATCCTCACAGTGGAAAAAGAATCCAACTCTACATATTCTATAAGTGTGGGAATAGTCATCATGGGAACTATCTCAATGGGACAAGGAAGCATTTCAAGTGTGGAAGGGAATGACATCAACCTAATGAATTTTGTAAGAATCCCACTAATGTGATGAAGGAAAATAATGTTGTGATCAATTATTATCCCATGTTCTAATGTTTCAACTATAAAGAATATAGACACTATATAAACCATTTCTAAAAGCCAAGGGTTGTTGAAGATAATAGATGATAACAACCTCCAAGGAAAAGGGAGTGAGGATGAGCATATGCCACCACTACAATTGTGGTGGATTTTGGAAATGAAGTGGTGATAGATTTTCTAGTTATTCATTAAACAATAGTGAAATTACTATTTTATTTTGGTTCTACGCATTCCTTCATATCATGAATGTTTATTATAACTATTCAAATATCAACTCAAAACATGGTGGTTGAGTTATCAATGAAAATATAAAATGGGGAAATTATTGAATCTGAAGAATATAACTCATCCCTAGTCAATATTTTTGGGTTGAATATCTATAAAAACCTTATAATACTCCCTTTATTGGAATTAGAAGCTAAAATAGGCATGGATTTGTTATCTTTATTTAGAATCCATATCAACTACCAAGAAAAAAAAATCATTTTCCATGTCTTGAATCCTCCTCCGATTATGTATAATTGTACGGAGGAGGATAAAACTACTTTGGAAAATTCTTCTCAATAATGCATATTTTTTTATTTATGAGAAAGAAAATATAGATTAAATGATTGAGACAAAGGTAATTATCACCCTTAACAACATGCACTTTATGAGAGTATATTCTGATGTGTTCCCCAAGGAGTTTCATAGTTTTCCTCCTAACCATGAGGTTGAGTTCTCAAATGAACTCATACTCAGAGGTCTACTGATATCTATGACTCCCTATAGAATAGACACCATTAGTTTGGAAGAACCAAATAATCAAATACACCCAAGTACTTCACCATGGGGAGTATCAGACATATTTTTCAAGAAGAAGGATTGGTTTATGTGTCTCTACATTGATTATTATGAACTCAAAATGATCACGATAAAGAAAAAGTATCCCCTACCATGAATTGATGACTTGTTCGATCAGTTACGTGGAACACAATATATATCAAAAGTGGACCTTTAGTAAGGGTATCATCATTTGAAGGTGTGGAATGAGGATATACCCTTCGGACTCACCAATTCTCTACAAATATCCATGGACATGATGACTAGAGTCTTTAGAGATTAACTCGGAAAAATTTGTGGTAGTATTTATATATGATTCTATTATATAATACAAAATAAAGGGGGAACATGAGGATCATATGTGTACTCTATTAAAGATATTGATGAAGTATAAACTATATGCCAATTTAAATAAGTGTGAATTTTTTTCTAAAAGAATTGTCTTTCTTGGGTCATTTAATCACAAGTGAGGGTAAATCTATTGATCCATTAAAAATAGAGGTGATTGAAGAATATTCTAGTAAAAAACATGTAATAGAGATTCATAGTTTCCATTTATTAGTTGGGAACTATTAAATTATTTTTATAAACTTTTTAGGATTATAAAACCTTCTAACCAAGATAACTTGGTAGGGTGTAAAGTTTTTATGGACTGATGAATGTGAAGTGAACTTCAAGGAGCTGAAGAAGAGGATAATAAGTGAAATTGTACTCACACTACCCACCTATGTGGAATGATTTGTGATCTATAGTAATATAGTTATATTCTAATCATATATTTAGTAGCATTATCCCTTTAACACCCCAAGATTTTATATAAGAAAACTATATTCGATAGCTTATTCGGCACGCAACACCGAGCTTAAACGACCCATGAAATATATAAAAGTTATAACTGAGACATTAAATTGGTGGGTATGAATAGTATTAAAAACTTTATTAAAATTTCTAGTCAATATAAATTATTTATAAATTCTTAGTAAATAATCAATCAATTTTTAGTAAAGTGATTTTATTCTTCAAAAATATTTTTCTTCAAAAATGATTTTATTTGCTTCATGAAAATATATTATGAATATTTTTTTGGAAATTTATATAATTTATTTTAAAAAATTAATTCATTTTTTAAATCATCATATAAAAATTTACTTTGGGTGAAATTTTTTGTTTTTTTAGAAAATATTGATTTTTCAATGAATAGTAAAAAATATCGATTTTTGTAAAAAGAATCATTTCTTTTCAATAAATTACATAATTTAAAAATCTCATTATTTTTTGAATATGAATTCAAGTAACATATGTATTATTTATTTATATTTAATCCACTAAATTTCCTTTGAATCATATTTATACTAGATTTTACTATAAGTTTATTTTTAGGTTTAAAAATAGGTTTTTTATCTGAAAACTATTTTAAAGTGCATAATATTTCTCCATTTAAATTAATTAAAATAATACATAATGAGGAATATTTTAAATTAAATTTATATATTATATATTTATAAATAATAATTTTAATTTATATAATTATTATTAGTGGTTATTGAGTTAATATAAAATCATTATTTTCTTGAAAAGTACAGTTCTTTAAAACCCTCTTTTTTATTGCATCTGTGCGTTTAATTTTAAAATAATTTTTCTACTTATATGAATTTAATTTAGAAAATTTGATTCTATATTTTGAATCAGAATAATTTATATTATCTAATAAGTTAAACTTAAATTTTTATCATAATTAATAGTGAAAGTTGTAAAAGTTAATTATCGCGGTTAAGGTGAAAATAGATTTACCAGGGGTTAAACAAAAAAGATATGGGAATGTTTGCCAACTGAACTTATAAAAATCATATTTTATGGAAATATTTCAATTATATTATTAATAAGTTATAAAATATGGTATTTTAGAAGTTTTTTTTCTTGTGAATGACTTTATTATTTTGGATTCTTTTAGAAAAGTTCTAAGTAGTTTCCAAGTGGGTTCCATTCCCCACTTATAAAAGGCCACACCCTCTCCTATTATATTAAAACATTGAAAGAACTTTTTGTCAAACAATACCTGACCAAATTATTTTATAAATTCCCTCCACATGTTCTAGATCTATTGTTTTAATTATAAACCCATTCTAAGAAGGCTTTTAGTGATTACTTAAGGAGGCTGTCTGAAGAAGAGGTATTGTGCTTAACTGAGCATCTTTATTTTATTCATTCTTACAAATAATTAAAATATTCTTAAATTATGATTATATAATAAAAAAAGTATATCCTATATATTTATATTTTATTATGTCAATGTAATAACCAAACTCCATGTCCTCTTTCATCATATGAGATACGAAATCACCATTCATGTGTACAACGATCTACCACCTCAAGAACTGATGTCATTCATTTTCCATCATTGCATTCCATGCCCTATTATATTGATGGATTTAAAGTATATATATATGATAATTTTAAAATATTCATAATTATTTAGTTATTATATCACATATATCTTTTTATTTTCCATTCTATGGGGGATATGATAACGCCGCTTGTGTGTACGACGGACTACCGCCTCGTGAAGTGATGTGATTCTTTTTTCACTAACTCTTTAAATGAAAGGTGATAAGGATAAAGTTAATTAATATATGTTATATAGTTGAAAGAATATTTATATTCATGTCTTATTTATCATTATTAAAAGATAAAATATCATTTTCTTTCTTACACTAAAAAATGATAACGTTATTCATGTATATTTGGACCACCACCTCCATGAATCAATGTGATTCTTATTTTTCATCACCACATCACAAGAATGATATATATAAGTATATTTAAATATATAATATGTTATTTATAATATTATTTTCAATTGGGAAATATAAAATAACACATATATTCTTTCCATAATTATCATTGAAGGATGGAAACGTTACTCATTCATGCCTACGGTCTACCATATCCATTATCGTAACATAGTGCATTTTTCATAACTGTTGTTAATGATTGATTTTAAAATAATTATTGATGAATAAATATTATAATTATGATAATTATATAATGATTATTATTATTTATATGTTTAAAAAATGAGCTATTTTACCACGGTCAACAAAACAAATCTGTTTTGAAATAATGAAGTGAACGTCTGGAAAACACTCGATGTGTACTTAACTGATTAAGTATTTAAATATGTCATAAAAAACAAATAAAATAAATTATCTAAGTATAAGGTTTTTAATAAAAAAATTTTTATTAATAAATTAAATAATTTATACAATCTTATTATATTGGAGCTAAAGGAAATGCATAGAATGACTGGACGCGGGGTAAGGGTTTTTTCTCATCTCACTTTTAATTCCACGAGACATATGCCATATTCACCACTTATTTTTATTTAGTGGTGTATGTAATACCCATGAATTTTTTTTATTATTATTTCCTTGGAAATTATTGGTATTTAAAAATCCATATTTTATTATTTATTTCATAGGGGTTTAATCCATAGATTACCAAAGCCGTAAGAGATTTCATCTCAATTTACTTTCATTGAGGCATATTTTATTATTATGAAGCTAATTTATTTTATATTATGTACATACTTCCATTTAAAAAATTATATCATAAAACTCTTTCTGTTCATGATATTTAAGGTATCATTTTATTTTATTCTTTCACAGGGCTTATGATTGAAGAGTTACCAAAGTGGAAAAGGTTTTAGGCTAAAATCTCCTTTCTTTTAGGATTGTTTACGTTCAAGTTTCTTTTAGAGGAAATAAGGTTATATTATTTTCTTGAAACACATATCTTTGATTATTTTATAATTATTAATGTTTTTAACATGTTTAATTTCTATTTCCTCACTTATTGATTGAAGAAACATCAATAAATTCTTTTTTAAGTGATTACGATCTTGTATTTTTATTTTATATTGAAACATTTTTCTTCCATATCCATGTTTTCTAAATGTTTTCAAAAATGTTTTAAAAAATGATTTCCTAAATCAATTTTCATGATATTTTACCTTCTTTTAAAAGTTTTTAAATGAAAATTTATTAATGTTTTTTAGATGGGTCACTTTGACTCCCTTTTTCAAAATGTTTTAAAAAGAATGTTTATTTTTAAAATTTATGAAGTGAATATATTTTCCCACCACCATGTCCATTATTTTACTTGAATTTTTCTTCATATTTTTAAAAGTTTTTTTCAAAAAAAAATTATTTTCACAATATTATATGATTTTTTAGTTTTTAAAATTATATTCAAAATGAAAAGTTCATTTTACTCAATAATTTTTTTAATAATATTTTAATGGTATTTCCAATCATCAATTTCAGAAACCCTTGATGTTAATTATGTATTACCGAGGATATGTTATAATTATAACATCCTCATTCTTTATCTATATATATTTTTACTGTTTCAATAGATTGTTATGGAACCCATTTTTTCCACGAGTTTATCATGTTTTAAGAGATTATTATGGATCATGTTTCTTTTCCACAGGTTAATTATGTTTTAAGATATTATTATGGATCCCATTTATTTTCCACAGTTTAATCACATTTCAAAGATATTCTCCTAGAACCCATTTATTTTCCATTGATTAATCAAGTTTTGAAAATAATTAAGGTTGTTTTTATGAGTTTATGATGAAATGGATTATCTACATACTTTATTTATGATATATTTCTTGGAAATGGTTTATGAATATGGGTGGTTCCATTATAAACTAAATATGGGTTGTTAAATTATTAACTAATGATGTTTGGTTACATGATAAACTGAGGATGAGTGGTTTCGTGATAAACCAAGGATGGGAGATTCTGTGATAAACCAAGGATATATTAATCTGTGATATCCCTCCAATGCATTGGGTAATGATTATTTTCTTTATAGAATTATATTTTATGTCAGATGAATGATTTTTCAAATTATAAGGGTTATGTAAGGGTTATATGATGATGATGTACCAAGATATGAATACATTTTCATTATGATTTCTATGGGTTATAAATGTTTCCTTAGATCATGATTGATATCACATGTATCTTGATTATTAATTTTGATGAATCTTGCCTTTGTTGAAGCCTTATGCCATGTTTTTCTATTTTATGATCTAAGTATTGATGGGAATTATTATTATTTCATGATCATACACTTTGATTATATCATAATACCATTTTTATCTTCTTATAATCACTGATGACAGTTAATTGTTAACGCTTATGTTTACCCTTACTAAGAATTTGAGATCACTCTTCTTATATTTCCTTTTCCTCAGTTTATAAAGAATAATATTAAATTCATTATTTCTATAATGGATTTATAAGGATGAAGATGATAACTTAATGTGAAATAATAAAAGCTGGGTTAAGTGGGAGAAATTCTTACTTGATGAAATGAGTATTTTTTATGTAAGAGTTATCCTATTTCTTTAAAAATATAAACCTAAAAGTTCCTTGGGTATGTAAGTGCTCCAATTTATAATTTTTATGTTGTAAGGATTGAATGAAAAAATGTGTCACATTTATTGGTATGGATCAATAAATATAATGTTTATGATTTCAGCACTGGATCTATGAGTGCGGGTTCAAGTCTATTATAGTTGGTTTCAGAGAATGGTTTAGATAAATTTGAAGATTTGGATTTTTTCATGCGAGTTTATCTTAAGAGTTATGTATTCCATCATGGGTTTAAAATTTTAATATTCATCATATGTTCAAGTTATAGAAACCCCTTTTGTGGTTTTAAGTAATGAATTTTTTTGGCAATTAATCACATTTTGGGAAATGTTTTTTATTATTGGGTTAGGGTATGTATAACCATTAGTTTTAACATAAAGTATTATTTTAGGAGAATTTTTTTTCATAGTGTATTCAACACGCAACACATAGCTTAAACGATCAACGAATAATAAAACAGTAATAAACTAGAAATTAGATTGGTGGGTATGAATTATATAAAATAATTTAATAGATTTACTAATCAATATGTATCATTGATAATTTCTTAGTAAATAATCAATCAATTTCTAGTAAAGTAATTTTATTCTTCAAAAATATATTTTCTTCAAAAATGATTTTATTAATTTTCAGAAAAACAATTATAATGTATTTTTGGAACCTTTAGAAAATGTATTTAAAATATTAACTTAATTTTTTATATTTTAATTTCAAAAATTTCTTTGGGTGAAATTTTGGGATTTTTCAAAAAATATTTATTTTTCAGTGAATAGTGAAAAATACTGATTTTTGTAAAAAAAGTCATTTATTTTAAATAAATTAAGTAATTTAAAAGTTACATTATCTTTTAAATATGATATAAATTAACAAAAGTATTATATAGTTATATTTAATCCACTTAATTAAATTTTAATAATCTTTATATTGGATTTTACTATAAGTTTATTTTTTGAGTTTAAAAAAACAATTGTTCTAAAAACAGTTTTAATGTGCATAATGTTTATCCATTTTAATAAATTAAAATAATACCTAATTAGGAATGTTTTCAATTAAATTTATATATTATATATTTATAAATATTAATTTAAATTCCTTTAATGATTATCTATAGTCATAGAGTTAATATAAATCGTCATTTTCTTGAAAAATACATATCTTGAAAACCCTATTTTTTATCCCGTATGTGGGTTTAATTTTAAATTAAAATTTCCCAATTATATGAATTTAATTTAGTGAAATGGATTAAATATTTTTAGTAATCTTAATTTATATTATATACTGGCCTAATTTTAATTTTTTACCATAATGAATAGTAAAATCAGTAAACATTAATTACCGTGGTTAATGTGAAAATAGATCTACTGGGGGGTTAAACTAAAATAACAAGGATAATTTTTCCAATTAAAGTTGTAAAAATCATATTGGATGTTCATATTTAAATTATATCCTTAAAAATTTATAATACATGATATTTTAGAATCTTTTGGAATGGTAATGACTTAATATTTTTTGTTTTTTTAGGAAATTTCCAAGTGGGTTCATTTACCCACTTATAAAAGGCCACCCCATATCCTCTATTCTTAACACCTTTAAAGACCTTTAGATCAACATAAAACAACAAAAAATCTTTCTTAACTTTTCTCCATAGGACTTATATCAACTTTTTTTATCATAAATCCCCCTAAGAAGGCTTTTAGTGCTTACCTAAGGAGGTTTTCTGAAGAAGAGGCATCGTGCCTAACTAAAAATCTTTATTTTATTTCTTATTATACCTCATTAAAATATTATTAAATTATTATTATATAATAATTATAGTATATACCATATAATTAAATGTTATCATGTTAATGTAATAACCAAAATCCATTTTCTATTTCATCAAATGGGATATGAAATCATCATTCTTGTGCCCGATAGACTACCGCCTCACGAACCGATGTCATTCGTTTTCCATCATCACCTTTAATGTCCTATTATATTGATGAATTTAAAGTATATATATTATATTTACAACTTATTTATACTTATTTATTTATGATATGACATATACCTTATTTCTTTCCATTTCATCAGGGATACGACAATGTTGCTCGTGTGTATGAAAGACTATCACCTCACGAAGAGATGTGATTTATTTTCACTAATTATTTACATGGAAGGTAATAAGAATAAATTTAAAAAATATACATGATATACATGGTATAATAATGTCATTTATGTAATATTTATCATTTTTGAAAGATAATATATCATTTTATTTCTTTCACTAAAAAATGATAACATCATTCATGTACGTGTGGACTACTGCCTCCATGAAGCAATGAAATTCTTATTTTTCATCACCACATAACATGCGTTTGATATATATAGGGATTGGTTTCTTAAATTTCCAAAAAAAACCTATATGGTGTTTTCACATATAGATACTTTTTGATATTCTACTTAGCCAGACCACATGGGTATGATAGGTTTTAAAAGAGAACATAGATCTTGGTTATATAAAGCATTAAAAATAACTTATTTGGCATTTAAAAAAAACTTATTAGTGGAAATATAATTAATTAAACTATTAAAATATGATTTACTTCATATGAATCATCATAGGGTGATTTTGTTACATGTACCTATAGAAGACCTCATCCTCGAGGGAGTAGTCTGGTATGTGAATTATCAGTGAGGATTTATACTATGTAGTGGTCAGTTAGTTTGATTATATAATTCATGGTATATTAATGTGGGTATGGGAACCTTGTAATGAGTGTTTTGGAATGTTAATTTTCTTTTTCAATTGATATGAGAGTGTCGATGATGCTCTAGGAGTTATGACATTTGAGGGGTGTGATTTATGTACTGGGTGGGTGAACCTAGTGAAAATGAGACGTGACTCAAGGTATCAGTTAGCCGAGTTCCATGAGCGTGTAACATGAAAATTTTTTAATTGAATTTAAAATGCATAGTTATATATAGGGATAACCTAATAGAAGGGGTTTCTAGGATTGTGAGTTCCCTTGGAAATAAAAGTCATGGGTAGATGCCTTGTGATTGAGCTTGATGCATGATAGGTGCTATCATGTACATGACATGGGTATAGAGACACATTAGGCGTTGTAAATATGAAAGGATGGTTAGTGTTTGTGTTATGGTAGGTATTACATGAATGAGATGCATGATTAGCTAGTTAATTATGATATTGAGCCCAGGGTTGATGGTATATGAATCAAGGTGGTTTAATTCATATGGTATAATACAGATTCACTAGGGGGGAATTTCTGATGGGCATGTTTTGGTTTAGTAACAGGGGATTATAAGCACCATTTTGAGATTGGATAAATGGAAAACTTTCTTGCCACATGTTAATAGAGTTATTTATTTCATGGAATACATGGTAGGTTGGTTAGTGTGACCAATTATTGACCTAAGGAAGGTGGAAATTGTGTTTAATTAGGTTCATGGTGTGCATTAATGTTTTAATAATTTGGTTTCATTTATAATAGATAATATATCAAATGACTTTAAATGGTTTGAGATTTTCTTGTTTTGGGAAAATACATGGAAAATGTTAGTGACCCTTGTAGATATAAAATATATTTTTTATAGTAATATATACTCTAAGGTATGGGTAGGTCTTTATATCTTAGGTAGTAGATGCTTTAGGGTATGAACAATGTGTGATATGAGGTATATAAAAATATATGATGAAATGACAGTGGGGTTATGAGGATATGGTGATGTAGAGATATTTAGCTAATATGAAAGATGGGTTTGGAAGTTTTATAAAAAGTGATATTAAGTGTGGTGACCTTTGGGTACCATAAAACATCAAGGGGATGAGTGGATCAATGTAAAGACTAAGAGAACAAGAGAGTACCTCAACTATGATGAGTTGGGAATTGAAATGATTGTGATTTTCTGTAGGGACTATACCAGGGCCCATAGTTGGATGGAATGTTAGAGTATTGTGTTTGTATGAAAGGTTATGAACCTTGAGGTAGAATCTTTAGATCCAAGTGTATAATGAAAGATCATCTACAAAATTGGAAAGTAGCTATCACAGTTGCATTGGAATCTTGATAAAGGCTCGGTATGTGCACTTACTTGAGGAAAATTAAATTCACTTGGGAGTAGTAACAGACATCAAATGTTGTAATTTTTTAGTCATTTCAATCTAGTACTTCTTATAAATAAATTAATATAATGGAGATATCATGATCGGAAATCTAATCACATGGTTATATTTTTTTAATATGGTGAGCATAGAGAATGACATGTAAATGCACCCAAATGGGTGGAAGTTTAAGTTTTAAAATGGTGTGTGGGTAAAAGAGGACAAATTTTATATGGTAATAAAAATATACCCAGATATGGGTGTAGAATAATGAGAATCTATTTGAGTTAGTATGTTCAGTAATTAGAAAACACAAGATAAAAAATGATTATTGAGTGTGACACTAGGTTGGTGATGGACTTTTGTTGATCAGTAAAATCAAACAATAGAGTGTGAAATAATTAAATTAGGAATTAATGAATTACACAATAAGTGGGGAATAATATTAGAGTTATTGGGAATAATTTACTTTGCAATATATGGGCTAGTGGGTTTTTTAACAATGGAGCTGGTTTAGCTGCGATGTCAGCATGACTATAACCAATGAGGAACATAATATTTAGGCCTACCATTGGGATTTGGTAACCAAAATTGTTTATAGAATATTTATATGAAGACTTATCGAGAATGATAATCTTTATAGTGGGGAGGTTATAACATAAGAGAATAATGGACCATATCTCTAAAAAAATAAAAAAGGGGTTACAGTAAGTATAGAAAAACATTCACTAAAGTTAAAGTGAGGTGAAATTGGAAAAAATTATACTAATTTCCCAATAAATAAAATTTTAGAGTATGGAGATAAATTGGTTGAAAAAAAACCTTGAGGAAATAAATGGGGAAGAAGTTATATTGAGGTGAAAAAATATGGTGGGAGAAAGTATAAATTTCAAAGGAAGAAAAGGATGAGTAGGTTGATTAAGGAAGATGAAGACTTAAAATTAGTCAATATAAATAATAAATTCATGATATTTTTAGTAAATTTGTATCTCATGTTAAAAAATATGATTAAACATCAATTAGTGAGGATGAGGGAGAAGAAACCAATACTGAAAAATTGTTAAAAGTTGATCTTAAAGTGTGTCTTGATAGAAAACGACAACAAAATAAAGAAATAAAATCCTTGAATAAATAGGTTTAAAAGTTGAAAAGATATAGTGATTAATTTTATAACAAAAAATGAATATGTTGGGGAAATTAAATACTGTGAAGTTAATGTTTCACAGTAAGGTAGAATGATAAAAGAATTTGAGAAGAAAATTATTGGTAAAGTAGAAGATATAAACATGGTGGAATCAAGGTATCTTAAGGTTAAAAAGATCCTTGTAAAGATGAGGAGTAATTATGATAAGTTCATTGAAATAAAGGAAAATTCACCACAAGTTATGAGAAGTGTTGTACACAATATCAAGTAAAAGATTCATCTATATAAGACAATAATATTAATTTTGTTTCATTTAATAGTGAAGATTCTAAAAAATAATATGTAAAAGGTTTGGTTTAGAAAAACTATAAAAATATTAGTTATATATCTTATAAATTTAAAATCATATTGAGAATGAAATATTCCCCAAAATCAAAGTATATGGAAGTTAAAAAACTACCATGATAACAACCTATAGATTATAGATAGATTCAATAGTTTCAGGGAAGAACTATATTCAAGGGATATTGTTGGTGTTGTGAAGTATTTGGGAATAAAGGATATGATTATTGGTATTATATATCTCTTCCATAGATTTATAGAAGTCATGAATTGAGGGGGATCTATCTTGATAATAGATGAATAATGGCTTAAAATAATCTGATTGTGAGTAAAAATGTATTTTGGTTACCTATCCAAAATAGATTTTATTTCTCGGAGGAGAACTATGGGAAGTGTGACCAGCAAGGTCACTGTTCTAAGAAGTGTATTAACAAACATCTAGTACCATCTAAATAAGATTCTAGAGGAAATAAGACTCATATAGGTAATAAAATAGAAAATTCACTTATTATTAAAGTGGATATTGAACCTAGAAAGTAGATAAAACCATGGATTATCAACACACATGACCAAAGAAAATAGTTTCTTGATAAATATTGAAAAATATGATGGTGGAGTTGTAACATTTAATAATTAAATATATATGAAGATAAAAGGAATTAGTACAACTAAAATTAAATCCCAAAATCTGAATTCAAAAGATGTTATATTTATGGATGTACTTAAAAATAACTTACTAAGAGAAATTTAACTTTATAATAATGAAAATGATAATATTTTTAGAAAAAAACATACTTATCTCTTAAAAAGGATAAAATTTGAAAAAAAAATTCACTAGAGGTGAATGAGCTAGTATAAGTAAAAATAGATTCTAAAATATCCGGGGTGTTACAGAGATAATGCCACCAAATATTTAATTCAAATATTACTATGGTACTGTAGATCACAAATAATTCCTCATAGGTGGGTAGTGTGAGAACAAGTGTAGTTATTATCCTCTTCTTCAAATACTTGATGTTTTCTTCACATTCATCAGTCCAGAAATACTTTAAACCATACCAAGATAGCTTGGTTAACAGGTTTTATAATCATAAAAAGTTTTTCAAAAATTATTGATAGTACCGATATAATTAGTGGAAACTATGAATCTTAGTTACAAATTTTATTCTAGGATTTTCTTCAATAACATCTATTTTTATGTATTGATATATATACCCTCACTTATTATTACATGACCCAAGCAGGATAATTTTTTAGCCAAAATTCACACTTTCTGAACCTGGCGTACAATTTATCCTTTGTAAATATCTTTAACAGAGTACACAAATGATCCTAATGTTCCTCCTTGATTTTGGAGTATATGAGAATATCATATATAAATACTACCATAATTTTTTAAGGTAATCACTAAAGACTCTATTCATCATGTCCAAAGATATTTATAGAGCATTGGTGAGTCTGAAGGGTATTACTATGAACTCATTATGTCTTCACCTTATACAAAAGTAGATCTTGGTTATATCCTCCTTCCTCAAATTTATTTTATGATACCATGATTGATGTTTCACTTTAGATAAGTGTTGGGATCCATGAAGCTGATTGAATAATCCATCAATTCATGGTAGGGGATTCTTGTTCTTTATGGTGATCATTTTGAGTTCACGATAATCAATGAAGAGACACATCAACCAATCCTTATTCTTGAAAATAAGACCAATTTTCTCTATAGTTAAGTAATTATGTGTAGTTTTTCTTTAGTTCTTCCAGTTCAATAGTGGCTATTCTATAGGGAGTCATAGATATATACAAAGCTCTAAGTATGAGTTCAATTGAGAACTCAACCTCATGGTTTGGAGGAAGACTAGAAAAATTATTAGGAATGGACTTAAAAGTAAATTACTGAGTGAAAGTAAAATTTATGATGATGTAAATGATATTATTTTTAAAAAACATTCTTGTCTCATCATGAGGATAAAAGTTTTAAAAGTTATCACCAGAGGTGAAAGAACTAGTGTAGGTAAAAAGATATTCTATTTTTTTATAGAATTAAACATAAATTACTGAGTGTAAGTCAAATTTATAATGATCTAAATGATATTATTTCTAGAAAGAATACTTGTCTCATAAAGAGGATAAAATATATTAATATTATCACTATAGGTGAAAGAACTAGTGGTAACATTTTTCAAATTGGAGACTCAACTAATTATTATTATTTGATCTCTAAATATGAAAATAAGTTGTGGCATAGAATATTGGGCCAATTATATCAAATATGTTTAAATAAGATTTCAATGAGATATATAGTAATGAATATACCTCATCTCAAGAGACAAGGAGAAAACATCTATGAAATATTCCAAAAGGGAAAGATGACTTAAATATTTCATAAAGGGTATAAATCCAGTCCACCAAACTCCTTGAGTTAATACATACTAATTTGTGTTGGACAATGAGGTACAAATCCGCTGAAGTTGATAAATATATTGATGCATTCCCTGATGATTATACCAAAATAACTAATGTGATATTGATCAAACATAAATTATATATAGTGGGTATGGTCAAAGTTTTTAGGAGAAAATTTTAGAAAGAACCGAGGATTCATATTAATAAGGTTATATTTGATAATGGTAGGGAGTTTACAATAAAACCAGTATATAAATCCTTATGAATCAAAAAAAAAATGAGGTAAAAGAAATAAAATAAAAATAAAATATTGGATGAGATGGGGAGAACCACGCTTCAAAGATTAACATCATAAAGTTCTATTTGAGAGAGATGCTATATACACAATTTTACATATTAAAAACATGTGTTTTCTTAGAATAAGTTCAAATATGATCAATTATGATATGTGGTATAAGAAGAAACAAACTATGAACTACATCAGATTTTTTGGAAGTCCTTTATTAATGATAATCAAGAGAAGAAATTTGGGAAAGTTTGATGATAAATCCATAAAAGGCATATTTCCAGTATATTTATCTAATGAAAAAACTAAAAAGACTATAACAATAAGCTTCATAAAGTAGAAAACCATTATGATGTCAAAATCAATTAGAATAAACCCAAAATTAGTTTTTTAGATGGAAATGATTTTAAATAATTTGATGAAGATAATGAGAAATTAATGGGGGAAAATAGGGAGGAACAAGCTGTAAATGTACCCCTTATTATTGATATTGACTCTGATCAGACATGTAGTAAAGAAGAGGATACTGAAGATGAAAATAAGAACTATTAAAAGCTTAATAATCATATAAAAGTAGAGAATATAATTTGAAACTATAATTATCTAGTTTAGAATAGAAGGAGATTGAGACTTGACAACAAAACTGTTCTTATCTCTCAAATTAAACCAAAATTAGTAGTTAAATATTTTAAGCATAAATAATGGGTTAGTTCATTGTATATGGAGTTGGTTCATATAGAGATTAATTCTACATGAGATATTTTTTAAATACTCATAACTTTAGGGATTTTATTTTGAAGATACATTCTATCATGTTTCAATAATTTATTCTATAATAATATTACTAGCTATATTGAGAATCTATAAGGACTTATTCTTGACAATAATGGGATAATGGCATGTAGATTGAAGAAGGCTCTCTATGGGATAAAACAAGCTCCTAGAGCCTTGTATTCAATGATAGATGGGTGCCTAAGAAGCCCAAGGTTCAAAAAGGTAAAATTGGATAACAATATATACATTAAATAAATGAAAAAAGGTAATCTAATTATAATTTTAAATGTTTATGATATCATTTTTTCAAGTGATCAATATAGTTCCTATGAAGAATCTTCTAAGAAAATGAAGAAATTGTGAAATTTATATATTGGTAGAATTAATATAATTTCTATAATTTCAAGTAATGAAAAAATAGATTTTATTTTTATATCCCATGAGAAACACATAAGGCAATTTTTGAAGATATTTAGCATGGAAGACTCAAAAATAGTGTTCACACCAATAAAATTTAGAATGAAGATATTTAAGGACACTTAAAGGGAAAGTGTGAATCAAAGAAAGTTTAGAAGACTAATTTCTAGTTTGATTTATCTCACTGATTCTAGACCTAGTATTTTGTATGTATTGTTATTGTGGGTCAAATATCAAAGTGATATAAAATAATCACATTAAATATATTCTAAGAGATTCATTAAATATATCAAAGATAATATGAGTTTTGGACTACTGTATAATAATAAATATCACTTAAATCTAATGAGACCCACTGATGTAGATAGGGAAGGTGACTGTGATGACTGAAAGTCCACTTTAGAATAAATATTTATTTTAAGAAAAAGTCGTGTGAGTTATCAATATAAGAAATAGAGCTTGGTCACACTTATAACCTTAAAGGTAGAATATATTTATGCAATGAGTTTGGATACCCAGATGATATAGATAAAAGATAATCTTGAATACTTTAGGGTTAATATTTAGAAACCTATCAAAATTTCATGGGGTAGTCAAAGTGATATTTATCTATTAAAAATATTGTGCAAAAATCAGGATCTATGAAAGTTGATATCATGTTTTTCTTCATCAAATATAGGGTTTCCAATGGTGATGTAAATATATAATTCATTCCCACTGGATATAAACATGCCGGTATTTTCAGAAAGGCAATCCAATATGGATAGATTTGAGACATTGAACCAGAACATGAATTTTCAACCCTTTCCTCTTAGTTAAGGCACTTTGGGAGGAACCCCCAGTATGTTTTGGATGTGTTTTTAAAGGAGGATAAATGGAACAACTCCATGAATTTTTCTATTATGTGTCTAGATATTTTAATATAGAAAAAAGGGGGAGAATAAAGTTGAATGGGTGTTTAAGTTGAGGGGGATAACATATAGAACATTTTTCCAAAGGTTACATGTCAACAACATATGAAATTATCTAAAAAACACTAATTTATCTAGTCATTCCATGTTAAGTTTTTTACCTTTAATATGGTATATAACTTGATTATTCCTAGAGGGAGTTATTAATATTTACAACAAATCCAAAGAGGAAGATTGAAAAACCTAATGAAGTTGTTAAAGTTTGTTTTATTTTTCATAAAACATGAGTAAGATTCTTATAATGATATTTGATAAAGTATTTTTGGCATTTTAAAGTGATTAATAATTCCCATATGTGATTGAAAGAGGTTTTTAGTTGATTTTAATGAATTCTATATTTTTGTATTAAAGGTGAAATTTTTGTTAACTTTGGATTCATATGAAATATATTTGCCTTTGGCTCAAAAAAATATATAAGGTGTTTAGAGCCCACTATATACATAACATATTTATTAGAGTATAAAATAACAAAGTATTTAAGGTTCCTTATATACATATGATATTTTTATAGGATACATAACATACTTTCTATAGAAGTAATGAAATTTGGAAAATTAAGGAGATCACAATGAATACATAATATCATTGATGATAAGTAACATAATTTTTAGAGGTTATATATGAAAAATTTAAAAAGTAAAAGAGTAAGTAAGATGATTACATGATATTTAATATATTTTTCTAGAGGAATATGAATACATAAGATATTATTTCTTATGTAAGATATTATTCAGATTCTATGGAAAATAAATTGGTAAAATAAATAATGTGTATTTTTTAAGGCATGCATAATATATTTTATAGTGCCTAAGGAAATATGAAAAGGGCCTGAGGTTTCAAGATATATGCATAATATTTTAATTCATACATAATATATTTTTCTAAATCACACTGAAATGAGACAAATTAAGACATCTTATATAATAAAAATAAAATGTTATGTCTGGGTTATCAGTTTGAGAAATATAGAAAAGGGAAGTGCTCACATAATTATACATAAGTTTTTTATTATCATACACATGTTTCAACACTTAGAGAAATTTTTTAGATTTCTGATGAATGAACATATGATATTTCCAAAATAAATATTCTAAATATTAAATAAATAAAAATATTATATGATTTTTTAGTAAAATATTTAAACATAATAATTATTTTAGGGATATTGTAATTATTGTTGAGAATGAAGAATTAAACTAAGGGTAATTTTGTGAAGAAATTTAGTAACACCCAACAGAAGGTGCCACACTATGAATTCATGTGCATGAAAACATGCATGAAAGTGTAGAATAAACTCAAAATATCATAGATTTCAAATATCTTATAAAAAAGAAATATCTCAAGTATCTTGGTTATATAAATATATATATTTCATGGATTAGATGATAATAAAAATTGGAAATATTATTGAATAGTTTTGAATGATAGAAGATCACACTGCTGTTAAGCATGGGATATTATCATATTTTAATATTGAAATACTATTCATAATATCCTCTATAAAAATAAAATAATAAAATTAATTAGAGAATAAGGTGAATACTAATTGAGAAAAACTATCGGTATTTTATTGAGTTTCTGAATCTACTGTATCAAAGATAGTGGAAGAAAACAATATCAACCGGTTCTACTACTGCATTCATTATTGATGTCAAGTTAAGCTAATTTTATACTAATAATATCTATTATTTCTTGTGATGATGAAGTATATCATTGTGAGTGTTTTATCTCATGCACACCTTGTTCATTTTGAAATTCTAAGGAGGAAGGATGATGTGTATACTGTTTAGTTGACATTACTATAGTAGTCTAATACCTTACCAAAATAAGTTCTTATTCATATATGTAGATACATCCCAATACACATTAAAGATCTTACTCATTTCAAAGAGTATAATAATATCTTGAATATTAGTGGTTCTTGTATAAGAAATTCCCTACCATTGTTTCCATTTTACAAAGATTCAAGGATGAACATTGACTATATATTTTATTATCCTATAAAATCCTACAAGTGTTAAATAATAACACTACATCTCTCTTGTATTTATGTGAAAATTACTAGTGGAAATTTTGGTCTCATAACTTGACACAAATATAGCAAGGAGTAAGTTTCCTCATTGGAGATGAACCTTGTAAAAAATACCTATGTTTTTTTCATATTTATATTCTATTTCATACTAGGTGATGAAGTGTTTATAGTGAGTTGATATAGACCTTAAAACTCATATAGGTTTATTTATTAATGAAATTATAAAAAAGTACTATTTATTCACCCTCCTTCTCAGTGGTACATTGAATTACCAAGGCAATTTAGTATATCCTTTCACTTCTTAAAAAATAAAATTATATTAATTATATACTTTCCTTAAAACCTTTATAATGTTTATTTCATTATTTTTATTCCTTTTTATTCATCTATTATCATGTATTATTCATTTATTGGATTAATTTTTCTTATGTCATTCGTTTTGTGGTTGTTTGGTTCATAATTCCAAAATAAATTTGGTGTAATGGTAACTGTAAAAGATCATTTTCCAATGGTTATATAAGCTCTATAAGTTTCAAATTATATATTATATTCCATTCCATAAATAAAGTATTTCGAATTCATTGTATATAATTTCAATTTTTAAAATCATCCTCATTAAGTTTGTTTTAGATGATTAAAAATGACTTTGATTGTTTAATTTTAATATAATTATTATAATGACCCTTTTATCATTACAAAATCACAAAAATAAAATTATTTTCATATTAATGTTATATTAAATTATAAAATTATTTTTTAAGAGTATCCATGAATGTATAAGGGAAAAATAAAACATCACCAATCACTTAGGAAGTGTAAAACCAGCATAGGTGAACGATGTTCTCTAAAAGAGTTTAAAATAATATAATCACTATTAAATAACTGAGTTTCAAAAATTAAATTTAGAATAAATATGCTAATTTTAAAATTAATTTTAAAATAAACCCATTTTATTGAAAATGGTAAGAAGATAATTGAAAAGAAAAGACATGGAATTTGAAACTTATACTTCAACATAGTAACAACTTATAAAAAGGGTTTGATGAGAGTGAAATGAGTTAAATCTCATCAGTAATGGATTAAAATGGTTTTAATAACATGTAAATATATTATGGAATAAAAATAAAAAAGTTTAAGTTATTTTTAAGAAAAAAAATCTTAAATAATAAAGGAATGATTGTGTCAGTAACCCATGCCCTGCTCTTTGAGTCATGTCCTTTGGATTTAGTAAAAATCTATCTAAGGAGGAAAATTTGGAAATAATAAAGAATTATTAACATGTAAGGAAATTTTTATAGGTGTATTTTGGTATAATATTGAGAAAAAACTGAACTTAAGATGTGTTATGAAATGGTAGAATGAGTCCCCTTTTATAGGCAAGATTCGATATCATATTCAAAAATATTCATTTTAAATGGTTAATAACATAATTTTCAAGTGTAAAGTGACTCATAAATGGAAAATTGATGATACTTTGGACCATTACCAATCCTCACTTGACTTAGAATAAGTTTTATGATTTTATTATTAATTTAAAAATCATTTTTAACATTTAATACCATTTAAAGTCTATTCCATGGTTAATATTATAAATTAACTGTAAAAATATATAGCTATTAGATTCAATATTAAATATTAAAATAATTTTATAACTATCATATTTATCCTAAAAACCATGAAACTCTATAATTCATATTAACATTATCACTTTAAATATTTTTTAGCCTTCATTTTTAACTTTTCTCTTACTTACACAAGCGCTCTATTGATAGTGAGTAAGAGTTTTGTATAATTATCCTATTATTTAATAATAAAAATTAATTAAAAATAAAAATATAATTTATTATTAATAATTATTATCATATAAAAATATTCATAATATTATTTATTCACATTTATAACATGATAACATTTTTTGGATACAAATTTTGACTTTTCATACCTTGCGCAAGAACTGGGTAAATATTTGAATAATTAACTTATTATATAATTTTAAAACTCATAAATATATATGAATATAATTTATTATTCATTATTTTCACATCTTAAAGTAAATAATCATGTTATCCTATTTTATTATTATCAATTAAGATATCAATTTTGACTTTTCATATGTTGTGCAGGCATTGCGTCAACACCAATAAATATTTTCATATTTATCTTGAAATAATTTTTTTTATTAAAGATATAATATTTATAGGATATATTGAGTGTATTACCATGTAATATAGCATTAATTGAATTCTAAAATGTTATATATCATTTTAGATAAAAATATAATAACAAGAAGTAGATTTTCGCTTGAATTTAAACTCTTATTTTAAAAGAAATATAAATTAAAATGTATCAATCAACTTATAAAAACTTTTAATTAGAATATTGACTATACAAATTATATCATATAAAACGTTAAAAAAATACATTTAAAAAAATATATCATTTATTAGCTTTCACCATAATTTTTAACAAAATAATTAATATACATCATATTTAATATTTAATGTCATATCTAATTATTTCTAACTTTTTTTTAACAAAATACCTTCCACATAATTTTGACATAAAAATTAGAAAAATATATTATTCACTTTATTAAAATAAATAAAAAATTATTAATTAATAACGTTTAAAATAAAATATAATCATATATTAAACTAATATATAGCTTCAAATAAGCTATATTTATTTTTCCAATGAATAACCATTTTCTTATTTCACACCTTGATAAAACTATTTATTATATAATAATAATAATAAATATAAATCCATATAATTAATATAAATATCAATTTTGAAAACATCTAGTAATTAAATATTCTTTAAATAGATAACAATATGAAATATTAAAAAAAACATTTAACCATTAAATAAATCATATTATTTTTCACGAATTAAAAACAATAATTTTAAATGTGTTGTCAGTATATATTTGATCAATTATCTTCTATTGTAGAATTAATTAATCATATATAAATTATAAAATAAATATTTATTAAATAAATATAAATGAATGACACAAATATTAATAAAACATAAAACTCATACATTATTAAAAATATTTGTGTTGTCTTATTCCCCCACTAAAGAAATTGAGTCCATAAAATATTAAATTTTTCTCAAAAAGAAGGGTATCTTAAAATAGGCATAACATCATATGCAGATTTTATGAATAACATTAAATTCTAAGTTAAGACCATGAAACTTATCATTTCCAAAATATATATTTCTTAAACCATGTATGTTCCTTTATAAGTCTCATACTTGTGAATGCATTTCCAAAGGTGTACCTCAATAGTTGGATGATATTTTCCACATAGGCCTCGATAGATTTATCATCCTTTTCCTTGAGTTTGATTAATTCCTTTTACATTAAGATATATAATATGATAAAATATACTAACTTGATTTATTTCAATTCTATAAGAAAAACATCATCATTTGGTTGTACGTTTCAACCAGTTTCCATCATCGATTCGCTTCAGTTTCCAAAAGATGATTGAATAAGATAAATTTTCCATGCTAGAATCACAAAAAAAATTCATTTTTATCATTTTGGTATATATTTATACAATTAATAGATTAGGATATCTGCTAAAATATGAGGGTTATTGTAACGTACCCCGATCTGACACTCTATCACATGGCCAAATTAGGTTGGTTACTGGACCTCAAGAATGCATCCTCATAAGCCAGAGGTTATTGATTAACTGTGGGGTTGTAGAGAACATAGTAGGGAGACTATACCCCCAATAGATATTTTCAATATAATGGAAATAAACAAGTATCATAGCAATGGAAATAGTGCAAAAAAATACATCATAAAACTAGAAGATAAATGAGGATCCAAGTAAACCAAATTATAAAGAACCTTGTAATATTATGATAAAATGTAACTAAATGTCATTATGAAAGTTATATAGATAAAAGATCAAGTTGAAATAAATAATTTAAAACAAGACACCAAAGACCTCAGTCCTAATTTCAATGTTGGTCGCATCTCCAAGCTCCAACCCATCCAGTAAGAAATAATCAACAACAAGGTATTTTGGCCTTGTAAAAACATACATCCATGCAATCTACTCAGGTACCAATTTGTGACCCGAATAGGGTGTGAGTAAAACTTAGTAGGTTGACACCACCATGCCCAAACAAAACTAGTCGATAGTAAGTGCATGAAATAAAGAGATACATAGTAGTATTAATTAAAAAATTAATAAAATATAATAATCAATATACTTAGACACCATTTCTAAATAAATATAATCATTTAGAATCACTATCCCAATCATAACCACAAGTCCATGGCATAATCACATAACTGGGTAAAGCCCTTTGTATAAGGATTTCGACATAACTGAGTCAAGCCCTATAAGCATTATAACATAACCAGGCCTAACCCTATATATAATAATTTCAACATAATGGCCAAGCCCTATAATAATTACAACATATCTAGTATAAGGACTCTATATAAGTATTTTAGCATAACTAGGAAAATCCCTATAATCATTACATCATACCGGGCTAGGCCCTCTATATAAGAATTTCAGCATTACTAGGCCTAGTCCTATAATCATATCAACATAATAGAGCCAATACCTCTATATAATAATCTCATCATAATCGGTCCAAACACTATAAGAATTATAGATTAACTGGGCTATGAAATCTATATAAACATTTCAGCATAACAGGGATAAGCCCTATAAGCATTACAACATAATATACAATACAAGTCATTATGGTAAGAACATACATAATGAGCCACAAAGGTCAATTCATCCAATCACCTTTTATTAATCAATTCCCTTTCATTCATTAAATTTTGTCTTAAAAAATTAACATTCAAGTGTACACAAACATATCATATCAATGTATCACCATTCATTTCAATAACCAAGTAATCCATTTCCCAAGTGATCTTATCACAATAATCACCTAAGGTCTCATGTCATGAACATTCATGTTTTAAGTCAATATCCAATTCATTAGTGTTTAAGGGTAGTCTCACCCTACATGTAGCCGCAAGACAAGTCTTAACACTATTGGATCTAAAGGGATCCAAGGATTAGTCCAAACACATGATTATCATCTCACTTTATTCTGTTAGTTAACGTGCATGTTGTTTCGGTGTAATATCATAATATCGCACACACTTAAAGAAATAGAAATTGATCATAGGGATGTACTAGTCCACCTATATTTATCTGGAGATCAAAGAAAAACTCTCAATAAGGAATGATAATTAATAATGATGGTGAAGAAGATCACAATGAATACCTAGATTATACAAACATCAAGATGAAAACATGATTCAATGGTAGTCAAGAGATCACACTGCTATAACTAAGGATAATAGAAGAATGGGGAAAACCAAAGAAAAGGTAATCACTAAATATTAAACACCAGACCGAGATGTTCATAAGGGAAGGAATATCTCCAAAATCACATAGATTCACCTTAGAGTTTGAGATAAGGGGCTGTACGGTGGATAAAAATAAAAAAATATGCATTTCATGGTTTAAAACTGCCAGTCCCAAGATATTCACAATGTGAAACACTTTTACAACATGAATTTATATATTTATAAAATAATCTAAAAAACACATCACCTTGTGTTAAAATAACCCTAATTGAATATTTCACTATGTGAACCAGTTTCACTACATGTTAACGTTTCATGCTCTGAACCAGTTCATGAAATATTCCCCAAAAAAGATTCACATCGTGTAACATGTTCATGACATGAGAGTGTCCATAAAACAGATCACATACCATATTCTATATAAAAATACCAAACCACCTTTGAATCTTTTCAATTCCACACATAATCCTGATAATCCCTTGAAACATTTATACTAGGTATCCATTAATTCAAATAAACATACATCCCTAAACTTTAGGTCATTTTCCCAGGTAAAATATATCCATCCCTAAAGAAAAGTCTTAACCACCAAGGTTTAAAGAATAAAATAAATCCCAATTGAAATAGATACAATCAAAACTCAATAGGTACATTCATAAGAAAATATAGGATCTTACAACCTTCCCACCATATAAATCTCGCCCTCGAGGTACTCTAAGAATCACTGTGGGGTATCGATGAACCAGTCTGGCCACTGTACTCATATATCAGATTCTCTCTCCTAGGTCTCCTCTTGAACAGAACCATCCTTCCACTTCACTCATACTAAAAGTATGATCTTTTCCTAGAGATAATTATCACAACGATCCACAATCTGTATCAAATTATCCTCAAAGGACGCATCTACACCAAGATCGACATAATCAACATATACCATATGAGAAGTTTCAGGATGATATCTCTAAAGATATGAAATGTAAAATAAATCATGCATGTGACTATATAATTTTGGAAGGTCCAATAAGTATTCCATTAGACAAACCCTTTCTACTATATCAAACAAATGGACAAATATAGGTGCTATATTTCCCAATTTTCTAATACGGTGTTTCCCAAACCTAGTAGAAACCAAAAGAAAAACATGGTGACCCACCTAAAACTATATAAATCATCTCCTCTGGTTAGTATAAGATTTCTTCCTACTCCATGTAGTCACTAATGACCTTCTGATCAAATTAAACTACTCAAACATCTCCTATGGATGACTAGGTTTAACAAGTATTGTATCACCTGCCTCCAACCAACAAAGAGGTGAATGAAATAGAATTACATATTAATCCTTGAAAGGTTCCATCTGTATCAAGGAATGAAATATTTTATTTTATTAAAAATCTATAAGTTCCATTTGCTTCTTCCTCGAACCAGTGAAATCCAACACACGGGATCATAACATATCCTCCAAAATATAAATCATCCATTTAGATTGGTCGTTAGTATGAGGATGGTAGGTTGAAATCAGAAGAAACTATGATCTTAGATCCTTTTTAAGACCCTACCAAAACCAAGAAATGAAATGATTATCTCTATTAAAAAGGATACTCCTCAGAACACTATGTAGCCAAATTATTTCCCACATATTGAGACTACCTAGATCATCAAAAATAAAGAATTTCTGATGAGAAATAAGTTGGATACCTTAGATATTATATCTACGATCACTCATAATCTATCATTATTGGGATGTTTCTTTATTAATCCCGTTACGGAGTCCATAATGACACAACCCAATTTTGATTACAGACGGGAAAGAGGCTGCAATAGCCCAATGAGTCTTTGATGAAAATCCTTCACCTTATGATGTGGGAAACATCTTGTCACAAATCCCACTACATATTTCTTAATTTTTAGCCACCATTACTATTAATGGAGATAATGATACATATTTTTAGACTTGGATGTACCACCCATCAAGAATTACGAAACTATCTCATCAGCTCCTCATGCAAGCCTATAGTAACCTATACTCAACCACAAAAGGAAGATAATTGATGCTACTAAGAGACCATCCTAATAGTGGCTCCCAACCATATAAGTTTTCCCTCAGATATAATCCCTCTAGATAAGATATATTCTCAGTCTTGATTCGGTCCAAAATATTGGATATAACATATTTTGAATTCATTGATACTCATCCTGGGACTTCTAAACATATAGATTAATTTATGCAAAGAGTTCCATCATTTTCCACTCATCACAAGACACTCAAACTACCTCCTTTTTCATCTTTTGGATCAATACATCAGTAAATATGTTTCCCTTACCCGTTGTATAAGCCATATTGAAGTTGAAAGACCGCAGATACTTGACCCACCTCCTCTGTCAAAGGTTCAGGTCCCACTGAGAAAAGACGCACCAGAGGCTCTTGTGGTCCGCATACACCATAAACCTCTCATAGAAAAGATAGCATCTCCATCATATTTGGGAATGTACCAACACATCTAAATCTAGATCACGAGTTGGATAATTCCTCTAATGCAGTCTCACCTATCTGGAGCCATAAGAAACCACTCAGTCCTCCTATATCGTAACTGCTTCGAGTCTAACTCTAAATATGTCATAGTACATGATATATCCTCTAACTAGCATAGGTAAGGTAAATATTGGTGATGAGTTCAGCTTTACATTTATCTCCTAAAAATATATCTCATAAGGATCTAACAAAATATACTCCACCCCTTTCCTGGTCATCCTGAACATCGGTGCTAAAAAATGGGAGAAGTCCATGATAAAATGTTAATAATAACCTTATTAACCTATAAGGATCTGAATCTCAAAGAAATTATTGTGTCACTTCTAATATACCATAGCTGTAATGTAACGCCCTGACCCTAGTTACCCAGAGTCAGTGCTTTATTACATAACATTAGCATGATTACAAGGAATCAAGTCCCGAAGGACCAATCAATTTAGTATTCTTAGAAATAATATATATACATAAGCTCAACATTAAAACTTGAAAAGAAATAAAAAACTAATTTATTCCATTAGAAACATCCAAGCCTCCTAGATTATGCCTGCAAGTCACTCATAACTAACTTCTTCATGTCCTGGGAACATAAAACATAAGAAAGGGGTGACCTCAAATGCTCAGAAAGGGTAAAAAATACATCAGAAGATAACATAAACATTATTCATGTTGAATAATTCAAAACACATGCCTTTAAAAATAATAAACATGAACACTTTATGGTAGGAATATGAGCTGAGTAATAATGCCATAATAAAACATAGTCATGTGTATTCTACTAGTCGAATAACCACATGATCTATAAATATTATTTTCATAATGAGGGAATGTATAATGCCGAACATTATGAAACATTTTGTCAAGGCCTCATCCAAGATGTCTAAAAATGATTAAGGCCTCGACCAAAACCATATATCAAAAATTGGGAAAGGCCTCGGCCAATTCCATGTCTAATTGTATCATGAGACCTACCGATGCATCGAGGAGCTATAGAGGGCTCCACTAGTCGCTTATTAAGTACAATACATTCCTCATATTAAAGGGTGAAACATAATCTAATCATTCATATTAAAACTAGCATTCGAAATGTCAATATTTTAACCACAAACCATGAATGACATAAAAATAGCACATCCACAGTCAAACATGACTCATTTAATACAATATGGATGATTTTATTATGATAAATCAACCTCAATCAAGAATAAAATACACTAAAGTATATTGACATAGATGAAAATATTCATTAAAACTATTTGAGAGAAATATCCCCTTTTTCGTGAAAACATTTAAATGTCGCACTATTTATCAAAAAATTCATTTAAAAGAGATTTTTGAATCAAAGTGTTCCATACCACTTTGAAACTTTTAAAAGGAATTTTAATTTCAAAACATTCATGTCTATATAAATAAATAATTAAAACCATTATTAAAACATGGACATTAATGAGAAATAATTAAAAGAATAAATATTTAAAACATTTAAAACAATAATTTTGTTAGAGTTCATAACCAAATAAGAGACATTTGAATACAATTAATTGAGGAATAAAATTAATAAAAACATTATAATATCATAATAATGAATGGATTCATGATATAAAATGTCAAAGGACAGTATATACACCATATAAAAGTGAATTGGTGCATAACGACAAAGTGGTCTCAAAGGAATGTAAATTGAGACGAAATACCTTATAAAGACCGTATCCTTAGATTAAGGATAAATCAATGAAATGATTATGTGTTAAAAATATAAATACAATAAATATAATTGGATATTAATTTTAAATCAATCAGATTACATTCACACATATTCTTGTAGAAATAAAACCCATGACTTGGATGTTTAACTCAATGAATGGAAATTGAGTTAAGAACACCCTTAACCAGTTCATATCAATGGAATGTGAATTTATCAATGGAGTGACTATGTGTATTAAAGTTATATACATATAAAAGGTAGTTTAAATTACTACATAAATAATAAATAGTGATTCCACACATAATCTTGGACTAAAATAATCAATGAAGTATGCGTAAAGCCCAATGAGTGGAAATTGAAATTTGAAATTCCCTTACTGATTTGGTAAATTACGAAATACACAACTCATGAAATAAGTATCATACAATGAAGATGTAAATGACCATAAATTAAAGTATATTACACAAAGAATACAATCATGGGTAGTACATACCCCACACAAAAGGAAATAGTGGCAATATAGCATGAATCTCACGGGAATAAGAAGTGAGTTGAAAACCCCTTACCTTGTACTTTTCCTTGGTTGAGGGTATGTTAACCTCTTGTATAATAGTTAAATCATTATTATTAAATTATAAAATAACTACATACATAAATATTATATCATATATGATCTTCTAATATTTCATTATTAATAATATTTTAGTAGTATCATTGTTTCAGGTGTTAATTGATTCGTTTCATTTATATGTTTTGTTGCGTAAGTCATGTTTGTTATGGATAGGATGTATTTGATTCATATACAGAAATATATTATGTTATTAAATATTATTTTTAATATTCAAATGAAAATTATTCTTGAATGGTTAGGATGGGGAATGGATCTCATCGCGTTCATGGAGATGGTAATCCGTACGTACGCACGAATGCTACTTCCATTTTTTTTATTTTAAAAGAAAATAAAACCAAATGATACATAGGTATATTATTATTAACTTATAATATAATATATTATATATGTTATGTAAGTTCATCAACACCATCCTTTATACGTTCCATGTATGGTATGAATGAGTCATATCACTTTGAGGGGGTAGTAGTCCGCACTTCCTCAAATGAAATTATCATATATATACAACATGAAAAGAATAAGGGTATGATATAAAATAGAATTAAAAAATATTATAGATAAATTAAATATCATAAATATCATATATAATTATATTTCCATCGTAATGGCCTCCACATGAGGTGGTAGTAGAAGATTGAACAATCATCGTTTCGTGAGGCAGTCCACAGAAACATTATGTTCTATACCCATTAGATGGAGGTGTGTGTAAGTGTAGTTCAAATAATTCTCATAAAAACAATCTAGTATATTGAGGATACTTGTGTTTTTATAAAATAAAGAAATAAAGAGATTTTAGGGTGTTGGAGAAGTAAAATAAAAGAAAAGAACTTAAGAGGGGATGTTACCTTTAAATAGAGTAACTCCCTTTGGTTTGAACCAAAAGGCTTCCTTGAAGTTCTTTCTGCCTAAGTTAAGGATTATAAGAGGAAGAGAGTAATGTAAGGATATTATTTGGGTAGAGTTTGGATGATACAAGTGGCTTGAGAGGTGTGAGATATGAGTTAGAATTGAGGTCTTTTTATAAGGGGGAGGAGGGGCTCTTTAGGAAAGTTTAAAAATATTATTTTATTATATAATTATTTTCAGTTTATAAAGGTCAAAAACTCATTAAATTAAAAGATAAGATGACTCATAAAATCATCCAATAATAATTTGATAGGTTTTGGATATTGTTTTAATTTTTATAATCTTATTTATTTAAATCATTTATTATTGAGGTAAACACTGCCTCATTATTGTGTCATAAATAATTTTATTTATTTGTTGTCTAAAAATTATAAAAAAACACCATGATGTAGGAAATATTTTTAGCTTTCAAATTAATATTTATAGTTTAAATGATAACTTATATAACTGTATGTAAAATTTTTTTTACTAAAAGATATATGGTTATGTCATTTTTGTCTTCACTTTAAAATAATTAATATAAAGTGTCACTATCACTCTCAAGTGGCTCCATTGTAACACCCCAAGATTTTATGAAAAATATTCTTTCAATTTCATTGATGTCTTGTGTTGTACGCTACACCAAGATTACCTTGCTCTATACGCAACACCGTATTAGCTTGCAGTATACGCAACACTATTCTTGGATCATGTTACACACAATTTTGATAGTAGTTATTCTACGCAACATTGAGTGTGTATATACATATATATATATTCTATGTATAAATGAAATATGGTTGGATTATGTTATAAGAAAAAAAAAGGAGTTTTTCATCACACGCAACCCTGACTTGGCTTGCATTACACGCAATCACGACCTTCCTTGATAGCGTGTGCAATACGTAATACCAGGTTTCACTAAACAACGATATATTGTTATAATATTATTATGGACTAGGATTTATGAATAGTATTAAATACATTTTAAATTTTATAACATTATTATTCATCTTACATATATTCTAGAACATGTTATGAGAATAAAATAATTTTTTCGGGTAAAATAAGTATTTTTCAAAAAATGCAGTTTTGCCGCCTTTTGATGGCGCACCCACTTTAAATATAGTTTTGACGTGTTTATAAGTTCAATTTAACAAAATAATATTATTACTTGGAATCAAGATATAAAAATTTAATTTAGATAAAATTTTCATATTATTCTGATAACTTTCATATTTTGATGAATAGTAAAAACACGCTATATTTTAATTAAAAACCACTTTTTCATCGCAATAATTTATATGGTTAAATTATATTTTAATTGGTTTTAAAGTTTAATTAGATTATATTTTTACCATTTAATCCAATGTTGGTCATTGGAATTAATTTCACTTTGAATTTGGATATTAACAAATGTTGATCTTTTGATATTTATTGTTTCTTAAAAACACGCTATTTGTTTTGATAATGAGAATTGATTTTAAAATTAATTAATGCCACTTCTATGTTTTGAATTTGGAAAAATGGAAATCATTTTTGAATTCGTAATATCAAATATATCTTAGGCTGAATTTTTGGTATTTTTCTGAAAAACATCAGTTTTTTGATGAATAGTGAAAACACTGAGTTTTTGGTTAAAACCAAATTTTTATTTAAATAATAATTTATTTGATTTAAATTTTTTTAGGTAAAAATAGATACATAATAATTATATAAGTTCAATGAAATTCATTGGAATCATTTTATAATAATTTTAGATTTATAAAAATTGTGTTGAACTTTTCACCGTCTTTTACCCACCTCCTAGGAGCTTTTGCAATTGTTCATAAAACTTAATTTTACTGCTTCTCTGAGTTGAATTTCGAAAATCCAGGAAACACAGTTAATATCAAGGAGTAAAGTATGGTTCAATTATATAAAAATAATTTTTGGTGAATAGTAACTTTTTACTTTTATTTACCACGGTTAAAGGTAAATAGGGTAATTCAAGGTTAAAAGAATATTATAATAATTCAAAATTACCTTAAAACTTGTCCAAAACTTATTGGATGAGTAATGGCCGACCATGGGCATACTTGGGTCGATTTTGGGACCCCATGGAGCCACTTATGAAATACAATGACACATTAGATTAATTAATTTAATGTAAAGACAAAATTAGTATTAACAAAAATCCTTTAGTAATTAATTTTTATTAGGGGCTATATAAATTATCTTTTAGACTATAAATATTCATTGGAAAGATAAAAATATTTCCTACATTTTGATATTTGTTTTATAATTTTTAGAAATCAAATAAATTAAATTATTTATGACACAATGATGATGCAGTATTTACCTCATTAATAAATGATTTAAATAAATAAGATTATAATGATTAAAATATCATCCAAAACCTGTCCAATTCCTATTGGATGATTTTATTTCGAATAAGAGTCATATTATCTTTGACATTAATTTGTTTTCAACCTCTTGAAACCGAAGATAAGTTTATAATAAAATAATATTTTTACACTTTCCTAAAGAGCCCCTCCTCTCCTTTATAAAAGGAGACCACTTCTATGCCATTCCTCACACCTATCAAGCCTTTTGGCTCGTCCAAACTCTGCCCAAATAAGCTCTCTACATCCCTATTTTACCCCCTAGAAGCCTTAAATTAGTCAGAAGGCACTTCAAGAAGACCTTTTGGTTCAAACCAAAGGAAGTTACCCAAATTAAAGGTAATAGTTTCTCTTAAGTTGTTTTATTTTATTCTACTTCTCCAACCCCTAAAATATTTTTAATCCTTTCTTTTGTAACAAAAAAATTATTATAAATATTCTAGTATGTTGTTATGAGAAGGATTCTAACTACACTTACACACACCTCCATCTAATGGATGAATAACATAATGTTTCTGTGATGCAAAACTAACGCCTCACGAAACGATGATTGTTCGATTTTCTCCTACCACCTCTCATGGTGGCCATTATGATGGCACTGTATTTATATATGATATCTATTATGTTTATGATTTCCTTATTCTTATTTACTTCCCAATTATATCAAGCCTTTATGTTTTCCATAGTGGGTAAATACGATGATCTCATTTGAGGAAGTGCGGACTACCGCCCCCTCAAAGTGATGTGATTCATTAATTCCTTATGTGGAATGTATAAAGGATGGATTTAATGATATTATATATGATATTATACTGTAATTATAATATACCTATTCCATTAAAATAATAAATAGAAATGAAAGTAGCGTTCATGCATACGTACGGTTTACCGTCTCCATGAACGGTGCATTTCATTTCTTACCTCCATATGTTATGTACTATTATAAATACATGTATATGCTGGATATATAATGAATATATATGATATATAAATCATTATTTACATTCTTGAATTAAGTAAATCATGATATAAGTAATAATAACATCAAGAACAACAAGTCCAAACACGTACGATAAATAAGATGATTTTACCCAAAACGTTGCTTTAACATTGGATTTACAAAAGAACAGGTAATATAAAGTTATAAGTGAACCATATATGATATCATAAAAATGAATATGATTCTGTAATAATTCAATGAAATTATTTAAATCATTATACAGGAGGTTCAGATACGTACAAATCATATCAGACCAAAGGTAAGGGATAACTATTCCAATCTCACTCTTATCCAAGATTGTTTATTCGTAAGTATTTTCTGGGGTTATGTTTATTATCCATGTCCATATTTTCTCAAAATGTTTTCATAAAATGTTTAATTTCCTTCCATGTATGTTTAAATACATTTTTACCCTTTTATTACTTTTACCACATCGTATGGAAGGAATCATTCTTTTGTTTACCATACGAGGTACTTTTTGACTCTTCCGACAAAAGTACGAGGAGAATGTTTTTTTAACTTATACGACATGAAAGGTTTTTTAAAGTTTTATAAAGCCTTATTTTCATGAAGCATCCTCCAAAATATTTCATGACTATTTTCAAAAAATCTCTTTCTTTTAAAATTGCATGACATTTTGTGAAAAGAAATTGATTTTGAAGAAGAAAGGGTATTTTCCTCAAGAATTCATTTCAAGTGTTTTATCAAAACCATTTTCCATCTAAGATGACATTATTTCATATGTGTATGTTTCAAGTATAATGTCTCTATGATTTACATGGTTTCACTTTTCTTATGATGAAATGATATCCATTTGTTTTATAGGGATTATGTTATGATGGGATGATGTTTATGAGACCCATTTTTATTCTTTGGGTTATGATGAATGATTTATGTTTATATTGTGGAACAAGTAAGAAGGATTTCATTATGAGATGGGTGGTACCTATATCTCCCTCCAATTCATTGGGTAAAGATTTATATCTCATGAGATAGACATGGCTGGAATGGTAAGTTAATCTGATTCAGTAATACAGGACTGGAACGAGGAGTGAACTCAATTTAGAAAGGGACTTTGTCCACTAAGATGGTCTTGGCAGTAATGCCTTGGCTACTATGGAAATCATATCATGTGCTTAATGTTTTTCCAAAATTACATGTTTTATTCCCATGCAATGTTATCATGATTAATGTTTCTTTATGATCTATGCCTTAGGTACTGCCATGTTTTATGTCATTGCTCAAAATTTTGACGTTTAAACATTATGTTCATGTTTTTAAGTTCAAATGTATATGATTTGTTTTATTTTATCCATGCTTACCCTTACTGATAATTTGATCTCACCCTTTATATGTTTTCTTTTCCCCAAGATTTAAAGAAAGGTTTTAGGTAAGAAAACAAAAGGGGAAGATCTTTATGGGAGATGTTGAAGATCTTTCACCACGATTAGAAGATTATATTCCGAGTTTCCAAAGACACTAAACTATTACATTCCTTGTGTGTCTGTTTTTGTTATGTATTAAGTATTCCGAAAAAGTAATATAATGTCCATGTACGTCAAGCTTTCAGGTCTCTACAGTTGGTATGAGAGGAAAGGTTCAGTTAACCTTTGGAAACTAGGATGCGAAAACTTTAGTGTTATCCCTAGAGATATTTCTAAGGTATGTCTAGGGATATCCCTAAGGTTAAGTATAAGTATAGGTTATAGTCCTAGAATTACGGTAACGATATTAGAATTAAACCTAAGATGTTAGATGTCTAAGGTACTTCCCCTTGATTATGTTATTTTCCTTGTATGATTTTTGCCTCTCACAGTATTCTTTTTTTGTTTTAGTCAATGGAGGGAACCAGAAGGAATTCGGTTAACATTGAATCTGATGGACAAATTGGTGACTATGAGTAGTGAAATTGCATAATGCCTAGAGAGAAAGATATTGTGATTATGTCGAATCAGTCATCTCGATATATGATTAACAGGATAAACTTTAGTTGTATTCCTAAGTCATCAAATAAGAGGAATATGGAATTTTATGCATGTTTGCATGGTGAGGAGCATAGAGAAAGGAAGATTGAGATTTCTAAAGAATGGAAGAAGAACCTTGAGGAATACCTAAAATAGAGGGGAAGATGTTATCTGTGTGGAGAGAAGGGTCATAGAGTGATAGACTGTTATGGAGTTCAATGTCTTATCTGTGGAGAACATGGGCATTACCCAACTCAATGCTCTGACCTAAGAGGTTACTTCTAAATCAAGGAAGGACTTATTCCATGAAAATCATTAGAGATTATGGTTTGAAGTGTTTATGTATTGGTATTCAAGAATAATGTTATTGAGGTACTTTTATGGTATATTATAATATCTATGTATTGGTCCATTGTGGTTTTCCATAAGAATATGGCATCGGTAACCATGAAAAGTGAGTGAAATATTTTTGGAAAGCAAATGATATGCACATAATGAAGGGATAAATAGAAACTAATATGTTTGATAGTATTCATGAGATCATGATTGATATAAGGACTAAGTGGTATCATGGTTTGAGTATATAGAATTTTTGGGATTTTGGAATGTGGAAAGAGACAACTTTTGACAGCATTCATGTTTTCAACTAAATATCTATGGTAATTCATGTTGCAATAGAATAAATGATTAATGAATTCACATGTTTGGAATGTGACCAACAAGACATATCATATGATAAATGATGTTATTCCCGTTCTTGTTATGTGACCTTTCCAGTAATTGTTTTCTTTATACTATGAGCTTGGACAGATGTATTATGGATAAGTCTAAAGATTGTAAAGGGTTATATCAGACACCATATAGTATTGTTTAAGGCTAGAACTTTTTTTGAAATTATTTCTATAATGTTATAATAGTGTAGTTTTAGAAAAAGGACAACCTACAGGACGTGCGACAACACATCGCATCAGACAAGGTTGTTGGAATCGAACCCACAACCGATGTGCGACAGGCCTTTATCACCTACCACTGGCCTACAAGAAGTCCCTGGTTAGTATAAATTAGTTTTATTTTATTAAGCAGTATGATAGTTGAAGTATAAGTCCATTTTTGGAATCATATACAATTAACCTCACCATAGACGAACTTATGTATATTTGATAACTTTTTCTAACTTTTGTTTGAAACAGATGGAATGACCCATCATTCTATCACATGATCTACTAACACTTCACAAATAACAAATTCAACTTCATTACTTTAAGAGATGAAGTTGAAATTGTTCAAGGCACGAACAACAGTGAGATGGTACCAAAATCATGTACGTATTTCTTTTAATTCATAAACTTTAAGGAAATGATATTGAAAACCAAAAAAGATGTTGTCCTAGTTTCCTCACATCCGATGAATCAGATGGTACCTTAGATTATCACAAATTTATGGCTTTGTGATTATTGGCTTTTCCATAGCCATGTTCTCTACCACTCTCCATCAGGACTTGATGGTTAGATTTTTCTTCCATATCCATATTTTCACCTATGTTCTCCTATATGGAAATCCAGTGATGAGTTACTTTGGGTAATCGTTACGTTTCATATTTTAGTTTTTAAAATCAAGTTTTAGTATTCCTTTTTACGATGTGGGTTTCTATGAATAGTAAACGATTTATAACCCTGACAAATTTCGAGGGAGAAATTCATTTTAAGGGGGGTAGAATGTAACACAATGATATTTTATGAAAAATACTCTTTCAATTTCATTGATGTCTTGTCTTGTATGCTACACAAAGATTACCTTGCACTATACGCAACATCGTATTAGCTTGCAGTATACGCAACACTATTCTTGGATCATGTTACACACAATTTTGATAGTAGTTATTCTATGCAATATTGAGTGTGTATATACATATATATATATATATATATTCAATGTATAAATGAAATATAGTTGGATTCTGTTATATGAAACAACTAAGGAGTCTTGCATCACACGCAACCCTGACTTGGCTTTCATTACACGCAATCATGACCTTCCTCGATAGCGTGTGCAGTACGCAATATCGGGTTTCACTAAACAATGATATATTGTTATAATATTATTATAGACTAGAATTTATGAATAGTATTAACTAAATTTTGAATTTTATAACATTATTATTCATCTTACATATATTATAGAACATGGTATGAGAATAAAATAAATTTTTCGGGTAAAATAAGTATTTTTCAAAAAATGCAGTTTTGCCGCCTTTTGATGGCGCACCAACTTTAAATATATTTTTGACATGTTTATAAGTTCAATTTTAAAAAATAAAATTATTCCTTGGAATCAGGATATAAAAATTTAATTTGGATGAATTTTTCATATTATTCTGATAACTTTCATATTTTGATGAATAGTAAAAATACGCTATATTTTCATTAAAAATAAAATTTTTCATCACAATAATTTATATGGTTAGATTATATTTTTAATTGGTTTTAAAGTGTAATTAGAATATATTTTTACCATTTAATCCAATTTTGGTCTTTGGAATTAATTTTACTTTGAATTTGGACATAAACAAATGTCGATCTTTTGATAGTTATTGTTTCTTAAAAACACGCTATTTGTTTTGATAATGGGAATTGATTTTACAATTAATTAATTCCACTTCTATGTTTTGAATTTAGAAAAATAGACATAATTTTTGAATTTGGAATATCAAAAATAGATTAGGCTGAATTTTTGGTATTTTTCAGAAAAACTTCAATTTTTGATGAATAGTGAAAACACTGAGTTTTTGGTTAAAACCGACTTTTTATTTGAATAATAATTTATTTTATTTAAATTTTTTTAGGTCAAAATAGATACATAATACTTATATAAGTTCAATGAAATTCATTGGAATTATTTTATAATAATTTTAGATTTATAAAAATTGTATTGAACTTTTCACCGTCTTTTACCCACCTCCTAGGAGCTTTTGCAATTGTTCATAAAACATAATTTTACTGCTTCTGTGAGTTGAATTTCAAAAATCCGAGAGACATGATTAATATCAAGGAGTAAAATGTGGTTCAATTAGATAAAAATATTTTTTTTGGTGAATAGTAACTTTTTACTTTTATTTACCACGATTAAAGGTAAATAGGGTAATTCAAGGTTAAAAGAATATTATAATAATTAAAAATTACCTTAACACTTGTCCAAACCTTATTGAATGAGTAATGGCCGACCATGGGAATCCTTGGGTAAATTTTGGGACCCCATGGAGCCAGTTATAAAAGTTAATGACACATTAGATTAATTAATTTAATGTAAAGACAAAATTGGAATTAACAAAAATCCTTTAGTAATTAATTTTTATAATGGGATATATAAATTATCTTTTAGACTATAAATATTCATTGGAAAGATAAAAATATTTCCTACATTTTATTATTTTTTTTATAATTTTTAGACATAAATTAAAATAAATTATTTATGACACAATAATGATGCAGTATTTACCTCATTAATAAATGATTTAAATAAATAAGATTATAATGATTAAAATATCATCCAAAACCTGTCCAATTCTTATTGGATGATTTTATTTCGAATATTAGTTCTCTTATATTTGACATTAATGTGTTTTGGACCTCTTGAAACCAAATATAAGTTTAAAATAAAATAATGTTTTCACACTTTCCTAAAGAGCCCCTCCTCTCCCTTATAAAAGGAGACCAATTCTATGCAATTCCTCACACCTATCAAGCCTTTTGGATCATAAAAACTCTGCCCAACTAAGCTACCAAAATATCTATCCTCTCCCTAGAAGCCTTACATTAGGCATAAGGAACTTCAAGAAGTTCTTTTGATTCAAACCAAAGGAAGTTACCCAAATTAAAGGTAATAGTTTCTCTTAAGTTGTTTTCTTTTATTCTACTTCTCCAACCCCTAAACTCTTTTTAATCCTTTCTTTTGTAACAAAAAAAGTATCCTACATATACTACGATATTGTTATGATAAGGATTATAACTACACTTACACACACCTCCATCTAATGGATGAAGAACATAATGTTTCTGTGATGGCAAACTAACGCCTCACGAAACGATGATTGTTCGATTTTTTCCTACTGCCTCTCATGGTGGGCATTATGATGGGACTGTATTTATATATGATATATATTATGTTTATTATTTCCTTATTCTTCTTTAATTCCCAATTATATCAAGCCTTTATGTTTTCCATAGTGGGTAAATACGATGATCTCATTTGAGTAAGTGCGGACTACCGCCCCCTCAAAGTGATGTGATTCGTTAATGCCTTATGTGGAATGTATAAAGGATGGAGTTAATGATATTATATATGATATTATACTGAAATTATAATATACCTATTCCATTAAAATAATAAATAGAAATGAAATTAGCGTTCATGCGTATGTACGGTGTACCGTCTCCATGAACGGTGCATTTCATTTCTTACCTCCATATGTTATGTACTATTATAAATACATGTATATGCTGGATATATAATGAATATATATGATATATAAATCATGATTTAAATTATTTAAGTAATTAAATCATGATATAAGTAATAATAATATCAAGAACAACAAGTCCAAACACGTACGATAAATAAGATGATTTTACCCAAAACGTTGCTTTAACATGGGATTTACAAAAGAATGGGTAATATAAAGTTATAAGTGAACCATATATGATATCATAACAATGAATATGATTCTTTAATAAGTCAATGACATTATTTAAATCATTATACAGAAGTTTCAGATACGTACGAAGCATATCTGACCTAAGGTAAGGGATAACTATTCCAATCTCGCTCTTATCCGAGATTGTTTATTCGTAAGTATTTTCTGGGGTTATGTTTATTATCCATGTCAATATGTTCTCAAAATGTTTTCATAAAATGTTTAATTGTTTTATATGTATGTTTAAGGACATTTTTACCCTTTTTTCACTTTACCACATCGTATGGAAGGAATATTTCTTTTGTTTACCATACGAGATACTTTTTGACTTTTTTGACAAAAGTATGAGGAGAATGTTTTTTTAACTTATATGACATGAAAGGATTTTTATGGTTTTATAAAGCCTTATTTTCATGAATCTTCCTCCAAAATATTTCATGACTATTTTCAAAAAAAATCTCTTTCTTTTAAAATTGCATGACGTTTTGTGAAAATAAATTGATTTTGAAGAAGAACGGATATTTTCCTCAAGAATTCATTTCAAGAGTTTTATCAAAACCATTTTTTCATCTTAGATGAAATTATTTCATATGTGTATGTTTCAAGTATAATGTCTCTATGATTTACATGGTTTCAATTTTTTTATGATGAAATGATATCCATTTGTTTTATATGGATTATGTTAGGATGGGATGGTGTTTATGAGACCCATTTTTATTCTTTGGGTTATGATGAATGATTTATGTTTATGTTGTGGCACAAGTAAGAATGATTTCATTATGAGATGGGTGGGACCTATATCTCCCTCCAATGCATTGGTTAAAGATTTATATCTCATGAGATAGACATGGATGGAACAGTAAGTTAATCCGGTTCAGTAATACAGGACTGGAATGAAGAGTGAACTTGATTCAGAAAGGGACTTTGTCCACTAAGATGGTCTTGGCAGCAATGCCTTGGCTACTATGAAAATCATATCATGTGCTTAATGTTTTTCCACAATTATATGTTTTATTCCCATGCTATTTTATCATGATTAATGTTTCTTTATGATCTATGCCTTATGTACTGTCATGTTTTATGTCATTGCTCAAGATTTTGATGTTTAAACATTATGTTCATGTTTTTAAGTTCAAATGTATATGATTTGTTTTATTTTATCCATGATTACCCTTACTGAGCATTTTATCTCACCCTTTATATGTTTTCTTTTCCCCAGGATTTAAAGAAAGGTTTTAGGTAAGAAAACAAAAGGGGAAGATCTTTATGGGAGATGTTGAAGATATTTCACCACGATTAGAAGATTATATTCTGAGTTTCCAAAGGCACTAAACTATTATGGTCCTTGTGTGTCTGTTTTTGTTATTTATTAAGTATTCTGCAAAAGTAATGTAATGTTCATATACGTCAAGCTTTCAGGTCTCTACATCCATGGGGTCCCGAAATCGTCCCAAGGATGCCTATGGTTGGATATTTATCAACCAATAGGAATAGTACACATGTTAGGGTAATTTATTATTATTATAATATTATTTTGTTACCCTTATTTACCAGATTTACCCCTTTAACCATGGTAAATAAAATATTCACTGAAGTAAATATTCATAATGTCTAAAAATAAAAGTAACCTATTTACACAATTTGGACCTCATGATTCCAAATATGGAATCCATTTTTCAAAATTAAAAACACAAAAGTGGTAGAAATTAATTTAAAATTAATTCTTATTGTCAAAACAAAGAGCGTGTTTTTAAGAAATAATAACTATCAAAATATTGTCACTTGTTTGTGTCTAATTTCAAAGTGAAACTACTTACAATGAAAAAAATTAGATTAAATGGTAAAAATATAATCTAATTATACTTTAAAATCATTCAAAACTATATTTTAACACTATAAATTATTTTAATTAAAAAAGTTGTTTTCAATTAAAATTTTGTATTTTTCACTATTAATCAAAATATGAAATTTATCAGAAAAACACCAAAATTTTATCTAAAATAAATAATATGTTCCGATTCTAAATAAGAAGTGTATTTTGTCAAATTTAATATAAAAAAGTGTCAAATATTGTTTTTAAAAAGGGTTCTCCATTAAAATGTGGTAAAATTGCATTTTTTGAAAAATACTTCTTTTATCTAAAAAATTGAATTTTTTCTTATATTATGTATAAGAAACACATAATATGGATTTGAAAATTATATGGCATATATAAAATTCAAAATTTAGTTAATATTATCATAACCACTTTTTGAACGGCTAGTTTGGTAAGTCGTGGTGTGCTCAAACTCGGTGTTGCATGTAGCGCAAGCTATTGAATTACTTTAAAGAAAATAACTTACTATGAAATCTTAGGGCGTTACATTCTTCCCCCTTTTTGAAATTTCATCCTCAAAATTTTGAAAGTCGGTCTTGGGAACTTAATTGAAAGTCCCACATTGGAAAAAGAGTCAATAAAACTATCACTTTAAAAGAAAGAAAGATAAGTACAAAGGTTATCCGAGATAACCCATACTAGGATTCCATATAGGAAAACATGGATATGGAAGATAAAATAAGTTTCAAGTTCTGATGGAGAGTGATAGAAAACATGATCATGATAAATTCAACAATAAGAAAACTACAAAATTGTGATGGGATAAACGGTCATTAGTTTCCCAGTAGGAAAAGTAAACGGACAACTTTTTTTGTTTTAAGTTACATTTCATAAAGTTGAGGAATTTATTTATGAGATTGACTAAGAACATAAAGTGATATACTTAATTTTTAAGTAGAGTTTCATCCTTTAATAAATTTCTACCACTAACTCATCTTTTTTTTTTCAAATGATGAGTATTCAAGATGACTTGCTCACACTTGAAGTGCTAGAATCAACTTCTAGAGAATCAGATGATCCACAAAGGATAAACTATATATTTACCTTGTCTTTAGAGACTAACCAAAACCAAAATGGTTAGTACAAGATCAGATGATCCCCAAAAAGGATAATCCTTTAGAGAAAGAAATACTAATCTTAATTTCTAAAATTAAACCAACAATACCCAAAGTTCAATAATTACCATTCAATAAACAATTATCCTTAAAATACTTCAA
Source organism: Viscum album (assembly GCA_963277665.1). Lineage (NCBI taxonomy): Eukaryota > Viridiplantae > Streptophyta > Magnoliopsida > Santalales > Viscaceae > Viscum > Viscum album. Next base: position 989,688,402 of record OY728167.1, read on the forward strand.
TATAACCCAAACTAATATTGAAACCCAAAACTTAGAATAATTTGATTATGTAGTCTTCCAAGTTAAATTGTATCTCCAAATAACATCAACTACTCTTAAAGTCACATACTTAAAAGTAATTAACCTAATCACATATTCTCTATGATAGGTTAATCATTTCCATAAATAACCAAATATCTATAAATCCACAATAAAAACATAGATAAAAATCCACCATTTCTCCTCAAATGAAATCCTGTAGTATTCTATTTTCCGTAGGCATATAGTGTTCCCAAAAGAGTGAACATCTTCCAAAATAACATTTATCACTTAATCACCACATAATTTTCCTATACTATGGATATCCATTTGATAATACATAAGATCCCAAATCAACTTATTATTGACAAATAAAATCATTTAACTAAAAATAATTAGTCACACTAACGAGGTACTTTACATAGTCCAATGGAAGGGCGATAAATCCCAATCACACTTTGGTTGTGGGTTTGATTCCCACAGCTTTGTTCAACGCGACGGGTTGTCACACGGTCTATGTGTTGTCCTTTTTCAAAAACTATATTTTATAACATTCCCAAAATGAGATAAATTCCTCAAAATAACCATAACATAATTTCACCACAAATGTTATCTCATACCACACATTTTCATCCCAAAATTTAATAACATGTAATTTCCTCAAATTCAAGGATCATATAAACCCAAATGGTTATTTATAACTATATCAACAATAGAAAATATAATTCTTCCTAAAATAGAATTTTCACATAACAAACTGTAGGGTTACACATACAAGAGAAAATTCTTCCAAATTAATCCCATCAACAAAGAGCACTAAAACTTTTAAACATTTCACCATCCATTTATTTCCACACAGGTTCTTCCTTGACCAAGAGGTTATCCTATAGAATAGGGCATTCACTCGGGTAATGCCCATGTACCCTACATTTATAGTAAATGACTGTAAATGGATTCTTGGGATAATTTTTATTTTCTTTCATAATACTCTTCATTTTTCCTTGGAAATTCTTTACTCTATGTCCTTCTTTCCCACACAAAAAGCATTTCTTTGTTCCATTTAGACACTTCCCTAGGTGTCTCTTTACACATTTCCTACATGATGGAAATTGAGATTTCTTTTCTCCAAGGTCTCCAGTGCTGGAGATCTTATCATTCACCCCCTTTGTCTTCTTTGCTGAGTTTGGGAGTTGGTTAATATATATGTTGTTGAACATATTTTTGGAAAACTGATTCATTATGGACACGATATCTTTTACACATATCATCATTTCATTTTTTTTCTCATTTCCACCACCATTCCCACCTTGTACATCATGTTCAATGTTACTATGACTTCCTTGGAATATATCCATTGACTAACATAAGAAATCATAGTGTGAGTCATAAAATAATTTAGAGAATATCATAACACATTATTTTCAATATGAAACACCTTATAATTAACCAAGGTTATTTATTCTCATCTTATTTTAAAATCCTTCAAATTGGTTTGTAAATAAAATGTGAATTATCTTAAGCATATACCCTAGGAGTGTCATAAACAAGAGTGCAGAAAGGCCCATTGTCGTGTACTAGGATACACTAGGTCAAGCCCGAAACTCCTTGTTAGAGTTTTCACTCCTAGGTACATCTATGCCAAAGCAGCCTCTACCTGCTTGTATTAAGACAGGGATGTATTTCTTGGGAAACCCACATAATATTTACATTACCAAAATTTTTGGATGTTCTTCTATACTAATACTTAATGTCTATCTTAGGGTAGTGTTCTCTAATCAAAGTTTATCTAAATCTAGTTTCCAAGGTTTGTACTAAACTTCCTCTGATACAAACTGTAACGCCCTGACCCCAGTTACCCAAAGTTGGTGCTTTATTACATAACATTGTCATGATTACAAGGAATAAAGTCCCAAAGGACCGATCGGTTTAGTATTCTTGGAAAAAAGATAAATACATAAGTTCAACATTACAACTTGAAAAGAAATACAAAACTAATTTCTTCCATTATAAACATCCAAGCCTCATACATTATGCCTGAAAGTCACTCATAAATAACTTCTTCATATCCTAGGAAAATGAAACATAAGAAATGGGTGAGCTCAAACACTCAATAAGGGTAAGCAATACAGCAGAAGATAACATAGATATTAGGCATGTTGAATAATTCAAAACACATGCCTTTACAAATAATAAACATGAACACTTTTCGGCAGGGATATGAGCTGAGTAAATAATACCATAACAAAAAATAGTCATGGGTATTGTACTAGTCAAATAACCACATGATCCATCAATATTATTTTCATAATTATGGAATTTTAAATTCCGGACATTCTGAAACATTTTGTCAAGGCCTCATCTAAGACCTCTAAAAATTATTAAGGCCTCATCCAAAACCATATATTAAAAATTGGGAAAGGCCTTAGTAAATTCCACGTCTAATTGTCTCATGATACCTACCGATGCATCGAGGATCTATAGAGGGATCCAACCATAACTTACTAAGTCCAATAAATTCCTTATATGAAAGGGTGAAACATAATCTAAACATTTGTATTAAAACTAGCATATAAAATGTCAATATTTTATCCACAAACCATGAATGGCATAAAAATAGCACATCCACAGTCAAACATAACTCATTTAATACAATATTGATGATTTTATTATTATAAATCAACCTCAATCAAGAATAAAATACACTAAAGGATATTGAAATAGATTTAAATAGTCATTAAAACTATTTGAGAGAAATATTCCCTTTTTCGTGAAAACATTTAAATGTTGCACTATTTATCAAAAAAGTCATTTAAAAGATATTTTTTAATCCAAGTGTCCCATAACACTTTGAAAATTATAAAATGAATTTTAATTTCAGAAAATTGATGCCCATATAAATAAATACTTAAAACCATTTTTAAAACATGGACATTAATGATAAATAATTAGAAGTATAAATATTTAAAGCATTTAAAACAATAATTTTGTTAAAGAGTTCTTAACCAAATAAGAGATGCTTGAATATAAGTAATTGAGGAATAAAATTAATAAAAACACTAAAATATAATTAAAATAATGGGATTCATGATATAATATGTCAAAGAACATTATATACACCATATAAAAGTGAATTGGTTCATAATGACAAAGAGGTCTTAAAGGAATGTAAATTGAGACGAAATAACTTATAAAGACCATATCCTTAGATTAAGGATAAATAAATGACATAATTATGTGTGAAAAATATAAATACACTCAATATAATTCGATATTCAGTGTAAATCAATCATATTACATTCACACATATTCTTTTAAAAACAAAACCAATGAATTGGATGTTTAACTCAATGAATGAAAATTGAGTTAAGATTATCCTTAACAAGTTCATATAAAGGGAATGTGAATTTATCAATAGATTGACTATGTGTATCAAAGGTATATCCACAGAAAGGAGAGTGTAATTTACTACATAAATAATAAATAATGATTCCACACATAATCTTGGAGTAAAATAATCAATGAAGTATGCGTAAAGCCCAATGAGTGGAAATTGAAATTTGAAATTCCCTTACCAATTTGGTAACTTAAAAAACATACACCTCATGAAAGAATTACCATACAATTAAGATGTATATACCCATAAATTAAATTATATTACACAAATAATACAATTATGGGCAGTACATACACCACACAAAAGGAAATAGTGGCAATATAACATGAATCTCATGAGAATAAGAAGTGAGATGAAAACTCCTTACCTTGTACTTTTCCTTGGTAGAGGGTATGTTAAAATCCTGTATAATAGTTAAATAATTGTTATTAAATTATACAGGAACTAAATACATAAATATGATATCATATATGATCTTCTAATATTTCTTTATTTATAATATTTTAGTAGTATCATTGTTTCGGGTGTTAATTGATTCGTTTCATTTATATGTTTTGTTACATAAGTAATGTTTGTTATGGATAGGATGTATTTGATTAATATAAATAAATATATTATGTTATTAAATATTATTTTTAATAATCAAATGGAAACTATTCTTGAATGGTTACGATGAGGAATGAATCTCATCGCGTTCGTGGAGACGGTAATCCGTACGTACGCTTGAATGGTACTTCCATTTTTTTATTTTAAAAGGAAAGAAAACCAAATAATAAATAGGTATATTATTATTTCAATATAATATAATATTTTATATATGTTATGTAACTTCATTAACACCATCCTTTATACATTCCATGTATGGTATGAACGAGTCATATCACTTTGAGGGGGCGGTAGTCTGCACTTCCTCAAATGAAATTATCATATATATAAAACATAAAAAGAATAAGGGTATGCTATAAAATAGAATTAAAGAAGATTATATATAAAATAAATATCATAAATATCATATATAATTATAGTGCCGTCATAATGGCCACCATAAGAGGTGATAGTAGAAGATTGAACAATCATCGTTTCATGAGGCAGTAGTTTGCCGTCCACAGAAACATTATGTTCTATACCCATTAGATGGATATGTGTGTAAGTGTAGTTAAAATACATCTCATAAAAAAAACCTAGTATATTGAGGATAATGTTGTTTTTATAAAAGAAAGGAATAAAGAGATTTTATGGGGTTGGAAAAGTAAAATAAAAGAAAAGAACTTAAGAGGGGATGTTACCTTTAAATCTAGTAACTCCCTTTGGCTTGAACCAAAAGGCTTACTTGAAGTTCCTTATGCCTAAAGTAAGGCTTCTAAGAGGAATATATGGATGTAAGGATCTTATTTGGTCAGATTTTTGATGATCCAAGGGGTTTGAGAGGTGTGAGAGATGAGTTAGAAGTGAGGGATTTCTATAAGGGGGAGGAGGGGTTCTTTAGGAAAGTTTGAAAATATTATTTTATTATATAATGATTTTCGGTTTATAAAGGTCCAAAAATCAGTAAAATCGAAGATAAGATGACTCATAAAATCATGAAATAATAATTTTACAGGTTTTGGATATTGTTTTAATTTTTATAATCTTATTTATTTAAATCATTTATTATTGAGGTAGACACTGCATCAATATTATGTTATAAATAATTTTACTTATTTGATGTATAAAAATTATAAAAAAATACCATGATGTAGGAAATCTTTTTAGTTTTAAAATTAATATTTATAGTCTAAGGATAACTTATATAACCCCATGTAAAATTGTTTTACTAAAAGATATATGGTTATGTCATTTTTGTCTTCACTTTAAAATAATTAGTATAAAGTGTCACTGTCACTCTCAAGTGGATCCACGAGGTCCCAAAATCAACCCAAGGATGTCTATGTTAGGATCTTTATCAATAAATGAAAATATAACACATGTTAGGGTAATTTAATATTATTTTTTACCCTTATTTACTGGATTTACCCCTTTAACCACGGTAAATAAAATATTTACTGAAGTAAATATTCATAATGTCTAAAAATAAAAGTAACCTATTTACACAATTTAGACATCCTGATTCCAAATATGGAATCAATTTTCCCAAATTAAAAACACATAAGTGGCATAACTTAATTTAAAATTAATTCTCGTTGTCAAAACAAAGAGCGTGTTTTTAAGAAATAATAACCATCAAAAGATTGACACTTGTTTGTGTCCAATTTCAAAGTGAAATTACTTATAGTGACCATAATTAGATTTAATGGTAAATATATAATATAATTATAATTTAAAACCATTAAAAATTATAATTTAACACTATAAATTATTTTAATTAAAAAAGTTTTTTTCAATTAAAATTTAGAATTTTTACTATTCATCAAAATATGATAGTATCAAAAAAACACCATAATTTTATCCAAACTAAATTTTTATGTCCCGATTCTAAATAAGAAGTTTATTTTGTCAAATTGAATAAAGTTTCAAATATTTTATTTAAAAAGGGTTCTCCATTAAAATGTGGTGAAATTGTATTTTTTGAAAAATACTTATTTTATCTGAAAAATTGAATTTTTTCTTATATTATGTATAAAAAAACACATAATATGGATTCTAAAATTACATGGAGTATAAAAAATTTAAAATTCAGTTAATACTATTCATAATAGCTTTTTGAACGGCTAGTTTGGTAAGTCGTGGTGCGCTGAAACTCGATGTTGCGTGTAGCGCAAACTATTGAATTACTTTAGAGAAAATAAATTACTATGAAATCTTATGGTGTTACATGTAACCTTCTATGGGTCCACAAATACTCTAGACTTTGAGATGACATGACCCAGAAATTTCCCTTTATCAATCTAGAAATAGAATTTGGTTAGTTTGGCATAAAGCTAATGCTCTCTCAATGTATCCATTATGATGTAATGATGTTGGAAATGATCGTATAGTGAATGGGAGAACACTAATATTTCATTGATGAAAACTATAGAAAACCATTCTAGAAAAGTATTAAAGATATAATTAATCAAGTCCATAAATACTTTCGGTTTGTTCGTCAGGCCTAAAATCATCACTATGAACTCTTACAGGCCATACCTACTCCTAAAATTAGTATGAGGCATGTATGATGGTATCAAGATCAAATCCTGATACCCCAATATCAATTCAATATTAGAGAAAATATGAGCACCTATCATTTGATAGAAGATATCATCGATGCATAGGAAGGGATACCATTTATTGATTTTCATCTGGTTTAATCTTTGGTAGTGCACACACAAGCACAAAGTACCATCAACATTCATGAAAAAAGCATGGTATTACCCCACGGTGATGTACTAAGTCATATTAAACCCTTATATTCCAAATATTCTAACTGAAATTTCAATTATTGAAGCTCCACTAGTTTCATCCCGTAAGGCGAGATAAAAACTAGCTCTCCTCCCAGTACCAACTCGATCATGAACTCGATTTACCACTTGGTTGGTAAGCCATAGAAATAGTTAGAAAATACATACTGAAAATATTCTACCACTAAAGGAAAAGTGTCCTGTTGCATTCCACCACAATCTAGAGAAAAAATTTCTATCTGAACTATGAGATAATACAATCTACACTGAATTGATCCTACATGACCAGCCTGAAGATTCCATTCACCCTGGTTAAAATAGTTGCCTCCTTATAAAGATAGTAAGGAAACTATCCTTTGATAATAGTTGATATGTTTCTTATATATAACTAGCTAATCCATACTAAAAATTAAATTGAATTGTATCGTTTCTAATACAAAAAATTCCCAAAATAAATGACCACCACAAATTTATAGAGAACACTTCTTACAACATTTGATATTATATGATCTCACTCCCAATGGTATAGCAATGGTAAAGATACCATCCAAGGTTTCCAAAACCAAGCCCAAACCATTTTAAAAAATAACAGATATAAAGGAATGTGATTCTCCTATATAAAAAAAGAGTTAAAGATATAAGAATCATACCTTTGATGGTAGAAGGTCCTATATACAAACCATCCAAAGTAGACTGCGTAACATGAAATTGACTTACCCCTATGCTCTGGTGATGCAAGACACATGGGACGACCCGATATTCATAGTTTAGGGTAGTGGATGAAGGGTGCAGTTCGAGGCTAAGTGATGGTTGATGGGTTTGGATAGTGGATGCAAGTAGAAAATCAATACTATAAAGAGCACTACCTAATACTTAGACAAAAAACTCAAGGGAGGGATGTGATGGTCAATCCACACAACAACACACTTGGGTTGAGTCATGAAATTGGAGGATTTATGACCATATATCACCAATATAACTTGTATATTGACCAGGAAAGAATAAACAAGAGAAAGGGAAAAATCAATGATCCTCACAATGAAGAGAATAAACTCACATAGTTTCACTAATACTAACTTGATTCAGAATACAATTCCATGGGGTGGATATTTATAGCCAAGGGGTGACACAAAAGGTCATGGGTATAATAACCTAAAGTCATAAAGAATATTCCTACTTGATCCCCTTAAATTCAAAAAGTAAAAATTTAATAATGAATTTTAGGAAAACTAGCACATTTCATTACATCCATATCCCACTGGATTTGACATTGAGTACCTAGACCTCCATATTTGACTTTGGGGTCCAAAGATTCCATTCTAGAATATCCATGTGGGAAAGGCTTCCAAAATTTGTGAAACCATGTGAGACAAGCTTAAAATATCATTTTTGGGCTTGAATAAGTGAGATAATATTCCCATTTTCTCCATCCATTCAAGTTGAAATCCATTGGGCCTTTAATGAATTGATATGGGTGCTTATTATAGCATTCAAACTATTTAATCTACCTCACATCATCAGGACTTGAAAATAAAACTCTTATACATGGGAAATCGGTTCAGTGCCTTCAATATGGTTCTCATAACCCCCCTCTTGAAAATAATTCTTCCTCAACTCTTCATCCTATACACCCAAAAAATGAGAAAGATCAAAAACATTGAAAGTGGTACTTACACTATACTCACCTGGAAAATATTTCTTGTATTAATTGTTGATAATCTTCTCGAGCACTCAGAAAGGTCCTTCTCCTCCTAGCATGATTTTTTATTTCTTCTTAATAGGAAATATTTCCTTTTTCATATGAATCCATACTAAGTCACTAGACTCAAACAAAAATTTCTTGTAACCCTCTTTTATAATCAAAATATTTTTGGGCCATTTGGTCAATATTTTTCCTTTCCTTTCATATAGTTTCTTGATGAATTCTGCACACCCTTTCATATCTATATTAGTTGATTCTTATAGAGGCAAGGAAACCAGATCAATATGTGTTGGGGTATTAAAGCCATAAATAATTTATAATGGATAATATCGAGTATTAGAAATGATTGGCCCTATTATATTCAAACTCCATATGTGGAAGACACTCCTCCCAATTCTTGAGATTCTTCTTAACAATTGCCCATAGAAGGGATGATAATGTGTGATTCACCACCTCTATTTTTCCATCGGTTTGAGAATGTAAGGTAGTAGAGAATAGTAACTTTGTTCCTAATTTTCTCTACAAGGCCTTACAAAGTAGACGAGGAATTTGGTGTCTCGATCTAACATAATCATCTTAGGCATTCCATGGAGTTTGATTAATTCATAAAAGAAAAGCATTACAGTGTTAGTGGTCTCATCTATTTTTTGACAAGGAATAAAATGTGCCATTTTTTAAAAACTGATCCACCAAAACAAAAATGAAATCTCTCCCCCTCTAGGTCCTTGGTAACCACACAATAAATTCCATAGATATATCCTCCCAATGGATTTTTGAGATTGGAAGAGAAATATATAATCTATATGGGTTCATTTTAGATTTGTATTTATGGAAGATAATTCACTTTACTGCAAAATTTTCAACATCTCTAGACATACTAGGATAATAAATATGATCCCTAAGAGCAATTAAAGTTTTGAAACACCAAAATATCCCATCATCCCACTATAATGTGACTCCTTTAGTAAAACTAAATGGATAGTGAAATTGGGAATACAAATACTATCAATCGGAATAAGAGTCTATCAAGTAGGTAAAACGTTTCCCAACTAACACCATGATTACAATGACCATAAGTTTCACCAAAATTGCATTCAGTGGCATATAAATCTTTAATGTATTCAAAACTAATGATTTTAGAATCCAACAAGGATAAATGAGAATATATATGTGAAAGTGAATCTGCCACAATATTTTCTTTACCCTTTTATGCTTTATTATATATGTAAATGATTTAATTAATTACAACCATCTCACATGTATCCTATTTAGTTTATGTTGGCTTTTAAGTTATTTAAGATCCTCATGATCAGAATGGATCACAAATTATTTTGAATAAGGATAATGCATCAATGTTTCTAGTACTCTAAACAATGAATACAACTCTATCATATGTAGTAAAGTTTAGAGTTGGTCCATTTAAATTCTCAATAAAATAATAAATATGCTTACCTTCCTACATAATTACTCCTCTGATGTCAATTTCACTTGTGTCACATTCAATTTCAAAGGTCTTACTGAAGTCTGGGAGACCAAGTAGAGGGGTGTGGGTGAGTCTCTCCTTGAGATCATGAAAAGCCTTATATTTATTTGTCCCCAATTTGAAAGGAATTATCTTATTTTTCAACCCATTTAACAATACTATTATTGTAGTTAATTCCTTTAAAAATCTCTATAAAAACTAGCAATCCCATAGAAACTTCTTACCTATCCAATAGAGGTGGGTGTCAGCCACTCCTGAATGGCTTTGATCTTCTCAATATCTACCTAAACTCTATCACCACTTACAAAAAATCCATGGAAAACAATTTTATTGAGGCAAAATTCACACTTATTTATGTTTCCAAATATTTTATTCTTCCTTAACACATTTATTAATTTTCTTATATTATACAAATGTTTTTGTAAATTACCTCTATACACTAAAATGTCATCAAAGTAAACTACCATAATTTTTTTCAATATATGCACATAAGACATGATTCATTAACCTCATAAATGTTCTAGTCACATTGGTGAGACTAAAGGGAGTGACTAGACATTCATAAATTCTATGTTTTTTCTTAAATGTAATTTTCCCCTCATCACATTATTTCATTCTAATATGATGGTATCCATTTATTAAATCAATTTATAAGAAAATAGTATATGAATTTAACTCATCTAGTATATCAAATAACCTATATATAAGATAAAGATACCTAACCTTGATATTATTGATGGATCTAAAGTTAATGCACATTCTCTATGTTCCATCCTTCTTGGGAACTAGAAGCACCGATACAACACATGGACTAAGACTCTCTCAAATATACTCCACATCAAAAAAACCCCAAAATTTCTTTTAAATTTCTTTTCTATCCTCTGAGTTGGTGCAATATTCAGGGAAATTTGATAGTGATTCTTCAGGTATAAGGTCAATTTTATGCTCAATACCTCTAATGTGTAGAAAACTAGGTGGCATATCTTTGGGAAACACATCATCAAATTCATGCAACAAAGACTCCCAATATTTTACAAAGGATATGTTAATTTATTAGTAATCAACATCAACTCTTTTTACATAAGTACTAACATGTTTTAATGATAAATAAAATATTTATTAAACTCTCTATTCTATATCATCATATTTTTCCACTCCATGACCTCTCAATTATCTCTTTATTTTTCATTAAACTCAATATCTATTTTTCTATCATTCTCACCTCTCCCCTCATTCTAAACTTTTTTTCTTTCTATCATTTTTTATTGATCACTAATTTTTTCCCTCTCTATAAAAACTTTATCTTCCAAAATTTGTGTTGGGGTCATTAGGATGATGGTTATAGGTTTCCCTCAAAAGAAAAAAGAATGACAGTTTAGAATACCATCATGTGTCACACACCGATCATATTTCCATGGCCAACCTAGATGTAAGTGGCATGCCTTAATTGGTACCACATCACATAGTACCTCATCATTATACTTCCCAATGATAAATAATACCTTCACATATTGTTTTACCTTTATATCTCCACAATCATTCAACTACTGAAGCCGATATGGATGTTGGTTCTTCAATGTCCAGAGTCCCAATATCTCCACCAACTCAGTACTTGCTAGATTGCTAAAAATTCCTCCATAAATAATAACATTAGATATCTTTCAATAAATCTTTCACCATGTATAAAAATGTTTCTCCAACCATTATTTGTATCCCATGGTAATTTTTGTGCTTAGAACTCTCTTGTTGACAATAATATTAACATCTTTTTGAAAATCCACCATTATCAATTTTGGGGGATTCCTCCTCTTCCTCCTCTGATCTCTCTCCATCGGTCTCCCATTATCCATACTTGTTGATGGTCATGGTGCACTGATTTGGGAACTCACTATCAATGTGACCCCTTAATTGACATTTGAAACAACAAATATCCTAATTTATTATTTAGTTAGCCTCAAAAGTTGGTATCTTAGGTGGAAGAATTACCTTGTCACTTTTTCGATCAACCACTTCTTTTATATTTGATGATTCTATAATCACCTTCCTTGAATTTATCCATGGAGTGAAAGGGGTAGTGTATTTACTCATGTTTCACCTCGTTTTTATTTTTTGGTTAACTTTGGTGGCTTGGTGAATCATGTCTTATATCTCCAAATGATGGAACATCTCCACTTGATCAACAACCTCCTGACTGAGTTCATGTAAAAACTGAACCATGGTTTCCTTTAGATATTTCTCAATTTTTTCTTGAATAATAGTAATTTGAATCTAATTTTAGTAATCTTTAACATTATTACTCCCTTGGGTGAGGAGTTTAAGTTTGTTGCGGAGATATCTATGGTATTGTGTGGGAAACAACCGCTTCTTCATGTAAAACTTCATATAATCCCAAGTACTGATGGGACTTCCACTATATCTAGCCCTATAATTTTGTATTTTATTCCACCAAATTATAGCTTAATCAGAAAATTTAAGGGAAGAAAGTTTGATCTTTTTCTCCTTATAATATTCATGGCATGAAAACACTTTCTCAATCTACATCTTCCACTTCAAGTATGCTTCTAGATCACTTTTCCCTTGAAATGAAGGGACCTTCACCTTTATCCTGATAACTAGTTCACAATCGTGTGGTCTCCTTTGGCCTCTTCTAGGTTTTTTGTACAATTTACTCTTTTATAGGACATCCTTGAAATCACCATCAAATTTTCCATCTCCTCCTCCATGATATGGGGGTGACATGGTGCCAGAGCATGCCATGGGTTATCATGGACCATCATTAGGATTGATTGATTATCTAGGTTGTAAATCCTATCATACAACACATCCAATTTTCTATCAAGAAGTTCCTTGAAATGGATCACCAAATATTTCATTTGGATAGGCGCAACTTCTAGTGTGGGAGATCTACTTATACTTACTTCATTGCTAACATAGTAAATTCTCTTCCCATGATCTTCTGACATGATACGAAAAACACAAACACACATAGGTAGGAACACACATAAACACACACATGAAGATAAACACACACTCACACAAGATTTACACACTCACACACACAATATTTCACATAAACAATGATACACACTCATTGACACAAGATATACACACTCACATGGACAAGGAGACACACCCACATACACACAAGAACACACAATCATGAGTACTTATTTTTTTATTTCTCTCAAATATAAACACTCAATTAAAATTCCAATCTCTTCTAAAATATAATACCTTGTTTGGGGAAATCACATGCCATGAATCCTTCCCAAATCAATACTATATTGGGGGATGGTTTAACATAACCTATTTGAGTGGTAAAGGGCTGAAAATGGAAGAGGGTGGAAAAAAAGGTAGAAAATATGGGTAAATTGTGGATAATGGTGGATGGGTGTAATAAGGGGGGTTCTGATTGTGCAAGATAAGAAAAATTGTAAAAAATATGAGCCAAATATGATATGGTGATGAAGTAAAATGATTGAGAAAGTGATGTATGGAAATAAAAAGTTATAATAATTTAAATAATGAAGAATAAGAAAGTGTATTCTCTTTTTTTCATCAAATATCCCCAAAAGATTTATACATAGTGTTTTATAGAACAAGATGATGAATGAGGAGTAAGATGATTTTTTTGAAATCTCTCAGATGTTATTATTTTTGAAAAGAAAAAAACTATTAGGTGAGAGAATTTGATTTTTTTTCTAGATAAAAATCAAATATAACAAATTAAATGTGAAAAGAATATGGATAAAAATTGGATCAATGTAAAATATTTCAAGAATGCACAATTTAGGCCAATTTTTCAGGTTTTCAAAGAAAAGGGGTATTTGTATAGGGTATCTTTGAATGGGTGGATAATATGAAAATATAACAATGGAAATGGTTAAAGGTAATTTAAATAAAGGGATAGATGCCGACCATGTCAACTGGAGCTCTGATACTAATTGATTCGAGACACACAGGATTACATGATCTTCATGAAATAGGGATACAAATGAAGGATGAAGTTTGAGGATAAGTAGAAGATGGTGGGTATGGATAGCGGATGCAAGTATCCAATCAATGCTATAAGATGCACAATGTACTACTTATAAAAAACACTCAATGGAGTGATGTGATGGTTAATCCACACAACAACACACTTTGGTTAACACACAAAACTTGGGGCTTTGCGATCTTGGATCACCAATATAACTTGTATATTGACAAGGTGAGAATGATCAAGAGAAAGGAAAGAAAGTAACAATCCTCACAATAGAGATAATAAACTCATAGAGTTTCACTAATTACAACTTGAATCAGAATAAAATTCCATGGGGTGGATATTTATAATTAAGGGGTGACACAAAAGGTAAAGGGTCAAATACCCTAATTCATAAATCATATTCCTACTTTGTCCCCTTAAAGTCAAAAAGTTAATTTTTAACAATTAAATTTAAGAAAATTAGCACATGCATCTCCAACCATAGCCCACCTGATTTGACTTTGAGTACCTAGACCACTAGATTTGAATTTGGTTTCCAAAGATTCTATTCTAGAATATCCCTGTGGGAAAGGCTTCGAAAATACTTGAAACCATGTGGTATAAGCTTAAAAAATCATGTTTGGGATTGAATAATTTAGATAACAGGCCCATTTTGTCCTTCCAAGCAAGGTAAGATCCATTGGAATTTTAATGAAACGAGATGAGTGCTCATTGTAGAATTCAACCTCTTTAACCCCCTCATGTCATTGGGACTTGTAAATCCAACCCTTACACATGGGAAATTAGATTAGTGCCTTTATCTTGGTTCTCACCATCTGGGATCCAGTCTGATTTCACTTTTATTCTCCCTCTGGATGGTACTGCCTCTCTTACACTAGAGGACCACATCCCCTACCTCGGCTTGAACGTCTAGGGAAACTCTAACTACCAGTCTATTGAGGGTTAGATGAGTCCTTCACAGACTCTGGTACCTATCATAACCCCCTTCCACTACTCTTATCTTGCATGCCCCTACATAACCTATATAGGTGGCCCAACCTACTACAATCTCGATAATCCAAAGTAGGGTGCGGAAAATGAGGACGCTTGTGACCAAAATTTTCATACTTATATCACTTCAATGGAACATGGTCCTAATATGGATACCCACTATCCTGATTACTCTTCCCACTATTTTCTTGGTGATAACTATCATATAGTCACTTATTTCTACTAGAAGAATATTCCTTAGTTTTCCCTACTAAAATAATCTAACCACTACTTAGAAACTCTCTTAGATTCCCTTCCACGATGAGAGCCCAAATCATCACATACAAAATGATACTCAAGAAAAAATATTCAATCATGACCTGATCTCATAGTGAATCCCATCCTGGAAATGAATCACCCTAGATATCTACTCAGCTGCTAAAGATGGAAGAAAGATTTGTAAGTAGGTGAATCGTCTACACTATTCCATCACTAACAAGCTCTTCTATATTAGGTGAATGAAATCACGAGCCTTCTTATCCCTCAATATTTTAGGATAGAAGTGGATCAAAAACCATTCCTCAATGTCCTTCCAGGATAACTCCTCCTACTACCCAAATTTTCTTTATAATGTCCCACCAATTATTGGTAGGTTCATGAAGCATGTATGCAATAAGCTTTACCCTCCTCTCTGTGGGTGTCATCATGTGATTGAAGATCATATGGGCTGAATCAATCTAGAACATGGATGCCTGGGGGCCCCCATCCCTAGTGAATTTTGGGGGATAATTCAACTGAAACTCTCTCATCTTCTCATACATTGAATGTATAGTGTAAAAAGTATCCCTTTCCATGGATTGCATTACCCTTGGAAAGTTATCACGAAGCTAAACATCCATATAATCCTCAAGAGCTATAGGAATATCTGGTTCAACTAAATTAGGAGCATGCTAATTGGAGATCTTTTGATGCCTAATTCAAATATGATGAGGAGGTATTTTTCTAAAAGACAAACACACTCTTTAGAACATTGTATAATAACAAGCCAAACCTCAACTAGTGACAATAATCGATAAAAAATGAATCATTGTATCTCTAAACATTAATTAACAAGTTAATTGGCATGATATAAAAGTTCTTTCATTTCATTTATTAGATATAACATGTATCTCATTTCACAGTTCATACAAGAAAATATATCACATGAAATAAATATATCCCTATCATAAACAATACATGTAAATATATATCCCTATGTGTCTATCATGATTCATGCATACTCATTTTATGCCATACCAAACCATGATTCTCAAGAAATAATAACATAACACAACATATAAATTAACCAAGGTGAAATAATATCAAACATAATAAGAGAACATCATAAAAAATAATCCCATTCATGGGCACTTAAATTTCCCCTCCCCATGCATGGGTTAGGTACTCCCATGAACAAGGTCATTACCAAGTCCTCACACATCCTAGTCTCCTTTCTACCTTTCCCAAATAGTAAAATAATAGAAAAGAAAAAACGGACCATTTGATATCACTTTTTAATGTCCCCTAATCTATTAATCTCTCACGTGGACAAATCAGGATGGTTATTAGACCTAAAGTGTGCTCCCCATGTGCTAGAGGCTGCTGACTAACAGTGTGGGTGTAGAGAATATAGTGAAGAGACTATACCCCCATGGTCATAGTTGAAATATAGTAGAAATAAATAAATATCAGAGTAATGAAAATAGTTTAAACAATACACCATACAACTGGAATATAAAGGATGAACCAATTAAACCATATAATAATAAACTATGTAATGTTAGGAAAAAATATAACTAAATTTTAGGCTATAATTCATACAGATAAGATAACAATCTTACATAAATAACTCAAAAGAAGACACAAATTACCTGGTCCTAATTTCTATATCGGTCTCGTCTCTAAGCTCTAACCCATCTCGTAAGCAACAATAAACAAAAAGGTCCTTTGGCCTTGTCCAAACCTACATCAATTTTATCTTCTCAGTTACCAAACGATGACCTAAATAGGGTGCGAGTAAAACTTAGTAGGTCAACACCACCATGTCTAAACAAAACCAGTTTGATATTAAGTGCATGAAATAAAGTGATAAATAGTATTATTAATTAAAAATTAATAAAATATAACAGTTAACCTGCTTAAGCTCTATATCATAATAACTCTGATCATGTAGCATCGCCATTCCAACCATAACCACAATTCTATAGTATGATCACATAATTGGGAAAATTATTATGTATAATAATTTCAGCGTAACTGGGCCAAGACATATAATAATTACAGCATAACCAGTCCATGACCTATATATACACATTTCAACATAACCACTCCAAGCCCTAAAAAAATTAAAGCATAATCGGGTCAATCCCTCTATATATGAATTTTAGTATAACCAGGAAAATCCTTATAAGAACTATCATATACCAGGACAATCCATCTATATAATCATTTCATCATAATCAGGACAAGACCTATAAACATCACAACATAACTGGGTCAAGCCCTCTATATAAGCATTTCAGCATAATCAGGCCAAGACCTATAAGCATTACAACATAATTGGGCCAAGCCCTCTATATAATCATTTCATCATAACTGGGCCAAACCCTATAATCATTATATAATAAGATACAATACAATTCCTCATGGTAATAAATAACACAACATAAATCATGATCCACAAAGGTCAATTCATCCAATTACCTTTTATCTTATAATTCCCTTTCATTCATTAAGTTATGTCTTAAACCATTAACATTCTAGTGTATACAACCATATCATATCAAATTATATCCAACCATTTAAATAACTAATAAATATATTTTCCCAAGTGATCCTACCACAACAATCACCTAAGTTATCATGTCATGCTAATCCATGTTTTAAGTCAATAAATAGTTAATTATTATTCAAGGGTAGGATCACCCTATGGGTATCTATAATCTAGGTCTCTAAAATTTTGGATCTAAAGTGATCCGAGGAGTAGTAAAAACACATGATTACGATCACCCATTATTTCATTAGTTAATGTGCATTTTTTTGGTGCAATCACATAATATTGCACACACTTAAACAAATAGAAATAAAACATAGGGATCTGTTATAGGCCACCTACAATTATCTGGTGATCAAAGAAACAATATATAAAAGGAATTAAAACAAATAAAAAACGATAAGGATATCACAAGGAAAACCTAGTTCACAAAAATATTAAGATCAAAAATTGATTCAACAATGGTCAAGAGATCACATCGCTATAACATAAGATATCTAAATAATAGAGAAAACCAAAGTGAAGGCACTCATAGAAGATTAAATGATATACCAAGATGTCTTTAAGGGAAATAATCACTCCAAAATTTTCTAGATTCACCTTAGGGTTCAAGATAATGGGCTGCATGGCAGATGAAAATAACATCACATGCACTACGTGGTTTAAAATCACGGGTCCATAGATATTCCTGATGTGAATTTATTTATTTATAAGATACACCTAAAATGAGTTGCCTTGGGTAAAAATAACCCCGATTGAAAATTTCATGATGTGAAAAAGTTTTATGGAGTGTAAAAATTTTACACTCTGAACCACTTCACAATATCTTCTCGGCAACATGTTTACATTGTGTAACATATTCACAATGTAAAAGCATCTAGCAGAGAGATCATAGCCCAGATTGTGTAGAAAAAGTCTGAACCACCTCTATAGATTTTCAAACCCATAGATAACCCTCCAAATACCTTAACAAATTTATAATCAGACTCCATTAATTCAAAAAAATAAATATCTCTTAAATTTAGGTCATTTCCTCTGAAAAAATATCTCCATACCCAAAGAAAAGGGTCGACCACCAAGGTTTAAAGAAGAAAAGAAAACCTGACTGAAAGAGGTTAAACCAAAACTCAAGAAGGATGTACCTGAAAAAATATAAAATATTATAGTTATCACTGAATAAAGGATTCTATGAATATTTTTTCCTCATTTTTTGATCCATTTAATAAAATAAAAAATTGTTAGTGTGATTAATGATTGTATCCAACAAAATCAAATTAAATCATTATATGAAAAATTAATCCTAATATATCTTGAACCATGTCACCTTTAGTTCCAAATATAACACCAATAGATTAATATATATCAATTTCAATTCAAATTATGAATCTTTAGTTTCAACATTGGTCACCTTAAGTTTTATCCTCTTATTATTCTTTACTAAATCCTACCAATCATCTATACCTCAACCTCAAATATATATTCTCCCAAAATACATTAATATTATCCCTAAATATTTATTATCACCATAAAAAATTGAACTCTATAGTTATTTAAGTCTTATAAATTATGATCCCTAACCAATAAATTAACCCCTAAGGTTTTCTAATTTTTTTAAATTATACCCACCTAACAACATCCTAACCCCTAATGTTATCTAAACCCTACTCTGATACCAACTACGCAAGCCTAAACATAACCACACCATAATTACATATTTTTACACTAATATTAAAACACTCACATACTCTAGACCTTAAGATTTTGAGTTTTAGAGAATTAGTAAATTCACTTACATAAAAACCTATACTTTAACCAACAAATGGAATGTTTTCCACTAAAACAAAATCTTAAATAGTTCACTTTCTTCATTTTTGAAAAAATCATCATTGTGTGATTTTTGACATTTTTATTATTTCTATTCTATTTTAAAACCTATAAAAATAATTAGAAATAATGGAATGATCATATAAATCTTAATAAGGGGTATTAAAAGAAAAAAACCTTTTAAGACATCGAAATACATGATAACCCTTGAAAAAGTTTTTAAAATAATAAACTTTGAAATCGTATATGATCAATAATAAAATCAACTTCTTTCTAGATATAAAATAAATTAAAATATTCACATAAAAAAGTCATAATAAAGTATAGATTTAATAGAATAATCGTGAATCTTTCTTAGTAAATCATATTCATAATCACTCATGAAATCACCCTTATAATCATTCTTATAATGGAATAAACTATTTAGCCACATATGATATATTTTCTCCTAATAATATATCATCACCCAACATATTTACAGGTATATAATTCTAGGCCGACCCATTATCATATAAAATTTCTAAGTACTATATCATTAATAGATCATATTCAATATTGTAATTCAACACATAAGAAAAATCATTAAAGTTAAACTAAGAAAAGAAAATGAATTAAAAATAATGAGTTAATAAATTACTTGTTGAAAGGAAAATAAAATAGAATCATAGAGTATTGATAATGACCAATAATAAGATAAGAAATAACATTAATAAAATCATTAGAGAGATATTTGAGGAAAATTATTCAAAATATTTACAGAAAAACTTTTAAAGAAACCACTTACGACTTTAGAAATGTATATATCGAAGACAATGAAATAGAGAGCATAAAATAAAATTTTCATTCCCATGAATCAGATATAAAATATTATAGAAGGAATATATGAAAAATTATATACATTATTTAAAACAAAATAAATAAAAAGTGTGAAATATTTTTTATAGAAAATAAATTGAGAAAAAAATCCCATTACCTTGAGTCTTGACTCACATTATATGTCCTATAGATTCCTAAATAATAAAATATTATTAATTATTTACCTTCATTATAAATATTTTCATGTTTATTTAGTTTATTTGTTCCATTTTTTATTATGTGTTATTAATTTATTGGATTATTTTTTCATTTATTATCATGTATTATTCATTTATGAATTATTTTTTCTTGTGTTAGTCTTTTTGAGCATGTATAGTTCCTAATTTTAAAATTAAATTTTTATACTAGAAATGGTCAATGATCCTTTTACAATAGTTCCATAATCTCTAGAAGTGTCAAGTTAAATGTTTAATATCATTTCAGAGTCAAAGGTGTTTGATTTAATTGTATATAGTTACAATTTATAAAATATTCCTTCTTAATATTCTTTTAAATGCTTAAAAATGACTTCCATATTTCTAATATAATTATTATAATAACTATTTTACCATTAAAAAAACATAAAAAATACATATTAAATCATTAAATATATTTATAATAGTTTCTATGAAAGGATTAAGTGAAAAAGAAAACATCATCATTTACATAGGAACTGTAAAACCACAATGGGAGAATGATATTTTCTAAAAGAGTTTAAAAGAAGAGAATAACTAGTTAATAAATGAGTTTCATAAAAACATTTTAGAATAATTATATTATTTTTAAAATTACATTTAAAGGTAACCTATACTATGGAGAATGGTAAGAGGAGAATACAAAAGAAAATACATGGAATTTGAAACTCATACTATGATGTAAAAACATATTATTAAAAGGGTTTGATAAGAGGTAAATGAGTGATATCTCATCAATAATGGATCAAAAATGTTTTAATAACAATGATATAAATTAATATTAGGAAAATAAGATATTTTTTAAAAATATTTAAGGAAAAATAATATTAAATATGAAATAAAATATTGAGTTGGGAACCTATAGCATGCTCTTTTAGTCAACTATTTTGAATTTGGTCTAAAGCCTTGAAAGAAGATAATTTTAGCTAGACTATAGCCTTATAAATATGGAAAGGAATTTTTAGAGTGGTATTTGAGTATAATATTGAAATAAAACTAAACTTAATTTTTTTATTAAAATGGTAGAATGAGTTCTCTTTTATAGAAAACATTTGATAACATCTTCACAAAATTTTCAACTGAAAAGTGGTTCATAAAGGAAAAATTGAATCAATTTTTACCATTCACTATCCCACCATGAATCATGATAATGTTTTATGATTTTTACTATTTTATAAATCATTTTTCATGTTGAATTCAATTTCAAGTCATATTCAGGGTTAATATTGTAATTTTAATTTAAAAATATATAGATAAATATGAAATTAGACTTTAAATATTTAAATCATTTTATAATGACGATATTTATCCCTAATTTTTTTGAGAAATGATAATTTATTTAAAAATTATCAATTTAAATATTTTAAAACCTCCATTTTCACTTTTCCCCCTCTTGTACAAGTGATATGTTGAAAATATGTAATAATTTAATATAATTATCCTATTATTTAATTATAATAATGAAATAATAACATTAATATAATTTATTATTTATATTTATTATGATTAATAACCATTAATAACTATATTTATTCCCATTTATAACTTGATAACATTTTTAAGATAGGAATTTTAGCTTTCATTACCTTACATAAGCACTGGGTATAAAATTATATAATTAAATTGGTATATAATTTTAAAATTTGTAAATTCATATAAAAATAATTAATAATCATTTTTTCACCCCTTAAAGTTGAGAATTTTTGGGCATGTATTGTATCAACAATAATCTATAATTTATGATGATTTTGATGTTCAAAAATACCCTTGTTTCTTTTCTAATGAAGTTTTGTTGAGTGAGATCTATAGAAGCTTATATTCTATTTTACAGAATTTAGCATTACGGGAATAAATCAAGAAATAATGTTTTCAACCCTACATTCAAAAATTAAATGTTTTGTTCATCATCCTTATGTTACTCTATGAAGTGAAATACTTGAATATGGTATCAAACCTAAGTTATGCTAAAACAATTTGCATTTGGATCAACATCCATACATTTAGAGAATCTTCAAATGTATGGATCAACAACCCTACATTGGAGTCTAGATTTACTGTTTATACCCTATGTGTAGAAAAGTTGAACATATAGTTAATCAATGCTATGTTTGAGATTTATGATGAAAAGGATAAACATATGGATTATCATCCCTATGATACATTTTCCATATGTTACATAAAGATGAAAGTATGGTTAAGAAACCATATGATGAAAGGAACCCTACGACACACAAAGGAACCCTATGATGCACACATCAACCCTAAGTTGTGTTCTTAACGATGAAGTTTTTCAAGTTGCATTTCCAATATGAGATTACTACAATGGTAAAGTCGGAATTAAATACTAATTAAAGTATCATTTTTATTATTTCAAAGAACCATGTTCATTGGAGAAAATCACTCCTATTTTCTATGGGAAGTTATGACTCCCCTGGTTATTTGGAATTTTATTTTCTGCAATCGATCAGGTTATTATTTATGATCTATAATATCGAAGAAACTTTTCTATTCTATATATTATTTCAGAGTATCTATTCAAAAACATGTGTGTGTGTGTGTGATAAGTGATTCAAATATGTGAGTGTATTATTGAAATTATCTTTTACAATGCTGCTGCAATGAACGATCGATTTTGAAAGAAGCTACACTTTAGATATATACATGTTTAATATTTTACTATTGTAAGATTACTAATTCTATTTAAGTTACTACTTTAATGAAGATCTTTTTGCAACAAAGATCATTTCAGACTATTTCATTCTTGAAGATATTCTTTTCTGAAGAAGAAGATCTATCAATTGTCAGTTTCTTGCTACTTGAACTGTGAAGATCAACCCAAACCTTTCAAATAAAAATATTTTGATTTATTGGAGTATCATATTATTGATATAAGCTTTGGATAACTAGTTCTCTATTAGAGAACCAGAAGACTTTGTTTTTAGTCTTTTTGTAAAGGTGTTAACTGTATTCACTTAGTTGTAGATTATTGGTCTTGTGATAAGAGGACCATTCTAGTGAAATTTACCAAGATTGTAGAGAGAGTGATTGATAGAGTGAACTAGGGGATCTTTGTGCCCCAAACCACAATAAAAATCTGTGTTCTTAATTTCTATTTATCCACTGTATATTTTTCTATAGAAAAAACACACTGCATATCCACATAAATCATAGTGGGTGCCAAAAATCCAGAATTGTGGAAGATTTTTTAAAAGTAACAATTCACCCCCCTCTTGTGTTACTTTGTATATTATGACCTAACAATTAGTATCATAAGAGAGCTTTTGGATAAAGTTATAGCAAGCTGAAAATTACAAGGTCTATACAAAGATAGAAATGAATGATATGAGCGAAAGAATGCCAATGGTACATGATCCATATTTTAATGGGTAAAATTATGGTTGGTGGAAATCTTGAATGATTATCTACATGAAGAATCCTAGATTCAAAGTCTACTAAAAAATTATTACTCCCTATAATATTCTTGAAAAACTAGAAACTTGGGATGCAACAACAGAATCCAAATATGATATGAATTACAAGGCAATGAATGTTATTATTTGCGGTCTTGGACTAGATGAATTCAATTGTGTATCAAAATTTTCAACTTATGAAATGTGTAAGCTATTGGAGTTTCTTATAAATCAGTAAATAGTGACAAATAGATGATGTATGCTACAATGAAGCTAAAATTCGACACATTTAGAATGTTTGGTGGTGAAAGCATCACACAAATGAATGGAAGGATTATAAAAATTTTCAACAATATTACAACATTAGGTGAACCCATCAAACAATCTGATCAAGATTTAAAATTACTAAAAGAACTACCTTTTAAATGGAATGGAATATCTACTACAATTCATCAATAATCACCTTCCAAAGATCTAAAAATGAATGAACTATTTGGTACACTAATGATATATGAATCAGAAATGCAAGATGAAGCTGAAGATCATACAATTATAGTAAAGAAAGAAAATACTGCTTTGAAAGTGACATCTTAGAAGCATAACAGGAAATTAAAGAAAGAAATCAAAGAAGGGAAAATTTTAGATTCCTCAGATTCCAGAATTTAATTAGATCAACTATCCAGAATGTTTAGAAAGTTTTATACAAATAAAAGAGGATTCAGAAAATCCTTTTATAAGGATAAAAAAGAACCAATTGAATTTAGATGTTATGAATGAAAGACATTAGGTCATATCAGACCTGATTTTCTTTGGCTAAAAGATGAAAGAAAAAAGTATGAAAAGAGATATGAGAAGAATGATGATTAAGAGCACAAAATCAAAAGAGAAATGAAAGATACATGGAGAGTATATGAAGACTCCAATAGTATTTCAAAGTTTGATTCATAGAAGGAAAAATCAAATGTAAAATTCAATATGTGCTTTATGGATGAAGAGGAAAAGGTATAAACTTATTACTCTTCTGATTCTAATACTAGTAGTTTCTCGGATGATAAATTGGAAATATACTATTCTATGATCAAAGAAAAATATGATTCCCTATTAAAGAAACATAAATCATTAAAAAAATTCTTAATGTTGTTTTAAGTGAAAGAGATACTCTGTTGAAACAACATTAAGAGTTTATTGAAAAATTCAACTCATCTACTACAAACTGTGCTGATCATAAAAAAAGGATAAAAATATTACACGATGAATTAGAATCTTGTAAGAGTTCTTATATTATTTTTACTAAAGGAGAAAATATTGTTAAATAAATTCATGGAAATAATGTCATTAAAAGGGAAATATTTGGAATTAGAAGTATGGGTGAGAAATAAAAATTATATAAAAACTATTTTGAACACTATTCTTAAAATAAAACCCGTTATCATTGAGGAAAAAAAGGACATGTAACTAATAATTTTTATTTAAAAAATACTCAAATTAGTGGTATTAAAAGAGCCTTTATTTCTAAAATTTGTTCTGAAGTAATTGATATAAGTTGTGAAAAAATAAAGTAAATCTGGATTCCCAAATCTTTTCTAGATAACATTACTATACCTAATAAAATATGGGTACAAAAATAAATATCTATTTAAATTATTTTGAAGGAAATAGACCATATGGAAATAATTCTATATGGTATATGGATTGTGGCTATTCCAGGCATATGAATGAAGATCTATCAAAATTTTATATGATAACACAAATGGATAGGGGTTTTTTCACTTTTGGTGACAATTCCAAAGGAAAAATAATTGGAGTTAAAACTGTTGGAGATCCAAAAAATATCTCAATCAATAAAGTACTATATGTTCAAGGGTTAAAGCATAATATGATAAGTATATATCAACTTTTTGATGATGGTTTTTATGTTTATTTTTCTAACAATTATTACTATGTTTTTAAAGGAATGTTACTTAAATTTAAAGCACCTAGAACTGGAAATGTTTATACTTTGGATTTAAATTCCTTATGTAAATAAAAAGTGAATGATTTAACTACTAAGACAAATAAATCATGTATTTGGAATAAAAAACTTAGACACTGTAATATATATTATTTACATAAATTATCCAAGAAAAAGTTAGTTTCTAATTTTTCTAGTCTTAAGTTTGACAATGATAGATTCTATGATGCATGCTAAATTATAAAGTAGCACAAAAATTATTTCAAATCTATTAACGAAATTGCTACATCTAAACCTTTAGAACTTATCCATATGAATTTTTTTGGACCATTAAGGGTAGCAAGTTTGGATGGTAAAATAGATGTTTATGTTTTAGTTTATGATTATTCTATATTTAATTGGGTTTATTTTTGAAAACTCAAAAGTGAAGTTTTCAATGTTTTTGAAAGTTTTTATAAAATTTTTCAAAATGAAAAAAGGTTTTAAAATAATTTCATTAAGAAGTAATCATGGTAAAGAATTTGAGAATTAAAAATTCAATTCTTATTTCTCAAATATGGGTATTAAACACACCTTCTTTTCACCAAGAAAAACTCAACAAAATGGAATTATTGGAAAGATAAATAAGACTATTCAAGAAATGGTAAGGACTATGCTGAATGAATATAGTTTTCCTAACTATATTCGGGAATAATATGTAAGCACAACCTACTATATCACGAATAGATTTTTAATAAGTCCTATTTTCAAAAATACACCTTATGAACTTTGGAATAACAAAAAACCCAATGTAAAGTATTTTAAATTTTTTATATGCAAGGTGTATATCTTGAATACTAAGGACAACCTTGGTAAGTACGATCCAAAAGATTATAAAGGAATATTTGTGAGATATTATGTTACCTCTAAATAATATAGGGTGTTTAATAAAAATTCAAGGATTATTGAACAAATAGTTCATGTGAAGTTTGATTAAACCGATCCTTTTATTAAAAAGAAAGATCAAACTAATGATGTTAATAACTATTTTGATAGCATGAGACTTGAAACCTTTAAAAGGATTTTAAAAATGATATTAATAAAATTCAGGCCAGTTTAGAAGAACGTGATACTAAATAACCTAAAAGTCTCTTTCCTAGATAGTCTAGAACTCTATAGAACCTAAGACTATTGAAGAATCCTTATAAGATGAGATTTGGATATTAGCCATGCAAGAAGAGATAAACCAGTTCAATAGGAATGATGTCTGGGAACTTGTAGAGAGACCAACCAATTATCTAGTTATAGGAACCAAGTGAGTCTTTAGAATTAAACAGAATGATCAAGGGATCATAACTCGAAATAAAGCTAGATTAGAAGCTAAATGATATAATTAGGAAGAATGTATATATTATGATGAGTCCTTTTCCACTGTAGCTAGATTAGAATCCATTAGAATCCTTTTAGCTTATACATATCATATGAATTTTAAATTATATTAGATGGATGTTAAGTATGCCTTTTTAAATGGTTATTTAATGAAGGAAGTTTATGTTGAAAAACCCCCTAGCTTTGAAAATTATAAAAAAAATTGTTTTTAAACGTATTAAAACTCTTTATAGCCTTAAAAAAACACCTAGATATTGGTATGAAAGATTAAGTTCTTTTCTTTTGAAAAATGAATTTACAATTGGATTATAAGATCTAACACTTTTCAAGAAAACTGTTTGTTCTAATATTTTATTAGTACAAATTTATGTTGATGATGTTATTTTTGGTTCGACCAATA
Organism: Viscum album; assembly: GCA_963277665.1. Lineage (NCBI taxonomy): Eukaryota > Viridiplantae > Streptophyta > Magnoliopsida > Santalales > Viscaceae > Viscum > Viscum album. The sequence continues at coordinate 989,716,144 of OY728167.1, forward strand.
AAAATATTTTTCATGGTTTTTAAAATTTAATGCAAAAATAATTTGAAATGAGTATGATAGGAGAACTGAATTTCTTTTTAGGATTTCAAATTAATTAAAAATATTATGGAAATGTTTGAAATCAAAGTAAGTATATTATAGATTTATTAAAAAAAATAGACTTGAAAATAACAAGACATATAGAACTTCTATATGTACTAATATAAAACTTGATTTGGATGTATATGGAAATCCAATTTACAACAAGTTATATAGAGATATGATTGGTGTTTTTTTATATCTTACTACTAATAGACTGAATATTATGTTTTCTATATGTATTTATGCTATATTTCAATGAAATCCAATAGATCCCCATCTTACTACTGTTAAAATAATTTTTAGATATTTCAAAGGAACTATTTTTCAATCTCTTATTTACCCCAAAAATTATGATTTTAATTTGATTTCTTATTCAGATGATGAATTTGGTGGTTTTAGATTAGATAGAAAAAGTACCTCAGGAACTTGTCACTTTTTAGGAAAAACTTTGGTTTCATGGTCTAGTAAGAAACAACACTTTGGTGCCCTATCAACCGCTGAGGAAAAATATGTGTCTACTGGCAGTTGTTGTGCACAAGTATTGTGGATGAAAATCACTCTACAGAACTTTGGACTAAATTTTAATAGTATAAATATTTTATGTGATAATACTAGTGCAATAAATATTCAAAAAAATATTATAAGTCATTCTAGGACTAAGCACATTGATATATGACATAATTTTCTAAGATATAATGTCTTTAAAAAAGATATTTCTTTAGAATTTGTTAATACCAAATATCAATTAGCTGATATTTTTACGAAACCAATTCCCAGTACTAGTTTTGATTTTATTAAGGGGAGTTAGGAATATTTTAGTTTAAGTGAGTTTATAAATTTATTTCGAGTCTATATTTTTTATTTTAGTAAGATTTATTTAATATTTTTTATTCAATTTAATTTTAATTTGTTTTGAAAATAATTTCATTTCTATTTTAGTTTATTTATCTTTTCAAAATTAAAAAATTAATGAGTATATCCTCAATAGGTGTGAGAAAACCATTTACCTTCTCTCACTCTCTTTCTCTTCTCCTACACATCCTCTCAGCTTACAGAGTATATCTCTCTCTTTCAATTACCATGTGCCAAAAACCTAAACCTTTAATCCCTTAAGTCTCGAAATATTCATAGGTGGAAACCTCACGATCATCCGTAGATGCTGAGTTGGACAACAATTTATATGCTTGAGGGAAAGCTCCCAAGGTGTTGTAGTAAAAGGTAATTGATTTTGGTTTTTTAGATTCTAAAAATCTTTCACATAAGGAAGTTATATGATTTCAAGGTTTGGTTTACGCTTTTGGAGAAGATAACATGCTAATGGTATATGAAATATATGTAAAGGAGTTTTGTAGAAATGCTTCATTTAGTCTTGGATTTGAAGAAGACACCATTGTCTCTAAGATTAATGATTCCGAGTTTTCTTTTTCATATGTGGAAATGGCTGAGATGCTATGTTTCCCCCATTAGGGGGAGTTTCAATTTGATTTAAGGAATATTAGTAATAGAATACATTCATTTGAGGATATTATTATTTTTTATTTGGAACAAGAACTATCAAGTTGTTAATTTCAAAAGAACTTTCTTCTGATCACTACATAATTTTGAAGTTTATTCAATTTAGAATTTTCCCTAGGACTAATGAGCTTGAGAACGTCCTTTACCCAGAAATATATATTATGTTTTTGATTCTTAATAATGTTAAGTTGAATTTCAGTCAAATTTTGGTAAAATATCTAAACCACTATGGTCATGCAGATGTGAATATGAAATATTATCCCTATGGAAAAATTATTTCATTTTTTCAAAGGAAATTAACGATTGTAAACATGTTTTTGGTAGATCATTTCCCTAGAAAAACACGTTGAATGCTAGGACTATGAAGAACCTTGGTTTTGTTTAGAGAAATTCATGTAACTTTCTTATACCAGTTGGTGTAGAACAACGACAGAGGTTGTTGGAATATTCTCAGGGGAAAAAATGATGATTCCTTAAGTTGGATCTATTTGAAAGAGGCCTAAATATGAAGGAACTTCAAGGATAGAATAATCTCTTATTCATAAAATAATAAGAATTTTAGTTAATGTTTTAGAGATTGTAGTTGAAGTGGATGTTGGAGGTGAGCATGAGAATCCAGTGGATGAGAAAATTGAGAAAGAGACTCAAAGTCACAGAATTATTAGGGAAGATGTACCTAATCTTGGAACTCTTGTTTTTACTAATTCTTAAGTAGCTGAAATTTATACTTGAAGAGATAGTCTAGTTGATAATGAAGAGCCAATTTTGGACTTAGTAAAAGTTCATCACAAGGAAGCTATTTTTAACCCTGGCACTCTATCTTCTAAATCTTATGATTCCCCTGCTGAAACCTTAGTTGTAAAATTAACTCTATTGGAGGCTTGAAACTCGTTATTTAGAGAGTAGTTGGAAGCTAAGAATAAAATGCTTGAATAATATAGAGTTTCTTCAGTTCCAATATCTTATTTTAAAGCTCAGAAGATTTATTTAAGAAAATTTAAAGAAAATCACATTTCTGTTTGAGATCTTAAAGAGATTATATCCAAAATTCCAAGAGAATTTTGTTTTTTAAATGCTGAGTCTATCAAGAAGACATAATTTTATGAGTTTAAGATGATGATTGGGAGAGAATTTCAATATCTTAAGGAAATCAATAGAGCCTCCAAATCTTCTCAACAGACACCACCAGAATTGATTAGAAAGTTTGAAGTTATTACCTCTTCACTGGATGAGTTCAATGATAGGATACACACTCTTCAGTGTGATAACATTTCTTTAAATGTTTTGTTGTGAAATTATAGGCATATGATTAGTCAACTATCTTCAAATGAATCCTGATTAGGACCAGTGCTTCATCAAGTCAAGGACTGGTTGGCCTCTTTCATCCTGCTAGAAGAAGTTGTGAATAAATTTGTAAAAATCAATATGGTTGAGAATTTTAAGGTTGTAAATGATTCAAGGAGGATAGTTCATTAATGGTTATAATTATTCAACAACCATTTCAAGAGCATGATTTTGTAGCTTCTTGATATTAGCAGTGCAATTCTAGCTCTTCCTCATCCCGAATAACCCTCTGTCCTTTGCATTCCAGACCAAATCCCTTCATTTTAAGACTTTTTGATTGATTGTGGATTATAATCTAACTTTTTAAACATTTGAATTAATTTTAATTTAAATTTAATTTCTTATTATGTTTTTTGGTATATTTTATTTTTGTTCAATGTTTAAACTACCAATCCTATTTTTTTCTTATACCAGTCTTTTTAACTATTCATAATAGTTCATTGATATATTAAATGTGGTTTATATTGTTTATTATTTCAAATTTTCTTTTTTGATATCAAAAAAAGGGGGAGAAAATTTATAAGGGGAATAAGGGGAGAAGGGAGAATATATATGAATACCCATTGGGGGTAATATTTTCAAACCACAACATTTCATTAGAGAAAATATTTAATTTAGAAGTATGTATTTTTATTTATCAAAATAATATTGTGAAATAAAAATATAAAAACGTTATATATATATATATATATTACAAATATTACATATTTTTTATGGATTATGTTACAGTGTTTGTGATCATAAAAAATAGGGATATTTTTGGGCATGAATTGTCTCAACAATACTCTATAATTTGTGATGATTTTGATGTTCACAAATACCCTTGTTTTTTTTCTAATGAATTTTTGTTGAGTGAGTTATACAGGATTTATATTCTATTTTAAGGAATTTAGCGTTACAAGAATGAATTTGGGAACACTATTTTAAACCCTACATTTGGAAATTAAACGTTTAGTTCATCATCCCTACATTACGCTGAAAAGTGAAATGTTGGCATATGATATCAACCCAATGTTAATCTAAAATAGTTTGTGTTTGGATCAATATACTTACATTTAGAGAATTGTCAAATTCATAGATCAACATACCTATGTTGGAGTCTGGATTTATTATTCATACCCTATGTGCAGAAAATTTAAACGCATGGTTAATCAATACTACATTCAGGATTTTATAATGACAAGGATAAACATATGGATTATCATCCCTACACTACTTTTTTCCCTATGTTATGTAAAGATAAAAGTATGGTTAAGAAACAATATGTTTAAAGGAACCCTACTCTATGCAAAGGAACCCTATGCTATGTATATCAACCCTACGTTGAGTTCTCAATGATGAAGTTTTTCAAGATGCATTTTCAATATGAGATTTCTTCAATAGTAAATTTAGAATTAATGATCGATTCAAGGATCATTTTTATTGTTTTAAAGAACCATTTTAATGAGAGAAAATCACTCCTATTTTCTATGGGAAGTTATGACTCCCCTAGTAATTTGGAATTTGAATTTCCACGATCAATGAGGATATTCTTTTGGATTTGAAATATTAAAGAAAATTTTATATTCTATATATTCTTTTAGAGTATATCTTCAAAAATATATGTGTGTGTGATAAGAGATTCACATATGCGACTGTATTATTGAAATTATCTTTTACAGTGCTGCTACAATGAATGATTGATTATGAAAGAAGCTACACTTTGGAGATATACATGTTCAATCTTTAATATTGTAAGATTAATACTATTGTTTAAGTTTCTAACTTAGTGAATATATTTTTTCCACAAGGATCAATTTATACTATTTCATTATTGAAGATATTCTTTTCTTAAAAGAAGATCCATCAATTGTCAGTTGCTTGCTACTGCAACTATGAAGATCAACCCGAACCTTTCAAATCAAACTCTTTTGATTTATTGGAGTATCAAATTCTTGATCTAAGATGTGGATAACCAGTTCTCTATTAAAGAACCTAGAGAATTTGTTTTTAGTATTTTTGTAAAGTTGTCAAATGCCTTCACTTAGTTGTGGATTCTTGGTCTTTTGACAAGAGGACTATTCTGGTGAAATTTACCAAGATCAAAGAGAGAGTGATTGGTAGAGTGGGATAAGGGATCTTTGTACCCTAAACCACTATAAAAATCAATGTTATTTATTTCTATTTATCTGCTTCATATTTTTATATAGAAGAAAAACACTCCATATCTGTATAAATCACATTGGGTGTCAAAATCTAGAATTGTGGAAGATTTCTGAAAAGACACAATTCACCCACTCTTGTGTTACTTTGTATATTCCAACCAAACAAGAATCACCTTACCTATTTTTATTATTATCACTTAAGCCTTCATTTTTAACTTTTCATAAGCAAACCAAGTATTGCGACATCACCAATAAATGTTTTTATATTTATCTTTACATACAAATTAATTTATATTATTTGGATAATATTTATATGATATATTTATTATATTATCATTTAAGAAATATTTTATAGAATTTTCTAATGTTCCACATCATTTTAGATAAAAACATAAAAATAGAAATTTGAATTTCACTTGAATTTGAACTCTTATTTTAAAATTAATTTGAATTCAAATGTGTCATTCATAATATTAACAATTTTTTTTTAATATTTACTTAATAAATAATTTAAAACATTAAAAAACATAAATTGGTATAAATATATTATTCATAATCTTTCACCATAATTTTTAACAAAGTAATCAATATATATCACATGTAATATTTACAATAAATCTAATTACAAGTAACATTTTAAAAAAAATAACCGCCACTGAATATTGACATGAATATTAAAAATATATTATTCATTTTATTAAAATCAATGTAAAATTATTACAGAATAAATTTTAAAATAAAAATTCCATATATATTAAAATAATATATTTTTTGAACAAAAAATATTTATCTTTGAGATGATAAATCATATTCTTGTATCATTACTTGATAAAAATACTTCTAAGATTATAATTAAAGGTTTTGGGGAACACCAGTAGTAGTGAAGACCATTCCCAAAAATAGGCTTTTATCAAATTATTTGGATTTCTCCCCAGAATCAGTTGAAATATAAATCCCAAAATCTATGAGACATGATCATCACATATAATTTATAATTAATTTTAGTCAAGATAAAGAACTAAATATCATTGAAATTATTTATTCATTGAATATTGGTTAAAATTTTCTTATAGTACTATCATTGCATTAGAGGATTCAAGGGAAAAATCTCTCCAGTAGTGATCCACATGTGCTCCATAAACATCTGAGCACCATCATAGTAATCAATAGGTTATAGTACAAATGATTCTAATAATTTCGTAATTTACCATTTATTTCCACAAGAATCACCTCATGATAGAAGAATTATTCTTATTTTCTATAGACATGATAATGAGGAGAATGAGAATCACTATTTTTATTGAGAGAATTATAGAGGTAGATCACTCTAGGGAACGAGAGGGTTCTCTCTAGAATTAGTTATTCAAAACAACCATTAAGGTTGAGAATGATATAATTGGGTTTATATAGAGTTAGAATTTGAGAATAATAATTGCACATGAGACTTTATAATTCTCTTAATTTATAGAGAACCCCATATATAAATAATAATAATAATATTATTATTTACTTGAAATGTGATATACTCGTGGATAAATTAATATTATTTCTTGAATAAATAGTTTAACATTTATTCAAATAATACTTAATATATCATTTCTCATGAGACTTAACACATGGCCCATCATTTGTCCTTGGTATTTATCAATCCATGAATAATGAATATTTATTTAAATAAATAAATATCACTACATTTCTCATCATAAAATAAATAAATATTATATTCACTTAAATAATGAATAAATATTTATTAAATATTTAACTCACATATTTATTCCCTAAAATAACCAGTGAATGAATATTTGTGATCAAATCAACATGAATAATTATTAAACTACCTAAGAGAATAATATTTATTCAACATTATAAATTCATATAGAGTTTAACAAATTTTTTTAACACACTTAGCATGTGACCCTCTAGGTCCCTTTATCAATGTAATTAGGAAGTACCAGCTAAAGACTAAGGTTAGAGTCTAGAAACATTCCAAGGAACCCATAGAGAACAAAGTTAAATTCCACAATAATAATAACCACATATGAATATACACTATGTAATCTAATCCCATTGGATCCTTATGCTTACTGGTGTCATTAACCTATATGCTAGATGTCACTTTCTTTAACTTTATGAAAACTAACTTTTCGACAAAACGCTATGGACATAGACTTAATAAAGTAATTACATTCCAATAAATGGGACTAAAATATCAACTTCCATTAAATAATAGAAAGTAAAAATACATTGTAACATTATTCATTAATACATATAACTCATGATTCATCCAATGTACCCTACTTTATGTGAACACATATCCTCCTAATTTTGGCCAGCATATCAAAGTACATGACTCATAATATGCAATAATATTATTATTAATGTCTAAGGGCCATTAAAAAATTTCCATATATAGGAACATATGATGACACACATAAATTCATATTTTCTCTTAGTTGTTTTGATTCTCATAATCACTTTTCCTCAGATTACTAAGTGTGTACATAAACACATAGTGTCTCAAAGACTTATGAGTCTCCAACCATGATAGAATATATCATTTTCATCTTGTAAAATGATGCCATCCATCCATAGAACATATATTTAAGAATAATTTTATATCACTTTTAGGTTCTCTATAATGCCCCTATATTTTAAAAGTATAACATTGTGTTCGATAACATATATGACACACAACACTGAGCTTAAAAGACCTGTGAAATATACAATTTAAATATGAATGTTACATCCTAGAAATTAAATTTGTGGATATGATTATGAATAACTAAATTATTAAAATTATATTGTTTAAAAAGTTATAAAATAAATTCATTGGTTATAAATTTATTAGAAATGAAAAAAAAATTAAAGTAAAAGAATTTTTTTTTAGAAAAACTATTTTCATGAATTAAATAAATTTTTATCTTAATATACTAAATTAATCACTATTAGTGAATGATTATAATGAAATTTAAATATTATATATTCAATAAATTATTTTATCCTTTATTTATTATTTTTTCTAGTCATGAGATAAGAATAAATCTAGTTTATGCTTAAAAACTATATTTTTTTTTCTAAAAAGTTTTTTTGACACTTTTTGAAAACTTATTTTAAAATTAAAATTTTCTATTTTTAGAAAATTTATTTGAAAAAATGAAATGAATTTTTAAAATCATCATGAGAAAATTATATGAGAGTATTTTTTTTAATTTTTATAGAATATCAATTTTTTAATAAATTGTGAAAAATACTGATTTTTATTGAAAAATGCATTTTCATTTAAAGCATTTAAAAAGTTACATTTTTTTAAAAATTATTTTAAAAGTAAAATTAGTTTAATTTTATTATAATAAATTTAATTTAGATCATTGTAATCAATTTTATTCTCAACTTTTATATAAATAGTTTTTATACTTATAAAATATTTTTCTTTGGAAAACGACTTTTTAGTCACATCTGTGGGTTTTATTAAAAATTAAATTTGGAAAATTAAATTAATTTAATTGGTAAAATATATTCCATATTTTAAATTAGTATAATTTCTATTATATAACAAGGTTAACTTAATTTTTTTCATAATTTATAGTGAAAATACTAAAAAACTTTTACCGTGATTAAGGTTAAAATGAGTTTACCGGGGTGCTAAACAAAATATTTAAGGGTTAAAATAAACTAAAAACATGTCAAATTTAAATTTTATGTCCATATTTAGAAATTATATAATCCAATTCTTTATAATATTCTATTTTATATCCATTTTGTGTGTGTAAAACATGGGTCTGTTTTATCCCTTTTAAATATTTAAAGTCTGTCCTATCCCACACTAATATAAGCACACCCCTATTATTTCCTCTAAACACTTAAAGAGCCTTTTTTAGACAATAAATATCCAAATAACTTACTTAATTCCCTATATATTTTTTAGAGGCATTTGTTTATCAGAAAACCAACCTAGGGAAGCTTTTGGTGTAAACCTTAAGAGGTTGTCTGAAGAAGAGGTATAGTTCTTAATCAAGTGTTTTTGTTTTCATTATTCTTCCAACACTTCTAAATATTATTCAACCATGATGATATAATAACATAAGTATATAAAATATATTTATATTTTATTATTTTAATTACATAACCTACATTCATCTCCTCTTCCATAAATTGGGAAAAGAAATGATCGTTCGTGTGTATGGCGAACTACCACCTCACGAACCAATGTAATTTGTTTTCCATCATTGACTTTCACATATGTTTATGATAATGGATCTAATTTATATATTTGATATTAATTAAATATTTATAATTATATAAAATTAATATATTTATATTTTATTACCTTTCCATTCATAAAAAATGATAATGTCATTCGTGCGTATGTGAGAATTACCACCTCCACGAAGCGATGTGATTCATTTTTCATTACCACATCACATGGATAGTATATATAAGTGTATTTAAAGAAATAATATTATATTTATTATAAAAATATCATTATTTAAAGTTTAAACAATACTTAACTTATTTCTATAATTATCTTTGAAAAATAGAAACAATACTCATGTGTATGTAAGACATACCATCTTTATGATCATAACGTAGTTCATTTTTCATAACCATAATTCATGATTATTTTTAAAAGTATAATTGTTGTATTAAAATAATAATTATATAATTATTATTATTCTGGATATTATGGAACCATGATCAAATTAAAAGGACTAAAACTACCAAACCAAAACATACATGAAAAACGATGTTGTTATCACATGGAATAACATTTATAATCAAGAATTATTAATAAAAGGGTGATAAAAGGGTAAAATTAAATTATATATTAAATTATATATATTAGTATGGTTATTTAAAATACTTAATAAACTAATATTTATTATACATAATTTTTGAACATGTATAAAGGAAGTCATATAAGAGGTAAGGGTTTCATCTCAAATTTTTCTTCTTTGAGACGCACTTTCTTTTAAGCACCTACATTAATTTAAATGGTATGTATAGTAAATTTTTGTTATATAATATCATTAATTATCTTTATAATAAAATTTAACTTTAATTTTAATATAAATCTCCTTCAATGGGGTTTTATTAGAACATATATTAATCCATAAGGGTTTCTCATCTCACTTTTATTTCTATGAGACATATGCCATATTCAACACTTGTTTGTATTTTGTAGTGTATATATTACCCATGAATTTATTTCATGATTATTTTATTAAAATGTATCTATGTTTAAAAATAAATATGATTTTATATCTTTCACTTGGTTTCGATTTAGATATTACTAAAGTGGTAAGGGTTTATCATCTCAAATCATCTTCTTTGAGACATAAGTTATAATATGAAACTATCTTATTTTATGAGGTGGAAATACTGAATCTTTGAAATATTATATCATCATAATAAATATTTTAATTATATTTAATGTTTCATTTGATGTTAATATTTCATTTGGTTTACAATTCAAAAGTTACCAAAGCGGTAAGGGTTTATTTCAAAAATCTCATTTTAATTAGAACTATTTTTGCTTGAATTTCCTTTGAAAACATTATTTGATAACTGTATGATAAACTCATTTAATTATATTATCTTATTATTATTTCTATAAATTAATTTTCTTCCTTTAATTTTCCACTTTTTAGGTACTCTAAAAACTAAAAACATGTTTTTAACTAAAACCTACTTTATTTATCTCTTTGGTTGAAATTTGTTTCTCTTCCATGTACATGTTTTCTCTAAAATGTTTTCAATCATGTTTTTAGTATTCTTATATGAATGTTTTAAGTAAATTTATCCATTATTTACTTTTTAAAAAATGTTTTAAAAGGAATATTCTTGTCTTTTTCCTAACGAGGTACTTTTTTTACTTTTTACCAAAGTGTGAAAGGAATGTTTTCTTTTAACTTGTACGACATGAATGGAATTTCCCATTATAATAACTAATAAATGATTTAAATTATAATTTATAATTTTTTAAGTTTATTTTCAAGTAAAATTAATTTCATAATTTTTTTTAATTTTTAGTTTTAAAAAAATATTTTCAAAGTGGAAAGGATATTTTCCTCAAGAATGTTCTTAACCTTTTTATAGTATTTCATATTCATCAATGAAAAAAAACCTTTGATACTATGGATTGATTATAAATTATGTATATATTTCTTGCACTTATATTATAACCTCATTCTCCCTTCCATTTATAGGATAATACATTCTTTATGTTCATTTTTTAATTTTCTTCTTTATAAAATATCTTTTGATTATGATATGAGGAAAGATTATGCAACCCATTTTGTTCCATGGGTAATTATTATATTTATAAATTATGATTGATTAATTTTTGAGGGATATATAATCATGAAAATGTTATGATGGGTCAACCTAGATTTTACTATAATACATTGGGTAAATCTTATCCTCATGATAAACCTAATCCTCTATAGAACTTTGTTCACTATGTGTTATTATCTAGGTGGTTTTCCTTAACTCATGTTTATGTAATTTTATATGTTTCTACCAAATTTCCTATGATTCTATGATCTTATGATACCATGTTATTTTTTTTATGATTAATTTTATTAATCATGATCCATATCTTTTATGATATCATGTTATACCTTTGACTCACATGTTATGTTTTCTTATCATGTTTATTCCCTTACTATGATTTTTAGACCACCCATTTATTTTATGTATTTCCCAAGTTAACCTATGTATTTTTAGGTGTTTAAATGGATTTTAGGAGATCATTGTAGAGAATAAAATAAGTATGTCATGTTTTTAGTTACCTATTGATGTATTAAAATCCTTGTCTTATAAAGACACTAGGGGTTTTCAATCTTTGTTTTGTATTAATAGATATTTATGTTAAGAATATTGCAATAATATGTGTAAAAAGTATTGGGTATATATAGTTGGTATCAAAATATGGTCTAGTTATTTTTGTGGATTATGACTAGAATAATTTAGTGATAACCCTAGAAAAAATCCAAAGTATAATTCTAAGTATATAAAATATCCTAAAATTTTGGTGAAGTATAGAGAAAGTGGTTTCAAAGAAATTACATCCATGTCTGGATACTACAAGTGAATGTGGATCTAGCACAATTGTAACTAGGGGTAATAAATCAAAAAAATGGTGTATTGGGATTTGAATCGTTCATTACCTAGTGTATGACAATGGGCCTTATTGCATACTTGATTTGATAATCCTGGGGTATATGTTTTGGAAATTCAAAAACTCTTTATGAACAATCATGAAGGAATTGAATATATGATGACCATGAATGAATAAGGTTAAACATAAGTTATAATAAAATGAAAATAATATGTCATTATTTAATAATAATACAAATTATTTTTCGTGATTATATAGTTTTCCACTAATATTATTATTACCCACACTATACTTTTTGGTTTTATTCAATGGTTGTAACCCAGAGGAATTGTGTTCATAATAAATGCGATGGATAATATAATTATTTTACTTATGAGAAAAAAATGAAATAGGAGTTGGAATGAGAAACCTTGTGATTATTATTAATCATCTATATTGATATATTATTAACAATTTAAAATTTGGTGAGTTTACTAACACACCTAATAAGAGAAAGATGGAGTTTTATGAAGACCATAGAGGGAAGAAGATTTAGTTTCCTATATGTCATGAATATAGGAAGAATCACCCAAGAGAATGTATGAAAGGAAGGGGAATATGTTTTATTTGTTGAAAAAAAGGTCATAGAGAAATAAATTTCCAAGGAGTTCAATGTCTTATGTGTGGAGAACATGGTAATTATCCGATTCAATGCCTTAATCTTAGAGTCAACTCATAGACACAGGAAGGATCTATGGTATACCAATAATTAAAGTGAAAGAGTTGAAGTATTTATGTATTGGGATTCATTAATTATGTTGTAGAAATATTTTTATCAATGGTATTTTTATTATAAGAATCATGAAACACCTAAGGATTATGTTTGTTTTTGGAAGAATATATGTCTTCATCTAAAATTAACTTAAGAGTTATGGATACCATCATAGATTTATGAGTTTATGTTTGATCATAAAATAAAAGTCTTAGATACCATTTTTAATATTATAAGTGATGATATTTTTATACGATTAATGATATTTTAGGATAATTTTATGGTAATATAACCCTTGGTATTAGTATGTGTTTTAGTGAAAAGTTTATTTAAGGAATGATGATTTAGTATTTTATGGACAAATGTTTGAAGGTATTTACAACCTTTAGTGTTAATATGATCATTTATGTTTAGGTAATAATAGTCAATTATGATTATTTTATTTTGTGAAAAAAATATGTCATATAGAAAACCTTTGTGGTTAAAAAGTGATTTTATGACTAATTTTATATTTGAAGATGTTCAACATATTTTTGGGAACATTATAGGAATTATATAAATATAATATTAGAAAAAGTAAAACCTACATTCTAGGAGAAAATTGTCACATTCAGAAAGGTCATGGGGCTTGAACTCACAACTGAATGGTGATAAGGGTGTAACACCTACAAATATACTATATGATGTCTTGGTTAATATGAAATTGTTTTTTCTCAAATGGTTTGACAGATAAATATTATGTTGATCAAATCCTTTTATTTTTTTGAGGAAATTAATGATATTTTGAGATATTTTTTATTATGTTGAAGTATATATAACCTTTAGTTTTAATGTAATGTATTATTTGGGAATAATGCTATTACATATTTGGAGATATAATCTGAGGATTTTTAAGTATATATACTAATAGAATGGATTAAGTATAAACTTGGGTGTTACTATCAAGGTTTTAGAGATTAATATATTATATTTGAGAACTTGTGCCAACCATTTTGGTTTTATTAAAGACATGAGAAGTATCTTGTTATTATTTTTTGGATTATGTGATATGTTATAAATTTATTTTAGTTCTTCATGCATAAAAAATTCATCTTGAGTACTCATTGTTTGGAGAAAATGATGGTGTTTTGGTGAAAATTTATTAAAGGATGAAAGTATACTTATAAATTAAGTATAATTACTTATTTTATTAGTCTATATGGTAAATAAATTTATCAACCCTATGAAAAGGATCTTGAGATGAAAATGCTATCCTATATTTTTATTTACAACGAATCTATGTTTTTTTTCACACCTCCTAAATATATGGTTTTGTGGTTATTAAATTTCTCTTGATCATTCACTTTATTGTGACCAATGATCTCCATAACTATATATAATTATTTACACTTTTCTTACTTGTATATATTTTCACTTCCCTCTAATGTTCTCCCACTTGGAAACCTAGTTGTGTGATGACCTTTGTACTTCCCCATATCCATTTTCAAGTAGAATTTTTATTAAACCTTTTTAAGATATGAGATTTTAAAAATGGTTTTTTTCAAATGTAAAAAATTTTATTATTGAGTAAAAGTTAGAATTGTGAGGATAGAATTTATTAAAAGAGGGAATATTGTAACATCCTGAGATTTTAAAATAAGAACATTGTGTTTTATAACATATATGACATGTAACACCGATCTTAGACTACCTGTTAAATATATTATTTAAATATGACCATTATAAGCTAGTCATTAAATTTGCCTATATAAATAATAATAACTAAATTATAGAAATTATATGTTTTTACACATGTATAAAATAAATTCATTGGTTATAGAATGATTATAAATGAAAATAAAAACATTTGAAAGTAAAGGAAAAGTTTTTTTAAGAAACCATTTTCATGCATGTGGTGTATTTTTATCTTAATAAACAAAATTAATCACTATTGGTTAATAATTTTAATGAAATTTATATATTATATATTCAATAAATTGTTTTACCCTTCATCTAGTATTTTTTTAATCATAAGATAATAATAAATCTAATTTATGATTAAAAAATATATTTTTTCTAAAAAGTTTTTCATTTCATTTTTCACACTTATATTAAAATTATTTTTTTCCAATTATATATTTTTTTTCAAAAAATGAGCTTAATTTTTTAAATAATTGTGTCAAAATTATCATAGAGTTATTTTTTTGGGAATTTTTTGAAAATATTAATTTCATGACCCCTAACACAAATACCGCAATGAAGGGATATATATAATGAACCCTGAGTCCTACCTCTAGTAGGCCCCGTGTTGGTGACTAGCACTGAGGGTATAAGAATCCCACAATATGGGAGGAATTACCCTCTATAAAAGAAACATGATAGGGAGATAGGATAAAAATCACCAAAAAAATCTAGAATACTATATAAAGTAAAACAAAAAAACCATCCCAAAATTCACGAATAAAGTAAAACTGACACATAAAAAAGTATCCAAAGTAAAATAACAAAAATAAAAATCTATGGTAGTGACTAAGAAATAACTCAAATCTAGCTAATAATGTCTAGATTGTTCCCCAAAGTCCTCCTATAAACCTGAAAAAGTTTGTATATGTAGGTTGAGCATAACAAGTATACTTAGTAGGAACATAACCAAGGACACAAGTAAATATAAAAAAAGAGCATACTAATGCGCTAGTGAACAAACAGTAGAACCAACAAGCACCTATACAGGTCATCTAACCAAACCCAGCCTCACCATGGCTCACTCACCAAATCACACATCTAATATAATGATATAACATCGAGATCATAACAAAGTAATGAACACCACTGCATCTTTCCCATTAATTTTCTGCTCTCATACCCTCACATTAAATATCCTGTACTCCCATACCTTCCTCAAAAAACACATCATATCCCACCCACACACACCTGAGCCACACATCACATCGCATCCTACCCAAACACACCTAGTACACACATCACAATACATACCATAACAAAAACACATAGGACCACACATCACAACCAGAACCAGAGTACTAGGGAATCATAAATGTTAAAGAGATCAACCTCATGTCATCCTCCTACCACACATGACCCCACCATATATCACATCACAACCAAATCATGTCCCTATCATTGAAAACCAATCCAACACATCATATCTAGATCAAAGACACCTGGGACAACACATCACTTTTGAAGGAAGAGTGGGAGAGAGAGGGTATCCAGCCATCTAGATCACTACCATCATGGATGTTGGATAAAACATCTAGAACTCAGAACCTATGAGCATTGGTTAGGTTTTCCAAATCGTTTTGGGAACACATAAAATAACATAAAAATGCATGATATTGAGATAGAAAACAATAAACAACCTAAGGGTTCACATCAGAAATACTAGGGCACACCAAATCACCACCACATACCACAAACTAACCATCACAACTGCTACCACCACTTATGAAAAACACCACACAAGCCACATGACACTTTCCACTCACATTACATTCAATTACCAAACCATTCATTTATTCATTTCATTTCAGTTTAATTCATTTATCACATATCTATTTCTATACTACCTTGTTTATTTACCAGCCTATTTTGTTTCATTTATCATCATAGTTTATCCGATGGAAAACTGTAAAACTATCTCAACCATGCCACACAACCAGAACAAAAAATATAACTACTTCCCCTAAACCACATGTCTACCATATTCATCACATAAAATAACCCAAACCATCTCGCCACACAATAACCATGTATCTCATCCATCACACAACCGCAACCGCCAAATATCACAACTACTGTGCCAAAACCTAAACTGCCACATAACACAACCACTACACTACAACCACTACCACTAAATATCACAACTGCCCACATCACATCCATGCCAACAAACCACTGCATCACTGCCCCACACACCACAAAACAAACACATTCCACACAAATAATCACAACAAGAATAACCACACACACAACACACATTCCGACATCCATATTTATTTAGAGGATTTATCGCATTAATAGTTTATATTAGCATAGGTATTATAACACAAAATAGAACTTCAGGGAGACCAATTATTATCAAAATATATGTTATTTAACCTTTTATTCAGGTGTGACCACACAAAATCACAACAAGGGTCATCACATCAAAATGACTACAATATAAGAAAGGATCCCAACAACCACTATTTTCAAAATTGGAAGTAGGTATGAATAACTACATCAAACACATATAAAAAATCAATAAATCATGGGATAAATCCCTATAACCATCAATTTTAGACATTCTAATTAATTATATTATTACGTTGACCCTTAAAATTCATCCAAAGGTAATAAATATCATGAAGATCCCATAAATATCACATAAAAGAGTGAGAATGAGGATCCCCTACCTCAAAAAAGATTTTTGATCTCATTTCACATTGTAGGGTAAAGAAAAAACCTCCCAAGAACCACCGTCACACAAGAAACTTGTTGGTAAACCTACACCACACCCAAAGATCATCAAAACGCAGTACAAACACACAACCCAAACCAAACCTCACCACCGTAGAAAAAATATATATAAGAACAGAAAGAAACAGGCGAGAACAAGAGGATAAATCACCACAGATTAAATATGGGAAGTCACAGATCAAAGACAATAAATCACATATCAATAGCCATTGAAGGAATCCCATGATGCCTCAAGGGATAAATATTGACCACCTGGGGAAGGATAGGGAGCATAGTTTTTGAGGAAAATCCTAAGGTACTGCAACTCTTATAATTACGCTTTATAAGGAAATTATACGACATGTACCCTTTACATGTTGTGTAAATGTTGGGTTTCAAGTTCTTTTGAAAAACATGTCTCCCTGAAGGTTTAATCACCTGAATTTTTACAAATCATGAATCATCCCTGCATAGGCTGTGAACCCCACTTACACATTGTGTAAACCTTACACGACATGTATTTTCTCTACTTCCAACTTCTATAACCCTATAAGACTCCTCTAGGAATCCTCCAAGAAACTCCAACAACAAAAAATGAAAAAGTAATTGACTGGGAGAACACAAACCATTTCATTAGATACCTATCAAATTATTATTTCCCTTGAGAATCCAAAACCAATCATATAAGAAAAATGGGTCTGAAAAACCACCCCATAAGATACTTCTCAAGGATGTCATCACACCTTATATGCTACCACCATCCATACACATCAAACAAAATAGACACAAACACCCCACACAATGTCATCCCCACCTCTCACTTAGCGTAACAAAACATCATCTGGTACCAAAAAAAACCACCACCTTTCAAAAAAACCATCACACAACCATATAACCTCTACATACCAAACCAATAAGTCACACTACCCCAAACATACAAATCGGGTAATCTCATCCTCCATGTCAAGATACTGTCTACTATGGGTGGAACTAGATCACTTGTAAGAGTTTAATCACACCATAGTTAATGCATCTAAGTTAGGATTCATGTACTCCCCTTTTCACATATTTGGGGTCTTATCAAACATCACCCATTACAAGATAGGGAAAATAAATCCTCAGGTAAAACAAAAAGAATCCAAACATCACAACACCAATAATAAAGACCAAATAAAAACTCAAAATAACTTCAGGTACTAGGTGAAAATCTATATCTCTCACTCTCGTGTACTCTCCTCTAGGACACCATACTTCCATGACACACAAACCAAAAGAATGGATCTCCCACAAAATACTTTCTCTCAATGATCCTGGATCTCTACTGGCTTCTCCACGAATGTCACATCGTCCTTATTATCTAACTCTACCTAGTTAATAACATGGGATTCATCGTAAAGATATTTTTGAAGTTGGGACACATGGAAGACTCTATGGATACTTTACAACCATAGTGGTAATGACAACTGATACGCCACCTTTCCAAAATGTCCCAACACATCAAAGGTCCCAAAAAACCTTGGAGAAATATTTCTCCCTCTACCAAACCTATATTGCCTATGTTGAGGAGAGACTCTCAAGAACACATGGTCTCTACATAAACCTCTAGGGGACTCTTAATATAATTAGTATAGGACTTATGATGGTCTGGCACCACCCTCATTCATTATTTAACCAATTGGATCTTCTTGTTCATGCTCTGCACCCCATCAGGACCAAGAACTATTAACTCTCTAACCTCCATCTAGAACAACATAGAATGACAAGACCTCCAGCACAATACCTCAAACTGAGCCATACCAATGGATGAGTGAAAACTATTTTTGTACAAAAAATAAACCAAAGTTAAGTGTCATACCCAAGATCCACAAAAGTATAAGATGCATGATCATAATATATCCTCCAACATCTAGCTGGTCTTCTTCATTTGCCCATTTGTCTGTGGGTGGAAAGCAATGCTAAGGCGCAACTGAGATCCAAAAGAATGTTGTAGTATCCTTTATAATTTTGAGTTAAAAATGAGGATCCCAATCATAGATTATGGTACTTGGTACACTGTGAAGCTTAAACACATCTTCCACATACCTTCTTTCTAAAAAATCTGCTACACTCGACTCACAGATTTCCAGAAAGTGATCTGATTTCACCAGTCGGTCCACTACGACCCAAAAAACATCACAATATCACTAGGATTGGGGTAATCTCATGAAAAAAGACATTGATATTTCATCCCATTTCCATTCGATAATATCCAATGATTGTAATATACCACATAGATCATGGTTTTATACTTTCACCTGATGAAAAACTAGACATGTTTCCACAAACTACACCATTGACTGTTTCATCCCCGCACACCAAAGATGTATCCTCAAGCCATGATACATATTTATCATACTAGGATATACCTATAAAGTTGAGCTATGAAACTCATAGAGAACTCCCTTACACATCACTTTTGTGGAAAATATCCTCTCTTGGAATAAAACCCAATTTTAACCATCCTATGACCATCGCTCGAGAGCATCACCATGGCCAACATGACCATGAATCACCTCTGCCTCTGAGTCTCCCCAATGAGACTACTCCTTCTACTGTATCAAATAAAAATCCATAGTAATTTGTTAAATACAAGATCAACCACTATTATCTACAATTTCAAGATGCATCACTGCAATTTTCTACATTCCTTTCTAAACATCCATAGACTCTTGAGAAACATCCTCTTGGGACTTTAGACTAAATGCATCAGTAACTACATTACCCTTACCTAGGGTGTAATAGATCTCAAAATCATAATCATAAATATAATCCATCCACCATCATTGGCATAGATTCATATCATGTTGAGATAAAAACATATCTTAGGCTCTTTTGGTCTTTGAAAACCACAAAATCCTCACAAATGAGGTAATTCCTATAAAACTTTAGCACAAACCCAACTACCACCATAATAGATCATGGGTAGAATAGTTACATTCATGGGGATGCAACTTCCTAGAACCATAAGATATTACCATCCTATTCTATATCAACATGAATCCCAATACCAAATGGTATGCATCATAGAAAACCTCAAACAACACACCCTCCTTGGGAAATTAAAGCACTAAATCACTAACCAACTTCTCTTTTAGGTAACTGAATAATTCCAAAAACTGATCTATTAACAAAAAATCCTGGTCCTTTCTAGTCAAAGATATCAACGAGGCTACAAATCCAGAAAAATCAGGAAAAAACCTCTGATAATATCCCACGAGACTAAAGAAAATATGAAACTCTACCACATTCTTGGGAACTTCCCAAGAAACAACTGCCTCAACCTTCAACGAGCCCACTATCATACCTTGCTGAGACACCAAATGTCAAATAAAAAATGCACCTATCATGTCAAAAACTCACACCTGGACAACTTCTCATAAATTTTTTGGTGTCAATGGACCTGAAAAATAACTCTATGATTCTTGAAATGATCCTCTTATTACTTTAATTAGACCAAGATATCATCGATGGATATAAAAATGAACTAGTTCAAAAACTCATAAAACATAGATTTTATAAGTCCCATAAACATAGTTGGCGCATTTGTAAAACCAAACGGCATAATTAAAAAATCGAGGTACCCATACATGCATATGAAGGAAATCTTTATAATATCCCCATCTTTCACCTTCAACTGGTGATACCCAGACCACAAATAGATCTTTGAGAACCAACTAGATCTTTTCAACTAGTTGAACATGTCATCGATCCTCAGAAGAGGGTAAATATTATTGATTGTTACCTGTTTAAACCTTCAGTAGTCTATACACAACCTTATAAGACCATACGACTTCTTATCAAACTATACTGAAGCACCCCACATTAGCACACTAGGTCAAATGAAACCCCTCTCCATCAGGCCATCCACCTACAACCTTAACTCATGCAAGTCCATGGGCACTAGACGATAAGGAGCCATCAAAATTTAGGAAGCACGTGGCTGCAACTCTATCCTGAAATCAACATCTTCTCGAGGAGGTAGTTCTATAAACTCCTCTAAGAAAACAACCAATAACTTATCCACAACCTTGGGAATATACCCAACCTCATCTTCTACTGGAAGCTCCACCAACTATGAAAAAAGAGTCCCCTCTTTCCTACCACCCAACCAATAACCTCTCTCTACAATGAATGCCACTTATTGTCCCTATACATGAGAAAACAAGACTATCCTATGAAATAAGTTGATGAATATATTCATAGAATACATCCAATAAAAACCAAGTATAATATTGTATGGTTGTATTTGTAACAAAAAGAAGCCTCCCACTGACTGGTGTTGCCCCATCACCAGTTTACATCCCCCACATACATCAAATAAGGAAGCCTAGTATCTAACCATAGTTGATAACACTAGGATAACTAAAAGCCTCTTGACATCCAATCCCAATATAAGAACAAAATTAGTTGAAAAAAAGAGTGCGAGGATCCTGAATCAAACAAAGTACACACAAGGGTAGAAGATAAACTGATCGTACCTCAAACAACTCATGGATTTGCTTGTACTGATGCCTCTAAAGAGTGTATCTTACCATGCCCAACTCCTCTACCTCTCTAATTTTATCCTCAACATCCATGATTTTTCCTAGGTAACTATGGAATGGGGCCATCTTGAGGATTCATCCTACCAACTCTACTTTCTCTTGGATTTTGAGCAATAACCTATGACACATACCACTAGAATTATCTCAGAGGAAACTGCTAATACTTAAAAGGGTCCTGAACACCCATTGAAAACTAGACTACTTGAGTGGTTGGAAACTGAGCTTAAAAGTTCCCATATCTTTTGAAAATATGGAAGAAAAGTGGAAAACCACCAAAAGGTTCTTGAAAACCACATGTCCCTGATGATCAGGAAATAAACTATCGTGGATGGTTCTCCACTAAACAGAACCCTGTATTTTGGAACACCCATGACCCATTTCTTGAAGACCTACTCCTTGAAACACCCTATTATCCACCATAATAGGTCTCAAATCCCAAGTAAATCATCCACTCGATAACCTAATCTGTTTTCTATACTTCTAGATATTCTGGGAGTGTACACAGTGTGACTGCATACCTGATCACTAGACACAAAGCCTCCTCTATATGCCACCCTATGGACTCCTCATCTAGAATTTTTTTTTGGAGAAAAATGAAGGAGGTCCTTGAATTTGATCCCATGCTTCCACATGCTCAGACACCCCTACTGAAGGGATATCAGCTCCTACCACTTGGTTACCCTCATCATCGATGACAAAAATTCTACCCAAAAATCCCTCTGAAAGTTGGGTCACAACACATATTCCTCTTTAAGGTCACCAAGAAATAGTTTCCACCACTGATGTGTAGCTCCCCACATATGGATAACTAATAACAGTACCCAAAACAGAGCTCGTTCTTGGATCATACCAAAATCAATCTCAAGATCCACTATCCAGTTCTCTGTTTGCATATCTAAAACACTTACCTCATAATTATCCA
Source organism: Viscum album (assembly GCA_963277665.1). Classification (NCBI taxonomy): domain Eukaryota; kingdom Viridiplantae; phylum Streptophyta; class Magnoliopsida; order Santalales; family Viscaceae; genus Viscum; species Viscum album. The sequence continues at coordinate 989,739,041 of OY728167.1, forward strand.
AAATATTCCACTAAAAGGCATGAAAATTCCGCTTCTATGCCTCATCCTCCTTTATCAGGTCAACCCTAAAATGATCAACTAGATCAGCCTGCTGAACTTCAATTTCTTGAGAAAATCAAAGATGATGAACATAATTCATTTCTGAAAACTGTGAGAACATCCTAATCCCAGTAACATAGTATTTTATTAAATATTATTTAATTTATTCATTTTATTTTCCACAAATACCCATTTCAAATAGGAATTAAATTCATTATGATGCTTGTACCTCTCCTAGGTCTCTACCCTGCAAACTGGTCGACCTCACTTGTTCATTCAATATGCTTAGAGTTCATGCACTAGATCCTGAGGGACCACAAAATCCAGTGTCCTACCCAGTCTCCTTGACCTATTTCATGCACCAAGGTCAACTGGAACTGCTTCCCTACCAACCCATGCAATCCTCACTATTCCTAACTCCAAAATACATCCTATCTTTCAACTGTAATCTCTGATACCACTCTATCATGACCTCATCCCACCAAAAGATGTCACAAATAAGGGAGAGAGATAATAACCCTCGAGTACCACCTCCGGTAGGCCATGGTTTGGAAAAAATCACTGAGGGTATAAAAATATGATAATATGGGAGGAATTACCCTATATAAAAGAGAAAGGATCAGAAGATAGGATAAAAATCACAAAACAACTCCAGCAGAATATGTAAAGGTAAACCAAAAACCAGTCCAAAATGCATGAATAAAGTAAAACCAACACATAAAAAAGTTTCAAAAGTAAAATACCAAAACAAAAAGTCTATGGCAGTGACTCAACAGAAACTCTAACCCAACTATTAATATCCAAATTAGTCCCCAAAATCCTTCTATAAACTTGAAAAATGTTTATATACATAGGGTGAACATAACAGGTATACTCAGTTGGAACATAATGATGGCCCCAAGTGAACATGTGAAAAGAGAATACTAATGTTCCAGTGAATAAATAATAGAACCAAAAAGCACCTATATAGGTCATCTAACCAAACCCAACCTCACCATGGATCACTCACCAAATTTTACATCCAATATAATAATATAACATCGAGATCATAATAAAGTGAGGTGCCCCGTTGCCTCCTCCCCACCTTTTTTTCACTCTCATACCCCCAACATTGAAATTCATATGGTCCCATCCTTTCCTCATATATCACATCACATCCTTCCTACACTCTCTTGGGACACACATCACATCACATCCCTACTGCACAGACCTGGGCCACACATTACAAAAAATCCCATCCTAAAAACACATTGGATCACACATCACAACCAAAACCAGAGTAGTAGGGTATCGTGAACATAAAATACATAAACCTCATGACCTTCTACTACCACACTTGAACCCAACATATATCACATCACAACCACACCATGTCACACTCGTAAACACCTGGTCCAACATATCACATGTCACACAAAGACACATGGGCCAACACATCACCATGGAAGGATGAGCGGGGGTAGCCAACCATCCATATCACTACTATCCAATATGTTGGGGGGAAAACACCTAGAACATAGCACCTCTAAACATTGGTAAGGTTATCAAACTTGGGTGGGTGCAAATAAAATAACATAAACATACATTATATAGAGATATAACAAAATACCCAACCTAAGGCTTCACATCAACAACACTATTACGCACCAAATCACCACCACATACCACACACCAACCATCATAACTGCCAACACCACTATATGAAACACACCACAAAATCTAAATGACATTTTCCACTCTCATTATATTCAATTACCAATCCATTCAATTATTCATTTTATTTCAGTTTAATCCATTTATCACATATATATTTATAGCCTACCTTGTTTATTTACCCGTCTATTTTTTTTTCTTTATCATCATAGTTCATACCATTTATAACTAGGAAATTATCCCAACCATGCCACACAACCAACCCAAATAACATAACTACTACCATGACACCACATGTCTACCATTGTCATCGAGTCTCATTTTTCAGGCCATCTATTCAAACAACAACCATGTATCTCATCTATCGCACAACCACAATCTCTATGTATCACAAACACTACACCAAAACCACAACCGCCATGTATCACAACCACCGCACCACAACCACTATGCTAAAACCACAACCTCCACATATCAAAACTACCTATATCACATCCAATTCAACCAACCACTACATCACTACCCTGCACATCGTACAAAAAACACAAGCCACAAAAAGCATCACAACAAGATCATCCACACACACAACACGCATTCTTACTTGCATATTTTTTCATCATATTTATCAAAATACTTCTTTATATTATCATGGGTATCATCACACAAACCATACATCAAAGTGAGACCAATTATTATCTAAATATAAATTCTTTAACCTTTTATTTAGGTGTGATCACACAACATCACAACAAGGTCCATCACAACATAATGGATATAACACAAGTAAGGCTCCCAACAGTCACTATTATTATAATTGGAATCAACTATGAATAAAAACATCAACATATAAAAAATCAATAAATCACGTGATATGTCACGACCCGACCCTACTCGGGCTCGAGCCGAAACTACCCCAAGCCCGCCTCCATAGGCCAGGGGCTGGCGACCAGCGCTGAAGGCACAACAACTCGGGGAGGCCTTTGCCTAAGCACCTATACACACCCACACACAGCACACTCAATGAAAAAGTGCAGAGTAAAAAAGAAAAGACAAGTAAAGAAAAGGGGCAACTGCTATATATAACCACAAGAGTGCATCGACCTCTAAACAGTACAAGTAAAGTTCTGAAAAGGAAAAAGGGGAAAACACGCGCCCAACCAGAAAAGGTGCCACAACCAGGTAACAGGTAAACAAAAAGAAACAGCTGATGGGTCCCCCACCTGGAACCCGACTACGACCACCGCACGCGGTCCAAGCTTCTGAACTCCTATGCTCCACTAAAGTCATGCTCCACCTGTCCGTCGTTTGCAAGGGCACACCTAGTGCGGGAAAAGACCAAGCAGGGGTGAGTATAAAAATACTCAGTAGGATACCCCGAAGGCTCGAGGGAGAAAAAAAAAGGAGTTACCGAAGGGTGAGCAGTAGAGAGAACGGGGGAAAGCAAAGGGAGTACAATAGAGAGTGAAGTAAAGAGTCCAGCTCAACCCAACAAGAGAAAGGTAGAAGACTCATCTAAACACAAGAAGCTAGAAACGGTGAGAAGATGAACTTCTCGTCGAGTATTCGCTACCTATAGCAGGAGAGTAGACTCATCCAACCACGAGAAGCTAGACACGGAAAGCACGTGGCATACCCCGCGCGTCTTCGCCTCTCCTGGAAGGAGAGTAACCAAACCCAAGAAGTGAGTACTAGAACTAGGTATATACATATACTTATGCTCAATCAAGAAGCCCGAACAACGTCGTAAGGGGATCTCCATCCCGTAGCTCAGCCCAAGAAAACAGTAGCCAACAGTCCCAGACATAACCCTATAATCGATGCCCAGCATCCCGCACGTCTGCCCTGAACCGCAAGCCAAGGGGCTCAATCACCGCACCTTGACACTATCCTCTTTGGGCGGCACTGACTCACCTACACTGTTTTAGATCACGTCACAAGAATGCGTCTTGGTGGGGAAAGTGCCCCTCGAACTTGAGAGTTCTAGGGAAAGTCAAACCACACCTCGTCACTGCCCTGCAGTCGAGAGGTCTCCTCAAAGTCAATCCGTCACAACACTGACCCGTATAACCAAGGGTCCCGCTCTGGTAATCACGGAGGAAAGCCAAAGACTAGCCTAGTCGAGAGGAATGAGTCTGGTATGCCAACCAGTGTCCCCACTGCCCAGCCCTGCTGGAGGGTAATTCATAACCAGATATCGGGTGACCCACTGCCCAGCCCTGCTGGAGGGTAAACCCTAATACATCATCAGGCGAACCACTTCCCAGCCCTGCTGAAGGGTAAACCATAATACATCATTAGGCGACCCACTGCCCAGCCCTGTTGGAGGGTAAACCATAATACATCATCAGGCGACCCACTGCCCAGCCCCGCTGGAGGGTAAACCCATAATACATCATCAGGCGACCCACTGCCCAGCCCCGCTGGAGGGTAGACCTGGAATAAGTCGACAGGCAACCCACTGCCCAGCCTTGCTGGAGGGTAGACCTGGAACTAGACGACGGGAAACCCACTGCCCAGCCCTGCTGGAGGGTAGACCCTAAGAGGTCTTCGGGTGACCCACTGACCAGTCTCTGCTGGAGGGTAGACCCTAAGTGTGTCAGGTGACCCACTGCCCAGTCTCTGCTGGAGGGTAGACCCTAAGAGCATCGGGTAACCCACTGCCCAGTCTCTGCTGGAGGGTAAACCCTAAGAAGTCAGCGAGCAACCCACTGTACAGCCCTGCTGGAGGGTAAACCCGAAGAAGTCGATGAGTAACCCACTGCCCAGCCCCGCTGGAGGGTAAAACTCAGAACTGCTCTGGCCATCTCTACTGGAGGGTACAACACTGGCCAACCAAACACGGAGTGGGTATCGCGCGACCACCCAACTCCAGCACAACTCACCCAAAGGGGGTTCAGCGCCTGTTCCATCACTGGGTGTCACCAGCACCGCTACCGGCCGATCCATCGAGAACGAAACCAGGGGGGTCCACTCAACCCTGCTGGTCAAACAAATGGGCACAGAGCTAGGGGAAAAACTCCACCCTGCTAGTCAAACAAACGAGCATAGAGGGACCCTCTACGCCGCGAGAGGACAAAGTACGCAAAGCAGAACACGACACGCACATGGGGCCCACACTACGTGTGGCCCCAAGTCAACCCCAACCAAGCACACGAATGTCTCAGGTACGAACCACATGTACCTCCAAGCGCTCTCGTATACTCCTAGAGTATACCACGTCTCCAGCCCAAGGGCTATCGTGCACACGACACCCAACGTCAACGCGAAGGCGTGACATAACAACTCCACCTCAAAGGCCCAGGCACGACCAACCACATCTTGTGAATCATTTATATCACTCTCCCAAGAGTCTGCGATCACACACCAAGGGTCCGCTACAAACAAGGTAGGGAGAACCACCACTGGAGCACCTTCCATGCTTCCACATTTAATAAGATTGTGTAAGAGGCTTCACTCGCCTGAAGAGATCACACAGTCGTATTCCTCGCGGAAAAACATGCAAGATCGACCAATTACTCACCTCCAATGGATATCCGACAAAAAAGTCACCAACACCGCCTCACACCCGAACGACGTCCCGTGATCCCGAGCCTTGGCCCCAAAAACAGTCGGGCGCATTGCACAATTGCGATCCCCTCGGGAAAACACATCAAAAGCACTACTCAATTGAGTGGAATAGATATCCGGAGAAAAAGATGCATCCCGACACACCACACACGAGCAGTGCCACGTGGGACCTGCATCCCGGTCCCAAAACTCAACGAACGGATCGCACCTTTGCGATCCTCTCGAAAAAGTACATGAGATGGTCTATTCACTTGTCCAAAACGGTCGCCCGGTGATAAAGCTAGAAATCACCGTCAACTCCCGAAATGGCCCTTGCGGGGCCCGCACCATCGTGCGGAAATACAGCGGGCATACTGCGTCAACGCAATTCCCTCGGAAAAACACCCAACATTGACTGCTCGCACGCCCCGAACGGACGTCCGAAGAAAAAGTCGCTAAAAGTTGCACGCAGCTCAAAAGACGGGTCATGCGACCCGCGCCTCAACTTCAGCCTCAATGCCTGAAACCACCCTGGAAAGCTCTGCCTCAATGCCAGAGTCCCAACGACACTGACAGCGTTTAAAACGGATGTCAGACGCGTCCGCGCCGTCCAAAACAAGAATCCCAAAAAAAAAGCGCTCGTCTACTTAAAGACACGTCGTGCCTCCGTGGCCCCTCGTTTCGGGAATTAAAAATTCCCGCAACTATCTCAAAAGTTCCACCTCTGCGTCAGGCCTGCGCCGCCATAGACGGCGCGCAAAATGGACGTCCGTAGCGAAAGCTACGGACGTCGGAAGTTAGAAGGGGGGGGGGGGAGAACCCCTTGGGCCGGACCAGCCCGGTCCGGCCGGTCCTCCCACAGCCGGTCCGTGGCCTGGCCGCGGGCCCGACTCACTTCACCACGACCAGTTGGCCGCAGCCTGCCGACACCCGACCGGCCCGAACGGCCGGTCTCGCTGCACCCCCGCGGAGACCCGCGGTTCGCGAGTCTCTGTCCACCGAAGTCGCGCCGCGCCGCGACCCCGGGTCGCCGCCCCGTGCCGGTGCCCTCGGCCTGCTGCCGCCGAGCCAAAGGCCACCGCCGCCTTCCGTCGAAGAGCGCCACCGCCAGCCGACTGCCTCCAAAGCCGCTCCGCCCTGGGAAAACGACGGACCGCCAGAACCCGTCAGATCCACCCAAAACCGATCGGAACAAAATAAAAAACCCGCAAACTTCGACGAGGTGCTGCGGGTTCCTCCGAACTCCTATTTCAATTCCGAAAGAAGCGACGGAAAGAGTAAAATGTGTACTACACGTCCATGTAATTTGTTCGAAGATTAAACAACAAATAAATGCTAAAATTGGGGTTCAAAGGGGGGGGTTTGGGATTTAAAACTCAAACGAACACCACCTACCTCTTGGGACTAACCCGTCGCTTCACCGTCAACCCGCCTCGCCGGAGTCGCCTCACCGGAGATGGAGGAAGAGAGGGAAGAGGCTTTCCAGGGGAGGGGGAAATGAGGGAGAAGAGAGGGGGGGGGGGTTAGGTTAATTAAATAAATTAATTAACTTAAACACTCCCCCGCGGCCCCGTACCCGAACTCCCGACGGGGTCGGGATGTAGCCTCCCCTAGGATAAAAACCACGCTCTGAGCGCAACGGCGGTCTCAGAATTTTATTCCAAGACCCCATTCAAAAGTTAATAAATTTAGCGCCTGAGGCCGCCAAATTACGAAAACGCCCCTAGAGCCATTTTTCACAAACGGCCCGCGCCCGCGAAAATTATCCCCCCCTAGGGTAAACGGCACGCTCCAAACTCAACGGTGCCCTATGTTTTCCAATCCGAGCCACCGTTTAATAGATACCTGCGTTTCAACATTAAACGAACAAATTAATTAATTAATTAATCCGTTTAACGTTCCAGAAGCGGGCGAGGGGTCCAAATGTCCCGCACCGACAAGTTTTATGTCATTCCTAGGGTAAACACCCCATTCCGGACCCATCCATACACTCAGATCTCTGATCTGGATCACCGTTTAGGAGTTATCCCATTTTTTTGGCATTTCCAGTGTGATCGCACTAAAAATTAAATTCCGGCCACTCCGGGGCTCGGAATCGCACGCCGTCTGAAGGCGCTGCTCTGGAATATCATCAAGAATATTCCAAAGTCTTTCGCAGCAAAAATTGGGTTCTTACATCATTACCTCCTTCAAGATTTTCGTCCTCGAAAAGCAAAACCAGGGAACAACACAGGGTACTAAGACCACACCTGGCTTTCCCATACCCAGAAGAACCCACACACAGCTCTGCGTCACCACACACTGACCAAAGAGTTGATCCGTTTACGCGAGGTCGGCCCTTGTCGACGTTGTGAAACCACTCCAGACTTTGGGGTTAGGGCAAGGTGGTAGGGTACCTCGCCATCCCTTTGCATGGTCTCAAACGACCCGAAGGCTCTCAGGGGTAGCTCACCTCCCCAAACGAACCTCTACGTCGTACACCGCGACTGGAATCACCACCCGCACCTGAAACAAGGCCTGGTGATTCCCTCCTTCAGAATATCCATATGGTGAAACACCCATGGATATCTGGTCACGCAAGTTTCCACAGTCGATGCTCTCTTACATGCTCAAAAGGTGAAGGATTCAACACCATCGACTAAAGGAAAAGGTCTCACACCTTTTTCCTTACCAACACAGGGTTACACCCGACGCCCTACGTCACCCTGGTAACACCTCAAACAAGGAGCGGGGAGAAAATACTTTCACACACAGAGCCTAAAAATTCTACTGCAAAAAGTGGAAGAGTCACAAGGGGTACCTCTCACCATCCCATGCTCTGCAGGATCGTAGATATCCAAAGCTCATGGCTGTCCGTGGTCCCAACCGTCAGCTCCCAGAGCCTGACGTGGACCACCTAGTGGTGATGGGGAGATCTCGTAAAGTCATCCCCCACTACCAGATCCTCCCACTCCTCTGCTAGCACCACCTCCCTGGGTACTACTCCGATCACGGAACTACCTCTGCCATGGTGGTGCGCCTGCTTCCTGCCCGAAGCTCCCAGCAACTCGGGTCGGGCAGTCTCGTGCCAAGTGACCTCGCCCGTCACAAGCATAGCACCGACTCTCTCTGGGATGCGCTAGTGCCCTCCGGTGCCACTGTGGTGTACGACCACGCCCCTGAGTCCAGTTGTCAGTAAGCCACCTGCGTCAAGGTTCTGCTTGCTGACGCCCACTAGCTACGGCAGACGTCTCACCTCCAACGTGCCTGCTGCCACAACCAACACTAGAACGCGACAGGAAGACCTCTGTCACTAACGCCTGCTCTAGAACCCCGACATATGTGGAAATTCCCAAGGGTACTATGACATCACGAATCTCTCGGTGGAGACCCTGCTCAAACTTCCACGCTCAGATGTTGTCATCATGGACCAAGTCCGGGTAAAAGCATGCACGGTCTGCAAAACTAGCCGCGTACTCGGCCACCGTCATCCCTCCCTGCTGAAACTAAAGGAGCTCCTGAATCCGAATGGAGCGCAAGAAGGAGGGGAAAAACTCCTCACGAAACAATAACTAAAAGTTGTCCCACGAAAGTGAAGACTCGCCAAGAAACTGAGTCACCAGACTCCACCAACGCCAAGCTGCTCCGCAGAAAAGGCTGGCTGCCAAAGCCACTCTCTGATCTTTCGGCGTCTGCACAAGCCTGAAAAGGCGAACCACTGCCTCGAGCCAAACCTCTGCTGGCTGAGGGTCTGCCTCACCACGGAACCTCAGTGGTCTCTGCCGCTGGAACTCACGGAGCGCGCTCAACCATCTCTCAAGCTCAGCCTACTCTGCTGAAACTGTCTGCTGCTCAACAGGTGGGGGTGCTGCTACCGGCCCACCTGGAGAAAAGGGGCTCGCATGATGGGTCCTGGACTGTGGCCTCGTAGCTCACAGGGTCGTCGTCACTCACCCAAGCTGGTATCTTGGCTGGCTGTCTTCGCGGATACATCCTGAATATTATCAAGGAGTGTCGTGGTCAGATGAGCATATATGTATATACCAACAAAAACAACGATGGGGAGCTGACTCAATAAGGACAGTCAAGACTCGGTCCTATGTGATGCAAAAACAAATTTTCCCTGCAACAAGTGTCTCAGCATGCTAAGTCGACAAGCGGGTTATCAAGGTCCTGGTGAATGGATACGTCGGCCGCCGCACCATCATTGGACTCCCTGGCCTGAGAGCCGCTCTCGAGACACGTTAACACTGTTGCCCTAAATCCCAACCAATTCCTCTTTTAGGGACGTCCGCGCAACGTCCCAAGGAACGAACCACCTCTGATACCACTATGTCACAACCCGACCCTACCCGGGCTCGAGCCGCAACTACCCCAAGCCCGCCTCCATAGGCCAGGGGCTGGCGACCAGTGCCGAAGGCACAACAACTCGGGGAGGCCTTTGCCTAAGCACCTGTATGCACCCACACGCAGCACACTCAATGAAAAAGTGCGAAGTAAAAAGAAAAGACAAGTAAAGAAAAGGGGAAACTGCTATATATAAACACAAGAGTGCATCGACCTCTAAACAGTACAAGTAAAGTGCTGAAAAGGAAAAAGGGGAAAAACACGCGCCCAACCAGAAAAGGTGCCACAACCCGGCAACAGGTAAACAAAAAGAAATAGCTGATGGGTCCCCCATCCAGAACCCGACTACGACCACCGCACGCAGTCCAAGCTCCCGAAATACTATGCTCCACTGAAGTCACGCTCCACCTGTCTGTCATCTGCAAGGGCACACCAAGTGCGGGAAAAGCCCAAGCATGGTTGAGTATAAAAATACCCAGTAGGATACCCCGAAGGCTCGAGGGAGCAACAAAAAGGAGGTACCAAAGGGTGAGAAGTAGAGAGAACAGGGGAAAGCAAAGGGAGTACAATAGGGAGTGCAGTAAAGAGTCCAGCTCAACCCAACAAGAGAAAGGTAGAAGACTCGTCCAAACACAAGGAGCTAGAAACGGTGAGAAGATGAACTTCTCGTCGATTCTTCGCTACCTATAGCAGGAGAGTAGACTCATCCAACCACGAGAAGCTAGACACGGAAATCTCGTGGCATACCCCGCGCGTCTTCGCCTCTCCTGGAAGTAGAGTAACCAAACCCAAGAAGTGGGTACTAGAACTAGGTATATACATATCCTTATGCTCAATCAAGAAGCCCGAACAACATCATAAGGGGATCTTCGTCCCGTAGCTCAGCCCAAGAAAAGAGTAGCCAATAGTCCCAGACATAACCCCATCATCAATGCCCAGCATTCCGCACGTCTGCCCTGAACCGCAAGCCAAGGGGCCCAATCACCGCACCTTGACACTATCCGCTTTGGGCGGCACTGACTAACCCGCACGGTTTTAGATCGCGTCACAAGAATGCGTCTCGGTGGGGAAAGTGCCCCTCGAACTTGAGAGTTCTAGGGAAAGTCAAACCACACCTCGTCACTGCCCTGTAGTCGAGAGGTCTCCTCAAAGTCAAGCCGTCACAACACTGACCCGTATAACCAAGGGTCCCGCTCCAGTAATCACGGAAGAAAGCCACAGACTAGCCTAGTCGAGAGGACTGAGTCTAGTATGCCAACCGGTTTCCCCACTGCCCAGCCCTGCTGGAGGGTAATTCATAACCAGATATCGGGTGACCCACTGCCCAGCCCTGCTGGAGGGTAAACCCTAATACATCATCAGGTGACCCACTGCCCAGCCCTGTTGGAGGGTTAACCATAATACATCATCAGGAGACCCACTACCCAGCCCTGCTGGAGGGTAAACCATAATACATCATCAGGTGACCCACTGCCCAGCCCCGTTGGAAGGTAAACCATAATACATCATCAGACGACCCACTGCCCAGCCCCGCTGGAGGGTAGACCTGGAAGAAGTCGACAGGCGACCCACTGCCCAGCCTTGCTGGAGGGTAGATCTGGAACTAGTTGACAGGCAACCCACTGCCCAGCCCTACTAGAGGGTAGACCCTAAGAGTTCGTCAGGTGACCCACTGCCCAGTCTCTGTTGGAGGGTAGACCCAAAGTGCATCGGGTGACCCACTGCCCAGTCTCTGTTGGAGGGTAGACCCTAAGAGCGTCGGGTAACCCACTTCCCAGTCTCTGCTGGAGGGTAAACCCTAAGAAGTCAGTGAGCAACTCACTGCCCAGCCCTGCTGGAGGGTAAACACGAAGAAGTCGATGAGTAACCCACTGCCCAGCCCCGCTGGAGGGTAAAACTCATAACTGCTCTGGCCATCTCTACTGGAGGGTACAACACTGGCCAACCGAACACGAAGTGGGTATCGCGCGACCACCCAACTTCAGCACAACTCACCCAAAGGCGGTTCAGCGCCTGTTCCATCACTGGGTGTCACCAGCACCGCTATCGGCCGATCCATCGAGAACGAAACCAGGGGGGACCACTCAACCCTACTATTCAAACAAACAGGAACAGAGCCAGGGAAAAAACTCCACCCTTCTAGTCAAACAAACGAGCACAGAGGGACCCTCTACGCTGCGAGAGGACAAAGTACGAAAAGCAGAACACGACACGCACATGGGGCCCACACTACGTGTGGCCCCAAGTCAACCCCAACCAAGCGCACGAACGTCTCAGGTACGAACCAAACGTACCTCCAAGTGCTCTCATATACTCCTAGAGTATACCACATCTCCAACCCAAGGGCTATCGTGCACACGGCACCCAACGTCAACGCGAAGGCGTGACGTAACAACTCCACCTCAAAGGCCCAGGTATGACCAACCACATCTTGTGAATTGTTTATATCACTCTCCCAAGAGTGCGCGATCATACGCCAAGGGTCTGCTACAAACAAGGTAGGGCGAACCACCACTGGAGCACCTTCCATGCTTCCACATTTAATAAGATCACGTAAGAGGCTCCACTCGCCTGAAGAGATCACACCGTCGTATTCCTCACGGAAAAACACGCGAGATCTACTAATTACTCGCCTCCAACGGATATCCAATGGAAAAGTCACCAACACCGCCTCACGCCCGAACGACGTCCCGTGATCCCGAGCCTCGGCCCCGAAAACAGCCGGGCGCATCGCACAATTGCGATCCCCTCAGGAAAACACATCAAAAGCACTACTCACTTGAGTGTAATGGATATCCAGAGAAAAATATGCATCCCGGCGCACCGCACACAAGCGGTGCCACGTGGGACCCGCATCCTGGTCCCGAAACTCAACGAACGGATCACACCGTTGCGATCCTCTCGAAAAAGTACACGAGATGGACTATTCACTTGTCCAAAATGGTCTCCCGGTGATAAAGCTAGAAATCACCGTCAACTCCCGAAACGGCCCTTGAGGGGCCCGCACCATCGTGCGGAAATACAGCGGGCAGACTACGCCAATGCAATGCCCTCGGAAAAACACCCAACATCGACTGCTCGCACGCCCCGAACGGACGTCTAAGGAAAAAGTCGCTAAAAGCTGCACGCATCTCAAAAGACGGTCCATGGGGCCTGCGACTCAACTTCGACCTCAATGCCTAAAACCACCCTGGAAAGGTCCACCTCGAAACCAGGGTCCCAACGCCACTGATGGTGCTCAAAACGGACGTCGGACGCGTCCGCGCCGTCCAAAACAAGAATCCCGAAAAAAAAACGCCCATCTACTTAAAGACACGTCGCGCCTCCGCGGCCCCTCATTTCAGGAATTAAAAATTCCTACAACCATCTCAAAAGTTCCGCCTCTGCGTCAGGCCCGCGCCACCGCAGACGACACTCAAAACGAACGTCCGTAGCGAAAGCTACGGACGTCGGAAGTTAGAAGCGGGGGGGGGGGGGGGGGGGGGGGGCACCCCTTGGGTCGGACCGGCCCGGTCCGGCCGGTCCACCCACATCCGGCCCGCGGCCCGGACGCGGGCCCAGCTCACTTCGCTGCGGCCTGCCGACACCTGACCGGCCCAGACGGCCGGTCTCGCTGCACCCCCGCGGAGACCTGCGGTTTGCGGGTCTCTGTCCACCGAAGTCGCGTCGCGCCGCGACCCTGGGTCGCCGCCCCGTGTCGGCGCCCTCGCCTGCCGCCGCCGAGCCAAAGGCCGCCGCTGCCTGCCGTCGAAGAGTGCCGCCGCCAGCTGAACGCCGCTGAAGCCGCTCCGCCCTAGGAAAACGCCGGACCGCCGGAACCCGCCGGATCCACCCAAAACCGGCCGGAACAAAATCAAAAACCTGCAAACTTCGACGAGGTTCTGCGGGTTCCTCCGAACTCCGATTTCAATTATGAAAGAAGCGACGGAAAGAGTAAAATGCGTACTACACGGACATGGAATTTGTTCGAAGATTAAACAACAAATCGATGCTAAAATTTAGGTTCAAAGGGGGTTTCAGGATTTAAAACTCAAACGAACACCACCTACCTCTTGGGACTAACTCGTCGCTTCGCCGTCAACCCGCTGGGGTGGTCGTGCCTCATCGGACCGCCTCGCCGGAGTCACCTCGCCAGATATGGAGGAGAAGAGGGGAGAGGCTTTCCAGGGGAGGGGGGAAATGAGGGAGAAGAGAGGGGGGGGGGGTTTAGGTTAATTAAATAAATTAATTAACTTAAACACCCTCCCGCGTCCCCGTACCCGAACTCCCGACGGGGACAGGATTTAGAATCCCCTAGGCTAAAAACCACGCTCTGAGTGCAACGGAGGTCTCAGAATTTTATTCCATGACCCCGTTCAAAAGTTACTAAACTTAGCGCCCGAGGCCGCCAAGTTACGAAAATGCCCCTGGAGCCATTTTTCACAAACAGCCCGTGCCCGCGAAACTTATACCCCCCCTAGGGTAAATAGAACGCTCCGAACTCAACGGTTCCCTCAGTTTTCCAATCCAAGCTACCGTTTAAGAGATACCTGTGTTTCAACATTAAACGAACAAATTAATTAATTAATTAATCCGTTTAACGTTCCAGAAGCGGGCGAGGGGTCCAAACATCCCGCGCCGACAAGTTTTATGTCGTTCCTAGAGTAAACACCCCATTCTAGACCCATCCGTACAGTCGGATATCTGATCTGGATCACCGTTTAGGAGTTATCCCATTTATTTGGCGTTTCCAGTGTGATCGCATTAAAAATTAAATTCCGGCCCCTCCGGGGTTCAGAATCGCACGCCGTCTGAAGGCGCTGCTCTGGAATATCATCAAGAATATTCCAAAGTCTTTCACAGAAAAAACTGGGTTCTTACATGATAACTACCCATAACCATCAATTATAGACATTAAAATTAATTATATGATTACACAGACCCTTACTATCCACCCAAACGTAAAAAAAAGTATGAAAATCCCACACATACCTCATAAAAGAGTGAAAACGAGGATTCCCTACCTCAAGGAAGCTTTTTAATCTTGCTATGCACTACCAGGTGAAGAAGAAACCACCAAAGAACCACTTCCACACAAGAAAATTATGGGTAAACCTTCACCATACCCGAAGATCATCAAAACGTAGTCTTAACACACAACCCAAACCAAACCATACAACTAAAGTGAAAATATGAATAAGAATGAAAGGAAACATATGAGAATGAGAGGAGAACACACCATGGATCAAAGAAGAGAATCCATGGATCAAATACAGGAAGCCATAGATCAATCCCCATTGAAGGAATCCCAATATGCCTCAATGGATCATTGTAATCCACCAGTGATGAGAGAGGAAGTGTAGGGTTTTTGGAAGAATATGAGGTGCTCCAACTATAATAATTGCATTGTAAATGAGAATTACACCATGTTTAACCTTTACATATCATGAAAATTTTGGGTTTTATGTTCCTCCAAAAAATCTCTCCATGAAGGTTTAATCACCTGAATTATTACACGTCATGAACTGACCCTTCATAAATTGTGAATCCCCCTTACACATGTAACCCTTACAAGAAATGTTTTTCCTCTGCTTACAGCTTTAGGAAACCAAACTCCTCCAGTACCACTCTAGGCCTCCTATAAGAACATCCAACACCAAAAAACTGAAAAATTAATATATTAATAGGATGCAATCCATTACAATTAATTTTTTGATGAATAGTGGAAAATACTATTTTTTAAAGAAATTCATTTTCATTTAAAGAATTTACAAAGTTCCATTTTGATTTAATTATTTAAGTAAAATTAGTTAAATTATATTACAATTAATCTAATTTAGTTCATTTGAATCAATTTTATATTCAATTTTGATATAATTTTTTGTATACTTATAAATTTTTTTCGTTGGAAATCCACTTTTTCATCGCGTCTGTGAGTTTTATTTTAAATTAAATTCTACCAATTATATTAATTAAATTTGTTAAAATAGGTTCCATATTTTGAATAATAATAATTTATATTATATAATAATTATAACTTAATTTTTTTCATAATGAATAATAAAAATTGTAAAAATATTTTACCACGGTTAAGGTTAAAATAGGTTTATCGGGGGTTAAACTAAAAATATAAGGGTTAAAATAACATAAAAGCATAGATAATTTCAATTTTATGGATACATTTATCTCTTATATCATACAAGGCTATATAATGATCAATTTTTAGCCATTTTGGGATCATAAAACATGGGTATATTTTATCCTTTTCAAAAAATCCAAGTGTGTCCTCTCCTCCACTTATTAAAGGATACCCCATTTTCCCTCTTCTACACACTTAAAGAGTGTTTTGGTTTGGCCAATAACTACCCATATACCATCCTTACTTCCCTAAACATATTATAAAGGCCTTTTGTTATCATAAAACCAACCTATGGAAGATTTGGGTGTAAACCGTAAAAGGTTGTCTGAAGTAAAAGTATAGTTCTTAATCAAGAATTTTTGTTTTAATTATTGTTCCACCACCTTAAAATATTATTCAACCATGATGATATAATAACATAAGTATATGCCATATACTGAGTTGTTTTTATATTAAAGGGATAACCTATATTCATCTCTTCTTCTATCAAATGGGAAACAAAACCATCATTTGTGTGTATGGTGAATTACCACCTTGTGAACCGATGTAATTTGTTTTTATTATATTGAAGGTTCAAAAGCGTATGAATAAAGTTAGACCTGAGGTAAGGGTTTCGTCTTAAATTCTCTTTCTTTGAGGGAAACTTTCTTTTATGCACCTAATTTCATTTAAATGGTGATTATACTAAATTTTTGTTATATAATATCATTAATTATCTTTATCGTGGTATTTTAACTTCAATTTAAAGGTCTATATTTTTAAGGGGTTTTTATTAGAATGTATCTTATTCCATAAGGGTTTCTGATCTCATTTTTATTTCTATGAGGCATATGCCATATTCACCACTTGTTTCTATTGTGTGGTGTATATACTATCCATGAATGTATTTCATGATTATTTTCATTAAAATAATTTGTATTTAAAAATCCATATTAGTTTATCTCTTTCTTGAGGTTTGGATTCAAATATTACCAAATCATTAAGGTTTTGTCATCTCAAATTGTCTTCTTTAGGACATGTGTTGTGTTATGCATTTATTTTATTTTATAAGGTGTATATACAATAAATTTGACATATTATATCATGATTCTACTTATTTTTATGATATTGTAAGTTTCATTTGATGGTAATCTTTTATAGGGATTACAATTCAAAAGTTACCGAAGTGGTAAAGGTTTATTTCCCAATCTCATTTTAATCGGGATTATTTATGCTTGAATTTTATTTGAAGGAAATTATTTGATTATTATATAATAAAACCATTTAATTTTCTTAAAATATGGTTATTCTTGTAAATTAAATTTTTTTATTTCATTTTCCACTCTTTAGGTACTTCAAATAAATAAATAATATTTTTAACTAAAACCAACTTTATTTATCTCTTTGGTCGAAAAGTATTTCTCTTTTATCTCTAAGTTTTCTCTTAAATGTTTTAAATAATTTTTTAGTATCATTATATTATTTTTTAAGTCATTTTACCCAAGGTTTAATTTTATTTATTTTTTTAAAAGTAATCTCATTTTCATTTTCCAAATGAGGTTCTTTTTGACTTTTTACCAAAGTGTGAAAGGAATGTTTTATTTTAAATTTTATGACATGAATGTAATTTCCTATCATATTTACCACTAAATGATTTAAATATTAATTAATATTTTTCTAAAGTTATTTTAAAATAAAATTATTTTCACAATATTTTTTGAATTTTTAGTTTAAAAAAATTATGTTCAAAGTGGAAAGGTTATTTTCCCCAAGAATGTTTTTAGCCTTTTTATAGTATTTATATTCATAAAAAGAAAAATCCTTTGATGGTATAGATTGATTATAAATTATATATATATATGTTTGTCTCAAGATTATATTCCAATCTAATTATCCCTTCCATTGATGGGATAATACATGCCTTAAGTTCATTTCTTAATTGCCTTATTTGTAAAATATCCTTTAATTATGTTATGAGGAAATATTATCCAACCCATTTCGTTCCATGGGTAATTATAATGTTTATACATTATGATTTATTTTCTTTTTTGGCACAAATAATCATGAACATGTTATGATGGGAGGGCCCAAATAGCGTTCCAATGCATTGGGTGAAGTTTTAGTCTCAGGAGATGTTATGCATGGGATTTGAGAGCAATCCTAATCCATTATGGGAATTTTTATACCATGTAATTTTGTATAATAAGTTTGAATTTACTTATGTTTATGTCATGTTATATGTTTCTACCACATTTCATATGATGCTATGATCTTATGATACCTTATTATTTATGTTATGCTCCCATGTGATTACTTATGAGCTATCTCTTTTATGATATCATGTTATAACATTGAATCACATGTTATATTTCCTTGTCATGTTTATTTCCTTATAGAGGTTTTTAGCTCACCCCTATCTTTTATGTATTCCTTAGGTTACCCTATATAATTTTAGAAGCTCAAACGAATTTTAGAATATAATTTTTTAGAATAAAATAAGGATGTCATGTTTAAATTTCCTATAAAGTTATTATGAACCTAGTCTTCCAAATACACCAGGCCTTTGAAAACCTTGTTTTTTATTAAAGGACATTTATGTTAAGAATTAAGAAATAGTATATGTAAAAATGATTGGGTCACTATATTCTCATCATAATGGGGAACTACTATGATCTTTCAATGTAAGAAGTACCCTTAGAAAACTATCACATACAATTTCACAAAAAGGAATAATCATGATGTGATAAGATATTAATTAATATTCAACAACATGATTATTTAGTCAGAATTATAACTTATTACTTTTCCATTACATTAGTTTTGGAAATCACAAACACTCTCTTAAAACTTTATATACTATCTTTTTATGTCCCAAGTGTTTTAGTATATTTTTGTAGAAAGAATTAATTTCTACCATAAATAAAAAAGTTCAAATGTATTATAAATATAAATGTAACATTATTTAATACGATCCATAGTATTGAGAAATCATCCATTTAATTAGAATTACCTTTATTCAGACATGTAGTTAGACTTTTTTATTGTCTTTTATAATGAAAAAATCCATGACTATTGGACTGATTTTGATACCGATACATTGGACTAACCCTAATAAGGAATAATTTTATCACTATAATGGTGTTAAAAAAATGACATCGGACATTCAATTATGCCATAACGTTGTGAGGTGTCAAGCGCCAACTGTCCTAGGTCGTTGCAACAAAATTTGAAATATGGATGTTGGAGCTTCGCTTATAAATAGCCAAAGAGTTTGGATTTGATCACATTAGAAACTCAATCTATCTAAAGTTTTCTCTATATAAACATATCATTCCAAAGTCTTTGTAATAATTTAGAGAGTTTTAATCCAACGTAATACTTTTCAGGGTTGTTTACTTTATAACATATTTTCTTTTGTAATCACGTCTGATCATTGTTATGATCAAGGTATTTTGGGGATTAGAAGATGGTAAATACAATCCATTGGATCAAGGTATTTTTGGGATAAGAAGGTAGACACCAATCATCGATATGATCAAGGGATTCTGATGATAGGAAGAAAGATATTATTTTGATCATCATATTGAGGGATTTACTAATAAAGAATGATAGAATTTTTAGTAAGTATAAAAATGTGTATAACTTTAGTCAAGGTAATTGACTACCTTCACTCTTAAGGTTAAAAGGTAGTATTCTTTTAATATAGTTTTTAAGTCATTATTACTTTTACTATATATTATATTTCTTATTTTTATAATCCTTTTGGACTGTGCATGTAATAAAATGTTTGTATTCAAAATTATATTTTTATAATATTTGTTTTATTTGTGTAACCATAATTATGATAAAAACATAATTTTATATAGTCAGGTCAACTATGATTTTGATTCTTTCACTCTTTCCATCATATTATTTGTGATTATGATAATATTAATTTAAGAGGTTTTGTGTTTTAATTATTTTAAACTTTCCAAACTTCAATTCACCCCCTCTTGTAAGTATATCCATATAAGTTACTCTTAAATTCAATCAATTAGTATTAGAGAAGTTTTCTACTACTTATACATTTTTATTTTTTAATTTCTTTACTTACTACAAGTTGTTTAAGTTTTGATATAAAATTCATGTTTATAATATTTTTACACTAATGTGTATTTGTTGAAAAGAGATTATTTTTTTTAAGATGGTAGGTATGAGTATTTGATCTCTTGAAAATATAAATCCTAGTCGACCACCTATATTTTCTAATAATGAATATAAATATTAGAGATATATATTTAAATCTTTTATGATCAAAACTATAGTTGACAACTTCTTAATGAAAATGGAAAATATAAGATTCTCGATAAAGAAGTCTATGATTTTTCTAATGTTGAGAAACAAGAATATCAATTGAAATTAAAAGTCATAAATACATTTTTAGGTTCTATGAAGATGGATATCTATAATCATATATAATCTTGTAAATAATCCAATAGTATTTAGAGTAAATTGTAATTAACACATTTTGGTACATCAAAAGTTTTGAGAAAACAAGAAGAGCTATGCTTAGAGATGATTACCAAGACTTTAATTTTATAAATAGTGAGACAGTTTCCAAGATTCACCAAAGGTTTATGAATATTATAATTATTTTATAATCTCTTGAGAAAAAATGTCTTAATGATGTAATTTTGGTCGAAAAGATTATTGATATAATGCCCAATGAGTGGGAATAAAAAATAATAGTTATGGATGATATAAGAAAGTTAACTAACATTACTTTATATGATATGATTGGTACACTCATGTAGCATGAGGGAATATTAAAAAGAGATGAAGAAAAATAAAAATAGTGGAGTTGATTTGGCTATAACATGTACTTTATCTTCTAAAATTCAATTAGTAGAGAAAGTAGTGAAATATTCAAGGAAGAAGAAAGTTGTTGTTGAATCTGATTCAAGTTCATAACCACCGTTAGAAATCGAGTTAGAAAATCTCACATGAAGAATGAATAAGACAGTCAGAAAGAAATATTTCCAATATAGATATAAGAAATTTCATATGGACAAAGATGAAAAGAAGGATTTTAAGGTTACTTTCTATGAATGTAAGAAAGAAATATATATTTGACCTGATTTTCCAAAGTTGAAAATGAAATACATGATGGAAATACATTCATAAATAAATGAAGAAAATTATTATAATTCAAAATAGTTTTTTTAAAAGACTTTTCCACATGAAGTGCCAATGTTGGACATTCTTCAGATAATTCTTTTGATAATACTAGTTCAAGATAGAGTAAAATTGGAATTTTTTCAAAATCACCCATGGTAAATCATCATCTAATGGAAAAGGTACAAAA
This sequence comes from Viscum album, assembly GCA_963277665.1. NCBI lineage: Eukaryota > Viridiplantae > Streptophyta > Magnoliopsida > Santalales > Viscaceae > Viscum > Viscum album. The sequence continues at coordinate 989,760,046 of OY728167.1, forward strand.
TACTAAATTCCTTAAAAAATTTTCTTTAAATGATAATTACCCAGAAAGTGATAATGAGAAAAATTATAAATCTCCTGATGAATAGGATTCCTCAACTAGTTAATATAATACTTTACCATTTTTATGATGAAATTTTTAGTTTTGAAATACTATTATAAAATAAAAATTGTAGGATTTTTTAAAAACCTGATAATTCCAAAGCTAAACTTGCTAAGGTATATTTGATAATAACTCTTTTGATTAATGAAATATCAGATCTTTCAAAATATCATGATAAAACTAACATTAACAACGATAGGATTTCAAAATAACTTGAGAAAAATATTTATAAGAATAAAGGTTTACAAAATTATTTTAATATACTTAGTTCCAACACTATTAATAATGAGGAAAAAAACCTATTCACTAAACTAAAATAAAAAAAATTAATTTTAAAGAAACTTTTATCAAAGTTTACCATTGGTAAGAAAAACTTTCATAAAATTTTTAACCAAATTCATCCTTATAGTGATAATACCGAAATGAGGTTTTATAATAAAAAACCTATTTTAATAACTATTACTTTGTTATTAAAAGTGAAATGTTTTGCACTATGTTTCAAAGTAGAGGTCACTGGAAGAAAAAAAGTTCTTTGAACAGAGTACAATCTTTAGGATTTCATAAGTCTTATCTTTAAAAAAATGTGGTTACCCAAAATACTATTTTATAATAATACCAGAACCAAGAAGGTTTGGGTTTTCAAAAACTAATCTTTTTTTCATGAAAATAAAGAAATTACCAACAAAAAAAATATTTGGTACATTGATAGTGAATGTTACAGGAACATGATTGGAAACAAATATTTATTCAAGAAGATAATCATGATGAATAGTTTAAAAATAACATTCAGGGATACTACTGAAAGAGATATTATTAGTATATGTATCATTGTAATTCTTGAAAAATATCTTATTTAAAATGTTTTATTTGTTACAATACTTAATAAAAAACTTATAATAATAAGTAAATTATTTGAATATGGTTACCTTGTGAACATTAGGAATGATAAATATACTATACATAGTTCCAAGTATGAATTTATTATTTTTGCTAATTGGCATGAGAATGTATATAAACTAAACTTATAAGACCTTAGAATCCAAGACTTACCTTTCCTTAGTAAAATGGAAGATCAATCTTGGTTATGGAATAGAATGTTAGGACACTGTGACCTAAGAAATTTAGCTAAATTAACTTATAAATGACTTGTTAAATATCTAATTAAACTTAGGTTTGATACTTCAAAAGTATGTGACCCTTATCAATAAGATAAGAAACATAAGTCAAATTTTAAATCTATTAGTGAAGTCTCAACTTATAATGCTTTATAGTTAGTTCGCATGGACTTATTTGGTCCTACAAAAATAGGAAGTATTGGTGGGAAATACTATGTATATGTATTAGTTGATGATTATACTGGATATATATGGGTCTATTTTCTTACAAAAAATACAAATCCATTTATTCTTTTAAAAATTTTGTATCTAGAGTTAAAAATGAGAGAAATATCTCCTTGATAACTATTCATAGTGATTATGGTGGAGAAATTAAAAATTATGATTTTGAAACCTTTTGTAGTAAGAATGGTATTGAATATAACTTTTCATCACCGTGGTCTAGTCAAAAGAATAAATATAATTATTTAGAATATTACTAGAACCATGTTGGGGGAATACTCAATTTATATTTTTTGGGGGATGAAATAGTTAGTACTGCCTTCTATACTATAAATGAAGTTTTAATTTGACATTTTCTTAATAAAACTAGTTATGAGTTGTGGGTAAGAGGAAAACCAAAATTTTCTTACTTAAAAGTATTTGGTTGAAAAGTATTCATTCTAAATACTAAAGATAATTTGTATAATTTTTCACCCAAATCCAATGAAGGAATATTTTTTAGGTTATTCCACTACTAAGGCTTACAGAGTTTTTAATAAAATTTCTTATACTTTTGAGGAAACAGTTCATGTTAATTTTGATGAAACTTATCCTTTTGTTTTCAAACAACCCCAACCCACATCATTAGATGTTATTTCTAAAACTGATTTTTAACCTATAGTAGAAAATAATTATCATAAAGAAATAACTAACAAATATGTTTCTAAGGTTATTCTTTAGGAATATTTTCAAGCTTATATTGAAGAATTGTTTTTTGAAAACCCAAGAATTCAGTTGTTTGTTAGGAATCATCCTAGTGAAAGTATCATTGGTGTTATAGGTCAACCAGTTTGGACTAGAAGTTCTTTAAGAAATGAAATTGTGCATCTATTTATCTTATCATAATTAAAATATGAGAATCTTGATGAGGATTTAGGTGATTAATATTGGATTAAGTCAATGAAAGATGAACTTGATGAGTTTGAAAAGAACTAAGTTTGGACTTTAGTTGAATGACCTAAAGAAACTTCTATAATTAGAGTAAAATGGGTTTTTCGGAATAAATGTGATGAAAATGGAATAATAGTTATAAATAAAGATAAAATTATTACTAAAGGTTATAATAAACATGTGGGAATATATTTTAAATAAACTTATACTCTGGTAGTAAGACTTGAATCTATTCAAACACTTATATCCTTTTCATCATTATTTAATTTTAAACTTTTTCAAATGGATGTGAAGTGTGATTTTATTAATAGATATGTCCAGAATGAGGTTTATATAGAAAAAACCCTAGTTTTGAAAATATAAAATATCAATTATATGTTTATAAACTAACCAAATCACTATATGGACTTAAAAATCCCGTAAATATCGATATAATAGGTAAACTGGATTTCTGTTACAAAGTAATTATGTTAATGGAGCTATGGATCAAACTATTTTTATAAAAAAATTTAATAAAAACATTATTATTGTACAAATTTATATTAGTTTCAACATAAAAATCATTAATAGATTCCCTTCTGGATCTTATGAAGTTTGAGTTTGAAATGAGTATGATGGGTGAGTTAACATATTTTCTTAGTTTTTAAATTTCAAAAAAATTAGAAGGAAATTTTATATCTTAACATAAATATATAAGAGATATTCTTAATAAAATTGGATAAAAAATACTAAAATTATTTGTATTCCAATTGGTAACTCCAATACTTTAGATATTCATGAGGTTGGGAAACTAGTTGATAAAAATATTTTCAGAGGTATGATATGAAGTTTACTTTACTTAACAACTAGTCATCTAGATTTAATGTTTTTAGTATTATTATGTGTAAGATATCAATCCAATAAAAAATAATACCATCTAAAATCTTTAAAACAAATTTTTTGTTATATTAAGGAAACTATGGAGTTAGGCTTATTATATTATTCTGTAAAGTTTTTTGAACTAAAAAATTTCTTGGATGTTGACTTCGGTGCATTTAGAATGGATAAAGAAAGTTCATATAGAACTTTTCATTTCTTATGAGATTCATTAGTTTATTATTCATTTAAGAAACAACAGTCGTTATCACTTTTTACTACAAAACCTGAATATGTGGTAGTTGAAAGTTGTTGTGATCAAGTGTTGTGGATGCAATACACACTCACAGACTACGACACAAGTTTTATTGAAACTCAAATACTTTGTGATAATAAAAGTGTAATTGATTTAAGTAAAAACCTATAACATCACTCACATGATAAGAACATAGATATAAGGCACCATTTCCTTTAGGATAACACACCTAAAAAAGATATAATTTTACAATTAATCGAAACACAATAACAATTTGATGATATTTTTACTAAACCCCTTAGTTTTGATAGATTTGAATATATTAAATAGAATCTAGGAATGATCAATGTAAAATTATCATTCATATCTACTTGTTGTTTACTAATATTATCACATTAATATACTTCTTTTATTAGGGAAGGTACATATGTTTTTTTTTTAAAAAATGTTTTAGTTTTTACAAAAAAAAATTAGACTTCTAAATTTTTAGTTTTTATAAAAGGGTTGTATCATAATATGTTTTCTAAAATCAAACTTTTATAAAAATTTTAAAGTTGGAATTCTATATTTTCCTAACAAACTCAAAATTTTTTATAAAATTTTTGGATTTAAAAGTGGTAAAAAACTTTTTTATATTAAGAAACTATCATAATCATTTTTTTAGATACTATCTTAATTAGTTTTTTTAAAAACTATCTGAATTAGTATTTTTAAAAACTATCTTAATTAGTTTTATTTTTAAAACTATCACAATTAGTTTTATTTTTAAAACTATCATAATTAGTTTTCTTTTTAAAACAATTATAATCAATCTTTTTAAAACTATCATAATAAGTTTTTATAATAAAACTATCATAATTAGAGTTCATTAAAAAACTATTATAATATATTTATTTTACAAAAACCAAGAAGAACATGAACTTTCTACTTTAAAAGTTACTCTTCTATTATTTTATTTTTTTTACTATTTCATTACTTAAGTTTAAATTTATGTTGTTGTTATATTTTTTTTAATTAAAAAAATGGTCTATTTTTCAAAAATTTAAAAAGTTTTCCCAATCCGAATGATTCTTAATCTGATAAAAGTTTTTTAAAAATTTGAGAGCTTACATATTTTTTTTTAAAAAAAATTATTCATTTAAATATCGATCATTGGATCAAAAAGAATTTCAATCTCAACCATTTATTTCAATACAGAAGATGAACCTTAGCCTCCAATGCCTATATAAGGGTGGATCACCCCATTGTCCCACATTGATTTTCATATATTTCACTCCCGATCTCTCACACCATTTAAAACTACAAGTCATATTATTTTTATTTTCATCTAATATATCGGTCTCAGTTCCCATTATGATGAAAAAAAATAATATTATAAAAAATGGTATTTTTTTATAGAAAATATTATTGAAATATCTTTATTTGATATGTTCTATACCACTCTTAAAACGATAATATATTTTCAGGGTTGGTAAAGTGTTTTCATAATGAATCCTAATAAATATTTTGATATATATTATCTATAAATGGTTAGATAGTTTTATGTTTTGTAAAATTTTATAAAGAAGAAGGTAAGTATAAATTTTCCTTTACCATGTTTGGGAAGATATATAAGATATAATTTAAGATATTTATAGATCTTATTGGTGTTCTTTCTAATAGTAAATTGTATTTACCTTCAAAAAATTTACTAGAATAACTTGGGTATTTTGAGAAAGTTAAGGATGAGGAATATTTATTTTCATTCTATGATAAAGTAAGAAAAGTTTTACTGAATCCGGAGAAAAGAGTAGTTACTTTGTGGATGCAAGGATATCTTATCCCGAGGAAGGGTTATAGAGATACAATAAAGTTTCTGATGTTTTTGTTCTTGACTATTTGTTCAATATAATAAAAATAGACATAGTAATGTTTTTTTTCATTATAGTATAGAATATAAAAAGTGTTTCCATAAAATCGAAGATTATTTTGTTTTTATCCACCATCAGTAAGATGATTGTGAAATGTGTAGAGATTTTTAATGTTGAGAATAAGTCCAACCCAATATGAGAGAATATTTCATTCATTGGTGAAGACACTATTTCCAGAATGAAATTGGTTTTTGATTCTAAATAATTTTTTTTTGAAAAGTTTAATGTGGTTGTATCAAAGGCACACCCATCAAATAAAGTTGAGGAAGTTAAGAAGAAATGAAAAGATGAATATTCTCTACCTATGAAACATAAGAAGGAAAAGAAAATACTATATGATGTTTTTGAAAAGATTGTGGCTCATAAGGCAGAAATAAAACAAGGGGGTCTAAAGTTTGGTCTTGATCCTATTGAGAAAACAACTCTAAAAATTTAGAATACACAACAGTTAGAAGAATAATAAAAAATAAAGAAAAATAAGAGACTTTATAAATCTAGAATTATAGAAAGCCTATTGAAATGGGTTGAGAAATCTTCTAATAATCTAGTTCTTCCAATTTATTATACCGATCAAGTCATTTTGGATGTTGTACTTGTTTTTAAATAATCTTCTTTTATTCATACTAATATTCCTTTAGGGTTGATAAGGGAAAATGGAAAAATGATATTAAAGAATCAATCCTGACCTTACCTGAGAAATAATCAGTATCCAAACCAACTGAAAATGGGATTTTAAGAACATATAGAAAATTAGAATAAGATCTTGGGAAATAAGTTGGAGAATAAGAAGAATAAGAAATAAAATAAGAAATAGAAGAAAAATTATAATTATAATAAGAATAAGAATAAGAACATGGGAAAGAAGAAAATGAAGAACCTAGTAATGAAGAAACACATATAAATAAAGGATAAAAAGAAAAAGAATCATTATAATTAACTTTATATTCATCAAATTTACCCTATAAGTCTGATAAGGATAAAAATTTATAAGGTTATAAAGAAAAATCCTCATCAGAAGAAGAACAAAATTTATCAATAAAAGAGGAAGGAAAGTTATTTTCAAGGGAAGAAGAACAAGATCGTCATTCTCGGATAAAAGTCTCTAAAAAATATAAAACCGATAATGATGAAGATGTTGTTAAAATTTTAGATGATAATAATATTTTAAATAAAGGTAATGAGAAAGCTGAAGTAGTTAAGAAACCTGGTGCCAAATCCAGTAGATGAAAACATCCGAAGGTTGATCCCAATCAATCAGACGCAAAAATAACAATTGATTAAAAGGGTTTTGATTATATTTTCCTTACCTTAAAAAGGTTTAGTGGTTATATTTTTTATTTAACCAACATTGAGTCATGATGTAAGTTGATTCAGAAATATCTAAATGATAAATTAGAATCACTCAAAGTTTTGATTGAATTAGTGATTATAATAGAGACTGATTTGAATTTTTTTCAAGAACTGTTTAAGGAAAAAAATTTCTTATATAATAAGATGGTGAATTTGTCTAACCAAATGGATAGTGATATTCATGAACATGATGATAAATTTTACTAAGTAAAGAAACTTTTTTTAGATTAAATATATTAGTTCAACAAGTTATCCTCAAATATGTATGACAGAATATTTTTTTGGATAATTAATATATTAAAACGATGACTGAACAATGGAAGTAAGCCATTTTAAGTCAAACTTTACTTTATGAAGAAAGAGAATAAAAATTATTCTAAACTGATTTAATGCTTGAAGCCTGAAGTACGAAAGTAGTCCATTCTGGAAGAAAATGTTGTGAAGCTTGAAAAGGATTGACATGTGTTCAAAAAGATGAAGGCTTCCATGAAAACCCTTAAAAAATAAATATTAAACTTTTCAGTTGAACTCTTAATGTAAATTTTTAAATAATTTGAATGTTTAATTATTATGAAATACTTTTCATCCATATTCTTTTTACTTGAATACTTTCCAATTATGATTAGATTTATGTTCTTTCATATTATTCATGGATGATAAGTTAGTTCAATTTATTGTTTCCCATTTTATATTTTCTAATATTTTATGAGAATTTGTGTTTTTTACCATTCCTTTTTGAAAACCACAAATAAGGGGGTGGATATTTTATAAAGTGGTAGAAGTTTTAATGAAAGGGGAGAAACTATCCTTAGGGGGAGAAGTATTCTTAGGGGGGTTGTTCTAATACTTTCCATCATATTATAAAGTAGTTATAAATGTAGGGGGAGTTATAAGAAATATATATCTTTAAATTTATTAAAATAATAAAGGACTATAAGTTTTTCAAATTATTATTTTTCATTTAAGTGTTGTGTTTTGTGATTTCCAAAAAATGGAGATATTTTTGACTCATAAGTATTACTTATTACTTTTATATTATTTTTTTTGGAAATCAAAAACACTATCTTAAAACTTTGTTTACTATATTTTTATGTCCTATGTGTTTTAGTATGTTTTTACAGAAAATATTACTCTCTATCATACATAGAAAAGTTATAATGTATTATAAATATAAACTCATCATTCTTCAATATGATCCATCATATTGAGTATGAGTTGATTAATCAGACTCACCTTTATTAATACCAACAGTCAAGATTTTTTCTTTTCTTTAATACTAAAAAAAGTCATGTCTATCAGATTGATTCTAGTACAAATACATTGAAATAACCCTCATAATGATCACAATATTTAAAAAAGATTAGAAATTCCATCATACTATCCAAAGTTTATATTCATAGTATCTAAGAATTTTTTTTATCATAAGGAAAACTTTTTTCATTATAATGGTGTCAAACAAATTAACTTTAGACATTCAGTTATGAAAGAACTTTATAAGATGTCAAGCACTATCTGTCTAAGTCCATTGCAAAAAACTCATAAATATGGTCATTGGATCTTATCCTATTACTAGTTGGTCATTTGAAGAGGTTGGAGCTGATCACATTTACATCTTAGTCTATCTAAAGTTTTCTCTATGAGAATATCTCATTCCAAATTCTTTTCAATACTTTAGACATGTGACCACCTTCACTACATCAACTTATATATCACATAGAGGGAAACACCATAATATTCATCATAGAGGACATTTACCTTCTCCCCCTTATACACATCAAATTATCTCTTTATTCTCTTTTGGGGGTTAATAATTTTTTTTTCTTTGAGGGTTCCCATTCATGGTATCCCCTCATAAATATATGGAGAAATAAAATGTGGTATCCTATTCCGGAAAAACCACATCCACTATCATATTAAGGATAATGTTTTTCAACTACTTTAATTGGGGTAGTAAAAACATAGCACCTGCTTGGGGTTCTAAACCATGATTTATTGCTTTTTATTCCCTATTCTATTTCTTCTTATTTATTTTTCTTTTAAAATACTTATTATGTTTTGTTCCTACTTTATTTTGGGTTTAAAGTGGTAGTAGCTAAGAGATTAACTCAAAGCTACAATTGTAAAATAAATAAGGCTATGTCTATCCTTATTTTTTTTATTTATATAACTTGCGTCACAACATGTGAAAATTTATTAACCCACTAACTAATGTAGAAGTGGAAAGCAAGGTCGAACCACAGAGTGAATGTGCACAAAAACCAGGAATATCCTTTTGACTGAATGTTAAGGAAGAAGAGTTTTAAAAGTGATTAACACCTAAAACTTCTAAAAAAACTAAACAACTATTTAACAAAACTAATTAAGTTAACTAAAACTATCTAGGTGAATTAAATTGAGAAATGGAAGAAACTAGAGTAGATCAAAGTGTTAGAGTTGTGACATTCATTTAGGTTTATGCAATACCAATTATTTTATTACCACATCTGAATATTTATTTATTCAATTACCATTGATTCCAAATTTAATAAAAATACAATTTGGTATTATTCTTTGATGTTAGATAGTATTATAATTTTTACACAAATTATCAATCATTTCATTATCTATCTTAATGAATAATTTTTTCATCATTGAATCACTAAATCACTTTGTGAAATACCACAACCTGTTTCTCAAAAAGTCAAATTATATATCTACATTGTATTTTCTTGCATGAGATCACTTATTAGATATCACTCATGGAATTTTTATGGATTAAACACACAAAATATTAAATTTTTCAATAATATATTTATTTATTTGAAATTCGAATGCATACGATTTACAATTCACTCATGCATGTGATTGACTTATAGACAAATAATTTCTTTAATGAAAACCCACCCATGATTACTTCTTAGGTATCACATGAATGGGTACCAAATCATGTGTGTAGAATCCAAATTGTAATTAATTGAAACATAGATATAATTAATTAAATAAAAATCCAATTAAAAATATAATAAATTAAAAGGAAATCAAATATAAAATAAAATAAGGCATGTATAAATTGTCACGTTCATCAAAATTATGAAACAAAATAATTATCCCACCACCATGAAAACACAAAACATAAAAAAAATAAAAAAATATCACAATGCTCGTGTCATCGTAGTGGTCACTGTAAGATGTCGTAGATGATTGTAAAATAATAATCATTATACATTCAATCACCGCAACGTCAAACCAAACCATCATGCCATTGAAAAAATGATCGGATTTTCACTCGATCTCACTATGCACTGTCAATCTTCAGAAGAAAAGCACGACATGTGTAGATGTCATGTAAACTAGTCTCTTTCTCCGATTACAGCAGGAGGTTTGGAGATAATTTGATGTGATGTGAATTTCTAGAGGTTTTCTCATGGTGGTTTCATAATGGAGGAGGTGAGTTCATCTGTATGGTCTGCTCGATTGTGATTTGCTATGTGGAGAGGGAGAGAGGGGCAGTGGGGAGAGAGGGGGGAAGGGGGGTAGCATGTAGAGAGGGGGAAGGGGGAGGGGTGTGATGGGGAGGGAAGGGGGAGGGGGAGATAAGAAGGGAGGGGGAGAGATCACCCACTATTATAGCTAGGAGTGTTGAGGAGAAGAGGGGGTGTGCTCGGGTTCAAGCACAACGGAGAGGTGCGCCTAGATTATTGCAACGTGCAGGGTGGTGCAGAGAAGAGATGAACAAGGACACCCTTAATTTTTAAGGGTTTCCCCACCAGATATGGTCTAGAAGATTACGTGGTCGATCCCATCTTTGTAGAACCTAAATGAAAAAAGGAAGACTAAAAAATATTCAAAATTTCAAAATTAAAACTCAAATTAATTATCTAAATGTTAAAAATTAATAATAATAATAATAATAGAATAATTATAATTAAATGGTAATTATTAGATATAAATATAGAAAAATATGTGTGTGCATGTGCACCTAATATTAGATATACTAACATAATATATAAAGAATAATTAGCAATTAGATACAATTACAACCTATCCTAAAAATAAAAATAAAGATAATATTAAAGGTTAATATAATTTAATGATAACAAAATAATAAAAGTATAACTAATAATACTATAATTATTACTACTACTATTAAATACTAATATAATAAAAAACAAACTCATAAAATTAATATTATTTTAATTAATATTATAAATATATAAAAGAATAAAATATAATAAAAAAATAAAAAATTAATATAAATACTAATAAATATTAATAAAATAATAATAAAACTAATGTTAGAAAAACTAATAATAATAATAACAATATATTGTTAAATATAATATATAAAACTCATATAACTAATAAAAATACTAAATTACTAATATTAGTATATAAATTAACTAGAAATTATCAAAATATTAAAAATAATACAAAACTATAATAACAACCTAAAAATGGTAAAAAAGTTAGAAAAATAATTAAAAATAAATTGAAAAAATATAAAACTACATGATAAATCTATGTACATCAAACCCCCCACACTTAAACTTTTTTATTACTGGGAAAAGAAACCAGGAATAATATGAAACTCGACCCGTAGACAAGTCAAATCATCAAAGGTACAAGTTCAAAAAATTTCAATCCCTTTTACCCACAAAATATCATTCTTCGTTTAAAATTCCATTTTTTAAAAATATTTTCTCATCCACTCTTAGTCTTTCCAAAACAAGTACCTAAACTCATGCATCATGTTACCTACCTCGCTATCACTCTCATCACTCAAAGAATTTGACAATGTTTTGCTCAATTATCATACACATGAATTCTTACCATAGGCTTTCTATTAATTTAAAATCTCTACTAGTAAAAATAAAAATAATAAATTAATCTCTAAGATTTCACATTAGGTTAAAACGTCTCTGAAGTTGCGGGATGGTGTATTATAAAAAAATTGTGACAATTTTAGTAAAAAGGAGGGTTGAATCTTGAAATAAATACATGATAAGTATCAATATAAATGTCTCCCTCAAACTCTCACTCTTACACACTTAAAACATTACTTTTCCCCAATCATATGATAATTAAAATGTCACACTTATTTGTTTTCATTTTTTTAGGGGAACAACTCACTCGAATAAAATGGAAAAAACTGGTGAGTAATAGCTCCTAAAACACATGTAATAAATTTCATAAACTATCCCAAAGAAAGGTAAAAAATAGTTTTTACACTGTATCATCTCAGTGAAATTATACCAAATAGAAAAATCTCTAGATGTCGGAGTAGTGAGTAATCATTTTTATAGGTATCCCCAAAAGAGTGGGTTACCACATAATGAAAAAAAATTACCCATTGTTAGAATGAAAAACAATCTACATTCTTATATAAAAATACATGTAATTAATGTGGCTAATTTGAAATATAAAACATATGATCATGGTGATATAATGACAGTATATTCGCATCAAATGAATCACTTTTCATAAAATAACCCTCTATATGTATAGATCTCCCCTAGACATAGATTTAAAATCATCATGCATATATTCAAGAAATAGGTAGGTAATGGTATCAGCTATGGGCTCATCCTAAAAATAATTATTCATGGATTCTAATGGATACTCGAAAGAGGAAATGTATGGGTATATCAGTGGGTCAAAGGGGACAAGTAATTAAAAAAAATGCATTGATCATTTTAGTGAAACTTTCTAAATTCCTATTGTTTTTATAGAAAAACATAAAAAGTTCTAAAATACATAACATGGTCGAAATTCCCTCAAGAAAATGAGAAATGGAAGATAATGAAAAAATGGGCTAGAACCCCCATGAGTATGGAAATAATATGTTAGACAACACAGATGAGCATGAGTGAAAATAGATGTCTAAAAAATATACAAGTTTCCAATTTTTTTGAAGCATGGAATAATATCAGCAATTATCTAATTCATGATATCAAGGATCAAAGCTTTACAAATAGGAATATTGTGCTCAAACTTACCAAGGATACAAGTGTTATGTTACCGACTATGTTACGACAAAAATGAAGTAGCTTTTATGTGGGTTCAATGATGAACAAAATGTTAGTTTTTTCTTCAATTTTTTCAATTTTTTCGATTTTTTTTAAATTTTAAAAGGTGTTTATAGAAGCATAAATTATGATAGAAAATAAAAACACTTCCCCATGCAACTATATATAGACGCAGGAAGGCTGTCTATATCAGATGAAGCTCTAGGAATGATGTAACTTGTAAAATCTATATATGAAAAAGACATACCCACATAATATCAAGTAAGTCACATCATAATAAAAATCATGTGGATGATAAAAATATATATGATAAACTCAGCTCCACTACAATTCTATAATAAAACATATTACGATAAATGCATTCCATTTTCTTAACAAAAATACTAAATGAAATAAAACTAAATACTATGCAAGTAAAATAAACAATGAATGGGTTGCCTTCCATTGAGTGATAAGTTTAGTTCATCTTCAACCATTCATTGATGAAACTATACTACAATCTAATGAGAATGCAAACCATACATCTACTTCTTTATCAGCGGGAGTGTGGAATCCATTCATCAAAAAAGAAATCATCCTGCAAGCTATAAAATATCTCAACAGAAATTTTTTGGTCAAATGGATGTGGGGAATGAAATTAAAACGGACCAACTTAAAAAGGAATGAATAAATCTATTCTGAAGTAAAACTAACCAAATAATTGAAGTTTTTTCAAAGGGAGTGAGTGGAAATATTAAGAAGATCACCTCTTTGAACGTGAATAGTTTAAAAAATAACTTTACTAGACTCCTTTAATGGTCATTTTATATCCATAATATCATTGAATATATTATTTTAGTCGATGATGTATCCTAAATAATTTTCACTGACAACTACTAGCACAATAAAATACACCATTTTCCAACTCAAAGAATTCTCGATGCATGGAGTAAGCAGGGTAGGATAAATTAGAGTAAAAAACTCTATTGTGTCAAGAGTGACATATTTTTAAAAAGTTTCTTCTATACTACCCTATTCATATTTCTCTATTGGCATATATGGCACTAAAAACTTAGGATCCTCCCAGCAATCCTATTCTTCCATTATTTCTAAAAAATAATGAGCATCCTCTATCACAATCATTGACTGACTTTCTGACTCCTAAAATGTTTCATATGCCTCTATGTTGGAAAAAGTTTCATACTCACAAATATTTTAAGAATATGGTGATTCAATGTCATTTTCAGTGATATTATCTTTCATGTGTCAACCCAAAATTTCTTAGTTCAATTATAACTCCATCATGGTAAAGATGGGTCCCAGTTCAATGTTATCTTCATCCTCAAAAGGTTAAATTTTATAGACATTGAATGTGTCCTTTTTCACTTTGGGATGTACCGATTGAGAAATCAATAAATAAGGACATTAAATTACATGGTTTGATAGACCATTATATTCAATCGAGTGGAAGAATAATCTACCATATTCTTGAAATGTGATTAGTTTAGAAGAATTAAATTATGATGTAGAGGAGTCATCAATAGTATGAAAATAAGATTGATCAATCAAATCAGTCTCATCCTCAGAATTAGACAATGAATTTTGTTCAAATAAAACCTCTACTACACTTTCATCAAAATTATTTTTTTGAATTGGATCATCAAGTGGTATTGAAGTATATAGTTTGGTAAGATGATTCATTTGATATACTAAATTCATCAATTTATTTCATATATCTTTTTTTGAGTAAAGAAACATTGAATTATTTTCATTTTGAAGTTCAAATATTTAATTTTCATTAGTGATAACAGAAAAAAACATGCACCCAATTATTGAATCATTTATTTCACATGAATTATCAAGTTCTAAATTTTATGGAATGATTTGATATTGAAAATGATTAACATATGTAAAAGTATTGTATCAAAACATGGTGCAACATTCTTCTATAGATCATAACATAGACTTGAATAAAAACCATTAAAATAAATATGATTACATGGAGAGCTCATGCATGGTGTAGTATTTTATTCTATAATAGGAAATTTTGGTTGGTAGGGTGGGTACTAGTTGTAACTTTGTGGTATGACCCATGAAATTCTAAACTTCTGGGTGTCTTGAAATTACCTACAATGAAAAATTCCCAGATTAGTAAACTGAAATATTTTTTGTGTAATTTTTTAATTACCTTTTTTTTATTTTTTGACCTAAATACCTATTTATAATGAACTTATAATTCTACCATTATCCCTATAAATGGTTCTAGAAACTTGGAACGAGCATTACAATGTGTGCAAGTTTAAAAATTAAATAACCTATTGACTATTTTAGAAGTAGTGAGCAGGGTCGAACCACAGAGAGAATGTGTAGTGACAATAGGATTGTAATTTTGAAATAATGTTATATAAGATTTGTTCTAAAAATGATTAAAAACTAAAATTTATAAAAAACTAAACAACTATTTAAAATGAATAATTAAATTAACTAAAAAATCTATGTGAAGTAAATTGATAAATGGAAGAAAATGGTGGAGATGGAAGTGTCAGAGTTGTGATATCCATTCAAGTGTATGCAATACCAATTTTTTAATTCCCACATATAAATATTTATTTATTCCATTTTCATCAATTTAAAATTTAATCAAAATAATACCAGGTATCATTCTCTGATTTTATACAATATTCAAATTTTTACACAAATTATCCATCATTTTTTTATCTGTCCTGAAGAATATTTTTTTTGCATCATTATAGCATTGAATCACTTAGTTAAATACCATAACCTGTTTATGACAAAATCAAATTATCTATTTGCATCGTGTTCACTCACATGATATCACTTATTAGGTATCAATCATGCAAGTTTGATGGAGAGAGCACAAAAAATAATAATTTTTTAATTAATATATTTATTTATTCGGAATTATATTGAGTGCAATTTAAGATTATCTCACGTGCATGATTGACTTCCAAACAAATAAATTATTTGATGAACCCCCACCCATGATTACATATTAGGTATCACATGAACGAGTACCAAAACATGTGTGTAGACTCCAAATGGAAATTAATTTAAATTCATATATAATTAATAAAATAAAAATCTAATAAAAAAATTTAAAAGGAAATAAAATTTGGAAATAAAATAAGACATTCATACTCCAACACATTCATCAAAACTCTAAAAACATATAATTATCCTGCCATGAAGAAAACATGACACATAAAATAATAAACAAATATCACTATGCTTGTATTCTCGTAGTGGTCACCGTAAGCTATCACAGATGATCAAAAAAATAATAATCTTCACTCTAATGATTACCAAAACAACCAGAACACCATAGAAAAAATGGTTGGATCTGCACTCTCTCTCACTATGAACCTTCAATATTTGGAAGAAAAGTGTGGCATTCTTAGACTTAATGCAAAATGCTCTCTTTCTACGATTACAGCAGGAGGTGCAGATATGATTTGATGTGGTTGTGTAGTGCAAGAGGGGTGACCATGGAGGTTGAAAAATAGAGGAGGAAGGTTCTTAGATATGGCGAGGTAAGTGGTTATGTGTTGTGTGGAGAGGAATAGAGGTGGGTAGGTGGAAGAGGAGAGTGGGGAAATGGGAGGGTGGGGTAGGGGATAGGGGTGGTGGGGAGGGAAGGGGGAGTGGGTGGGTGAGGCAAGGGGGTGGGGGGAGAGGAAGGGGGAAGTAGAGAGAGGTGGAGGGGGAGGGGGAGTGGGAGGGGAAATAAGGGGTAAGGGGGAGTGGTTTCTCTTTGTTGCAGGTAAGAGGGTGGAGGAGATGAGGGGGTGCGCCTAGGTTGAAGCACAATAGAGAGGTGTGCCTGGTTAGCTACAACGCACAGGGTGGTGCAAAGGGGAGATGGAGGAGGCCACGATCCCTTATTAGGTTGTTTCCCCCTAGATCTAGTCTAGAAGATGATGCCACTGAGCCCCCCTTTGTAGTGTCTGAATTAAAAAAGGTAGACAATGATTATTCACAATTTCAAAATTCAATCTCAAATTAATTATCTAAATTTTAAAAATTAATAATAATAATAATAATAAAATAATTATAATTAAATGAAAATTATATTATATAAATATACATAAATGTGTGTGTGCATTTTCACCTAAGAGTAGATATACTAACATAATATATAAAAAATAATTAGAAATAAGATAAAATTACCTCATATCCTAAAAAAAAAAATATTAAATGTTAATATAGTTTAATTGTAAAAAATAATTAAAAAATAATTAATACTACAT
The DNA here is from genome assembly GCA_963277665.1 of Viscum album. Taxonomy (NCBI): domain Eukaryota; kingdom Viridiplantae; phylum Streptophyta; class Magnoliopsida; order Santalales; family Viscaceae; genus Viscum; species Viscum album. The sequence goes on from OY728167.1 coordinate 989,777,035, forward strand.
AATTAATACTACTACTATTAAATACTAATATAATAAAAAAAATTAAAAAATAGATACTATTTTAATTATTATTATAGATATATAAAATTATAAAATATAATACAAAAAACAGTAAATTAACATAAATACAAATTAATATTAATAAACTAATAATAAAACTAATGTTAGAAAAACAAATAATAAAAATAATATATTGCTAAATATAATATATAAAATTAATATAACTAATAAAAATACTAAATTACTAATATTAGTATATAAATTAACTAAAACTTATTAAAATATCTAAAATACTACAAAACTATAAAAACAACCTAAAACTGATAAAAATTTATAGAAAAATATCTAAAACTAAATTATAAAATTATAAAAATAAAAGAGAAATCTATTTACATTACTGTCCAATTTAAATTTGTCTTGAAAAGTTATATTGATCTAATTTGAACTAAAAAGTGGATAGTAAATGGAATAAGTGTGGGGATAGAACCTATGTAGTTTAAGATTTTCAAATTTCAATTTATTTTAAAATTTTATGTGTTTATTTATCAATTTTAGTATGTTTTTAAAAAACATGAGATCAAATTATTATCTTATCCATTTTAAAAACCCTTTTTAATGAGTGAACCAATTTATCCTATGAAACCGAACTTAAATGAATGTTATAAATTTCATTGTTTCAAGCTCAAAAGTTTGATAATTTCATGAAAATATATTAATTTTGAATTACATACCACAAATCACTGCCTATATTTTAAAAATAAATTTCTATGAGGATTTAGAACCTTTTTTTTCATATTCTTCATATTCACCTCACTTATTAAGAGAACCAAACCTTGGATAGTTAACCGCTAATTGATTTATTTCTATCAAAACATAAGGGTTTAAAGTAGTTTGACTTTAAATTATCAAGGAATTTATTTTATTTTAAAATACCCCATTTTCAAGAGAATACTTTTTATCTAGGAATTTCTTTACATTTAATCTTTTTAACCCTTAATATCCATGAATGGACCTCTAGGTAGCCACATTACATGCTAATTTTCCCTATCCAACCTACTCTAAAATTGAAACTGAATGATTTAGTTGAAATTATGTTTGGGGGGAGGGTATCTTTTAGTGTGACTCAATATTTGGTTCTACTTTGGGTGGATAATAAAAGGATGAAAAGATGCATTTAATTTTTGATATAGTGATTATGCTGAAAGTTATGACTTACTAGATCTTTTTTAGCATGTTTATGAAAGAAATATTAAAGGAAAAAATATGTTGTGTGGAAGATAATAAATATAAAAATAAATATCAATTTTGAGAAGCTAAAAAAGAAAAATAATCATTCAAGTTATTGGATGAAATTAACACCAACTTCTTGAAATCAAAGAACACTCACTACCTTCAAAAATTGTGTTTTGAAAAATTTTAAAATATCAATCAACAATTCAATTCTATTGAAGGAAGTTGAGTGAATATCATGTTATTACTAAAAATTTAAATTATCTAGAATTTAAATCAATATTTCATGATTATTAGTGATGATTTTATACTAAGGATACTGAGGAGGATCCCATTATTGAGTGTAAATTTGATTCATTAATTTTTTCTACAAAAAATGAAAAACCTTCTTATTATGTCTCAATTATTATTAAAATAAAAAAAATAAAAAGACATAAGAAACTGAACAGACTTGACACGTAATCATGATAATAACAAGTCCTTAACTCACATCATGTGATGATTTATGAATTTATTAATCCTATTGATACCTTTTCATGCGTTTGGAAGAGAAAATCTTTATTGAAAATTCATTTTTTTATATATAAAAATTTATCTGAGTTAAGTTCTTTGTTTGAATGAGTGGGGAAATGAAATGGGAATGAATTAAATAGAATCAATTTAGAACTTGAGATTATGTTTTTTTTAGAGGGATGATATTATTTTGTTTCTTAGTGTAAAATTAGTTGATATCATGGGTATGTTCTTTTAATTTTTCTTTGATATGATTTTGATGTTTACTTGTCAAGGATTCCAAGTGTTAAGCGTGTGAGAATTAATATAGATAATACTTTCACTACATTTATTGTGTATTTAAATGTTTAAATCCCCTCCAATTTTTCAATTTGATCATATTTATATCATTTTTGTATTTTTGGTGAATTTTGTGAATTATTGTGAAAATATATTAATTCTGAAATTTTAACTATTTTTTATGGATTTGGTATTTTGGACATAAAATTTTTCAAACTAATCAAAATTATAAAATATATTTTTTTGGATACAATTTATTTTGGCATAAAATTATCTAAAATAGACAAAGAGTTGATTTTAAATGTATGAGGCCCAAATAATTTATCCAATTTGGAAACTTTTTTGGTAGAAATATTTGAATAAACCTCAATAAATGAGCCATAACTCATGATAAAAGAATCACAATGAGGTGATTCCATTTGAAAATGAAATAATACTTATATTCTCACATTAAATTAAATTTAATGGATGATTTCAATCATTAAGGTAACAGATCAATGCTTTAAATTGGAGGAAAATTAACGCTCTCTTTGAATGAAAAAATTTATCTTTATTAATAAAATCATAATTTTTAACACATATGTTAAAAGAATATAATATTTTTAGGAATAATTTAAAATATAGAGTGGAACAAGTTTCAATAATACAATTTTTTAGATTCATACATTTACTAAGCTAAAAATGTGCAAACTTTTAGAGGATTGATTTTGGAGGGAAAAGTTTCCACACCTATTAATTATAAATATGTATAACCATTTTCTCTAAAGGGAATCGACTGGAACATTAAATATACGAATTAAGTTCTACTATAGTTTAGTTTAGTGTTTTATTTTCTTTTTCATTCTGCAATCACATTGCATATTTTAGTAAAAGTGATTTATATTTCTCTTATATTATGTCACTCTCCCATTTTCTCTCCCTGTTCTTCTTCACTATGATCGACTTTACTTATGATAATGAGAAACTAACCTGAGGAATTTACTAGGGAATTATCCAATTCCAAGACTAATTCATTATTCATTTATGCTCAATGTTTGATATTTTCTTGAAGTTAGGTTGAAGGGGATCTTAGCGGGAAATATGCCTTTGTGTCTCTACTTCCCACCGAGGTTTATCTTTCACTTCTGTTATATTATTCCTCGATTTAGGATGTGAGTGTGTATTATACTTGGAGATAGTTGAGTGCGCCTTATATTAACAACCTAGTAAGAATATTATTTTCACACATATGATGGAGGGTTTTCATTAAGTAAATATAAATATATTAATTAGACAATGAAGCTTCACTTTGGGCAATTTTATTAGAAGTATCTACATTCTTTCTAACTTTATTCCATATATATAAATTTTATTTCATCATTATTTTCCTATCTTTAATTATAATTCTATAACCCCCATCTCTTTTACCTTTATTACACTCCCCAATCCTGAAATCCTGTACATTGGTTTTCTCAACATTTGCCTCAAAATTTACACTAAGTCTAGTGAGGGAAACATCTCTTGTTATGAATTTGGTTAAGTCAAACCTAACCATATTTAAAACTCCTCATTAAATGGTAATATCTTAGTGAGGGAAAAATAAAATTCTATGATCTATTGGTTCTATAATAAATAAAGTAATAGAAGACTATACCAACATAAAATTTTAATTGAGGGATTTTTATCTTTATGCGTAATTTCACCATTTTATCTTATTATATGTTTGTTTATATTTAATATATTTTACTTAAGTGATTAACCATGTTAAGATAAAATTTACACATAGCCTAATTTATTTTAATTCTATCTTTCACGACTTTTAATTCATTTATTAAGAGATAGTGATAAAGCATCCCAAAATAATTAACCATATAGCTGATAGAAATAAAATAATAAATGTCGCATGATAATGAGATTATATAATGGATAGTTTATCTATAATATGAAAAATTAACCCTTAAACTAGGAGAAAATCCTTGAACCATCTCATGGTTTGATCTGAAACATTCCACTTATACTCAAATGTAACTATTGAGTTGGTTGCACCTTGGCTTCGATCATGAACCACATTTAATCACCAAGGATATACATTCATTACATAAGCTTTTACTCATATGTAGGTTAGGGGAACCAAATGATTGGATATAGGGTTTACATAAAATAAACCATAGGCACACATTACCTTACATAACAAAGAATGGTATGACACACATACCATCATTTTAATTTTAAAAAATAATTATTGAAAAAATCATGCAATGAAAATTAAATTAAAAGAAATCAGGCACATACATTGGTTCATATAAGGTAATGATCATCCATGAAATAAATAGATACATATCTGTAAAATAGATAACATTTGTTGGCCGGAGTGGATACTCAAGAGGGGGATGAATTGAGTTCCAATTAAAATTTCTGTTAAAAACATTTCTCTTAAAATCCCCCTATTTAAAAACAAAGTTAAACTGTAGTGAATTTATACGGAGTGTAAATGTTCAATTAGTTTCTCAAAGATTTATTAGGTCTCAGTTAATTTAATCTGAAGATTAAATTGACTTTTTAAACTAACTTACTGGTTTACAATAAGTATAAAAACTTGTTAATTTAACTATCAAAGTAACTTTAAAATAGTTTTGTATTTCAAAGTAATAGCAGTGGAATATGAAACATATATAGTATACTTATGACTTAAACTAAAATTCACAGCAGATGTAACCAAGAGGTTCAGTCTCAAGCCGAGACTTAGCCCTCTCAAACAATTTATATAAATTGATCCACACCCTAGATCGGGGTAAACAACACTGAACACACTGTCCAGGTACAAAGACCTCTACCACAGTTCTATGTGGGAAAACAAACAACAGCTCATAGCTATCCAGGTCTTACTCGACCTCTACCACTATCCAAAGTGGGATATAAGGGAGTTGTAAAGTTTGAATGAGGATTTTATAATCCTCCAACTTAGCTCAGGAGACAGTGTGTGTGTAAAATAAACAGGGTACACACACTGCTCTGAATGTAAATGAAAGAATCACTAAAGTATGTATGAATGAATTTAGAAGAGCTTTAGTGATTGGAAGTGCAGCTCTAGACTCGTTTGATTTGTCAGAAAGGCTTATGAGTCCTTCTCTGGTTTTGGTCTGAAAAACAAAGTATCATTTTCTTCCTTGGTTTCAGGTTCATCTTATCAGCCTTAGTGCATGAAGTGTTTGTTCTAGTTCTTCACTCAGGATGCAGCTTGTGTTCTCTTCTAGAATGAGTAGCTTCGTGTATGTCCACTGTCCTTGGAGTATGGATGTAGCCTTGTGTGAATGCACCACGTTTGAATGTTGTTGAGCCTTTTTCTTTTTCACCCTCCGTGTTCCTTCTTAGTTCCCTGATCGTGTTCACTTCTTTCATCTCTATCTCAGTTAGGTCTTTATCTTCCCTTTTTATAGCTTTCAGCTATGAAAAAAAGGAATGATTACTTTTTTCATGGGTACTAGGTACGATTCCTTAACATGGAAATAGAAATCATTAAATAACATTAACTGCATTAAAAATATTAAATGTAACCGTTAGCTTAATAAATAAATAGTATTGAGAGTATAGAGTTTAATCGGTTGGTCAATCATTAGTAGCCCTCTGTTGGTAGACATGTACGGTAGATTTTGTGTAGCAGTGCCCTTCCATCGATAGCTCTTTGCACTTGTATCGGTAGCTCTTTGTATCAGTAGCTCTTTGATATCGGTAGCTCTTACTCTGTGTATCAGTAGCTCTGTATATATCGGTAGCTCCTTCTATCGGTAGACTTACTCTATTAGTAGCTCGGTAGACTTGTTCTATCGGTGACTTTGTCTATCGGTAGCTCTAGTCTGTCGGTAGCTCTGGTCTGTCGGTAGCTCTAGTTTGTATCGGTCGCTCTTGGTTAGTTCCAGTGATTATATGTATCGGTAGACTTATGCACATAAGTATCTCCATTCTGTACTATAGAAAAAACTTGTTCTATTGATCTCTGTATTGGTATCTGGTTCTATGCTTACCGGCGGAATTGTACATATCGGTAGCTCTGCGTATCGATGACCTTAGCTTATCGGTGACTCTGTCTATCGGTAGACTAAGGTCTATCGGTAGACTATGTACCGACAGCTCTGTATCAGTAGCTATATATAGATCAGTGAGTAACACTTATCTGTTTTATGCAACACATATTAGATTGTATTAGAATTACTTCAAAACTCATACAAACATGGATAAACATTGATTAACATATTTCAAGGATTACTTTAATATTATTATCATCTTGATAATAGAATATCATAGATTGAGCGAATTTGAATATAGATAAACATTAATTGGGATTATCAAAGTATGTAAAATCATAATTGGGATTATCAAAACTGGTGAGCTCAACAATCTCCCCCTTTTTGATAATCACAACTTATGATTTATAGTTTTAAAACAATGAGTAGTTGTATCAGAGGATATATCATTAAATGCAATTATCTCAGAGAAAACAATATGTTAAAGAACATAATGTATCAAAGGTAGACTTAAAAGCAATGATATCAAAGAGAAAATCATGATAGTTATTCCTTAGATAATATTGTTCTTCCTTAGATAATATTGCTCCCCCTTTGATAATATTTCTCCCTCTTTGATACTTATATATATTTCTCCCCCTTTGTGATAATCAAAAAGTGGGAAACAAGAAATAGAAGAAGGACCACAATGAGAAATAAATGAAAGGAAATTGTATTAAAATTTGAAAAAAGGTACATAAATAGAAAACAAAATACAAAGGATTCTTATCAAACATCTTAGCCACTTGTTCAATCCACATCCTCAATGTGAGATTTTCTCTTTGGTTTAGAAGAGGATTCAGACTGGGTGGATGGTGGTGAAGGATTAAGAATTCCAGAAATGATCATAGGAGGCTGAGCAACTGAAACTATTCCTAGTCTATACTTAGGAGTTCTTTGAGTGATCATAGGTGTAAGGCTTCGAATGGCTTGAGCTGGAGTCATCTGAACAGGAGAAGCAGTAGAGGCAGAGGCAGGTAAAGCTGGAGGTATAATCACTGGCCTAGCATCGACATGAAGAAAGGGCAACAAAAGATTTCTGAAATCCATAATTATTCCTACTCCTCTCTCCATAGTAGATATGAAATCATCCTTGTTCTCCATGAATTTGTCCAAGGTTGGAGTTAATTCCCTTATTTTGATAACTTTCTCTCTGAAGGCTTGATTGACAGGAGGTAACTTCATGTTTTCCACAGAAGTTTAAAGTGATTGTTGAGTTGATGCTTGGTGTAAATATTTTGAAAATAGAATTCCACCTTATATTTCACTTATTTCTAAGAGGCATAAGCCTCTCTCATATAGTCTTGGACTATCTTCATTATTTCTCTAGCTAAATCTCTAATAGAAATCACAACTTTGATCAGGTCAGATGAGTCCATAGAGCCACTGGTTGAAGCTTGACCAATCTCCTCCTTCATCACAACTCGAATCTAATTCAAATCCATTGAGGGTTTAGAAGCAACAGAACCAAAAGAGAAAGATACGGTTTACTTGAATTTTTTGGTCAAACCACTAATAAGATTTTGAACTTGGGAATCCTGGGTTTTAAAATGATCTTTCATAGAGGTTTTAAAACCTTCAAACACTGAAACCATCTGGCTCACAACGCTTTTGACATAGGCTAAGTCCTTGTCTGCTTGAGATTTTGAACTCATGTAAGAGTCTAAAGAGATAAAAGATTTCTTTAGAGCTTCAACATCAGCTTTCAATATAGAAACTTGAGTCTGGAAGTCTGTAACTTCTTCCACTATTTCTGCCACAAAGGTTGACAAATTACAACTGAGAGAGAGTTCAAAATATTTTTTCAAATTACTCATCTCTTCAACAAATCAGTGCTTCAAGTCAGCAACAGAAGCACTAAAGGACTCTTTCAGCTCATCCTTTAAGGATTGAAGTTCAGCCCAGTTCATCATATCAGCAGGAGCAATCACAACAGATTCTCTTTAAGTTTCTATGCTGGCCACTAAGTCAGTCATAATCGATTGGATTGATGACACCATTGAAGCTTCCATCTTCTTTGTCTCTTCCACAAAACATTCCTTATGCTTTTTCTTCAAAATATCCAGGTCATGCATTCTGACCCCATCTTCAGGTAACAACTCAAACTCAACATCATAAATGATTTTTGGTCTATTTAGAGATTCCTCATTATCAGAATCAGGATAGTCTAATCCATAAACCAAAAAACCTGGGTCTTCTACCCAGTCCTCAATATCAACAGCCACTGTCACACTTACAAACTTGGTTTGATGCTCCCCCTCAATAAGTTAAGTCTCTTGTAAAACAAGGGCATTCTCAGCGGGTCTTTCTTCCTTAGAAGAATCTTCTACTATCATCTCTTTCTCTGCAATAGCATGAGGGTCCTCTGGATTAGGTACAACTTCTTCCATTTCTCATACTACATCATCAGTAGGGATAACTGAGCTTCCAATTAATGGACTCAGACTTAAGCAGATAGAATCAGAGGCTTTATATTCATTCTCCTTTTCTTCTTTATGCTCAAGGGCTGAATGGTCTTCCTCATCAGCAGGAGTCTCTCCTTCTACTAGGGCTTCCTTTTCTAAAGAAACAATTTCAGCAGCAAGACTTGGAGGTAAGTCCGGATCTCTTCCATCATTCATAGAAGTTTCTTCTTCTTCAGTCTCATCACTGTACTCAGATTCTTCTTCATCAGGTCCTAGACCTGGATCCCTCACATCCCTAGGTCTTGAAGGTTGATTCATAGGATTGAAGTTATCATATACCTTCTAGTCATCATTAACCCACTCTCCTCTCCATGGATTCCAATTTATCTTCATGTATTTGAAAACTATGGTTGTGATACAGAAGTTGTTCCTTACTACCACTGTCTCATCTTGAGACTCAACTACCCCTTTCACATTGATCATCACTGATATCAACTTGGAAAAGAATAGGGCATTAGTCTTTGATTTTGGACTTGTCATGTCTTCCATTTGAATCATCAACAATCTGCACATATTTACTTTTACACAATGCCTCAAGAGATGCAGGATATAGATATCCTGATATCTTAAATTCGCAAAGTCTCTTCTCCTTGGTATTAAGACATGCTGAAAAAATTTAAACAACAATATGTTCTCTCCATACATTTCAATAGCTACTACTGGTCTTTGATTTACATCACCAGTGAGCTCCTCCAATGCAGTCTCATAATCAAATATATCACTTGTAGGTGGAATAGCTTTTGAGACATATCCAGATACACCTTCACGCGGAACCTTTAGGCATTCATTCCACTCAACAGATGAAAAAGACATCTCCTTTCCATTCACAAAAGAAGTCACTCGGTTCTCATCTTCTGATTTCCCAAAGCTTACAAAAACATAAAATTGTTTCACAAGCTTCGGATAGTTGGGGCCATTGTTGTTTGAAAAGCAATCTACCCACTTTTGATCTTCCAGCACTTCAAGCACTAACGACTTTCTAGGAAGCAACCATTCCACGCACAGCTCTTTTTCAATCACAATAACTCTATTCTGCAAATGAGAATTCAATGGTCGCCTACCCGACCTAGTTCTTCCAACACTACCACTTTCTTCAGGCTCAGACTTTTGCTTCTTCTAACTCGACTCATCAGTGTCATCTCTGATGGTAGTAAGTTTGGTTTTTTCCATCACTAATTTGAGGGATTTAGGGTTCTCTAGAGATTCAGGAGCTAAGGTTTGAGGGTAAGGGATTGAGGCTCGATGGATTGAGAAGTATCTAGGACTTTATTTTTATCATTTAGGAATCAGAAAATAAATAAATAAAATGAAATAAAGTAAAAACGATTCAGATTCTGGTAGAAGAGAAGTTTAAAACAGAACACTCATCAGTAGGGTTTATCGGTGAGAATTCCTATCAGTGAGGTTACATCGGTGAGGTTACATCTATGAGGTATCATTGGTGAGGTTACATCGGTGAGCTTACATCGGTGAGGTTACATCGGTGAGGTATCATCGGTGAGTTTGCATCGGTGAGGTTACATCGGTGAGGTATCATTGATGAGTTTACTACCGACCAAGGTTAATCATTCCTAACTCATGCCTAATGTAACTTAACCTATCCGAACTCAATGTTTTGGTGAAAATGTCAGCTAATTGATGTTCAATACCTATAAATTCCAGAGTAATATCACCCTTTTGGTAATGATCTCTCAAGAAATGGTTCCTTACATCAATGTGTTTGGTCCTAGAGTGAGATACAAGATTCTTCGAGATGTTTATTGCACTAGTGTTATCACAGTTGATTGAAACATGCTTAAAATCATATCCATAGTATAGGAGATTGTGTTTCATCCACAGAATTTGTGCATAGAAACTACCAGTAGCTATATATTCTACTTCGGTAGTGGACAAAGCTACAGAATTATACTTCTTTCTACACAAAGATACTAAGGATTTTCCCAATAAATGACATGTTTCAGATGTTCTCTTTCTATCAAACTTGCAACCATCAAAGTCAGCATATGAATAACTCATTAACTCAAAGTATTGTCCTTTTGGGTAAAACAAACCTAAGTTTACAGTGTGTTTAAGATATTTAAAAATTCTTTTAACAATAAGTAAATGAGATTATTTTGGGTTAGCTTGAAATCTTGCACACATACATACACTAAACATAATATATGGTTCACTAGCAGTAAGGTAAAGTAAGCTTCTAATCATACCTCTGTAATTGGTCTGATCCACTGGTTTCCCAGCTTCATCTACATCCAATTTACAGATTGTACTCATAGGAGTCTCACTTTCCTTGATACTATCCAAACCAAAACGTTTTAAAATATCCTTTTTATATTTACTTTGATTCAAAATAATACCATTTTCATTTTGAAAAAATTGAAATCCAAGAAAATATTTGAGTTCTCCCATTAAACTCATTTTAAATTCATTTTGCATACTCTTTGAAAAATCAGTACATAAGGAATGTTTAGAAGATCAAAAAATAATATCATCAACATATATTGAACTATTAAAACATCTTTAGAAATTATTTTAATAAAAAGAGTTGGATCAACAATCCCTTTAGTAAAACTTTTTGAGATAAGAAAATTACTAAGCCTATCATACCAAGCTCTTGGAGCTTGTTTTAAACCATATAAAGATTTAGAAAGTTTAAAAACTTGATTCGGAAAATGAGGATTAGTAAATCTAGGTGGTTGATCAACAAAAACATCTTCAATAATAAAACCATTTAGAAAAGCACTTTTGACATCCATTTGATATAACTTCAAATTCAGAGGAGCAATATAGGCAAGTAAGATACTAATAGCTTCTAATCTGGCTACAGGTGAAAAGGTTTCCTCATAGTCTATACCTTCATCTTGACTATATACTTGTGCAACTAATCTAGCTTTGTTTCTAACTATGTTCCCAGACTCATCAACCTTGTTTCTAAAAACCCATTTAGTGCATATTGTCAAAGTGTCATTGGGTCTGTCAACTAATTCCCAGACTTTGTTTCTTTCAAATTTATTTAACTCTTCTTGCATATCCATTACCCAAAATTCATCATTGATTGCATCATTGACATTTTTAGGTTCTAGCTATGAAATAAAGGCTTGATGTTCAACTTGGTTTCTTAGAGAAGCTCTAGTATGTGTCCCTATATCAAGATTACCAACAACAACATCTAAAGGATGATTCTTTAGAATCCTAGTTGATCTAGTAAAGGTAGGGCTAAAAATTTTAGGTTCATCTCTAAGTTCGGGTTCAACATAAGAAGATTCTGGAATATGTCTAGAACTGGATATTTTTACAGTAAGTTCTTTAGTTTTATCATTAAGGTCCAGAACAATCAAATATTCTTCAAGATTTTCAAGAGAGGTTTTAGGCACATGTGGATCAGTTTTATCAAACTTGATGTGAACAGATTATTCCACACATTTGGTTCTTTTGTTAAAGACTCTATAGGCTTTGCTAGTTAAATAATAACCAAGAAAAATTCCTTCATCACTTTTAGAAGCAAAATTTTCAAGATTATCCTTTGTATTAAGAATAAAAACTTTGCAGCCAAAGACTCTGGAGTAACTAACTTTAGGTTTTCTATTATTCCATAGTTCATATGGGGTCTTCTTGAGAACAGGTCTAATCAAGACTCTATTAATAATATAACAAGTTGTATTCATAGCTTCAGCCCAAAAATAAATAGGTAGGTCATACTCATTAAGCATGGTTCTTGCTATTTCTTAAAGGGTTCTATTTCTTCTTTCTACTACACCATTCTGTTGAGGAGTCCTAGGAGGAGAAAATTTGTGACTATAGCCATTGTGTGAGCAATAAGATTCAAAATCATGATTTTCAAACTCACGACCATGATCACTTCTCAAGGTTTTAATCTTAAGTCCACTAAGGTTTTCTACATACTTAGAGTATTTAATAAAGTAAGAACAAGCTTCATTTTTTTAAGCCAAGAAGTATACCCAAGTATATCTAGAAAATTTATCTACTAAGATATAGACATAGTGTTTCCCATTTAAACTAGAAACTCTAGAAGGTTCAAACAAGTCCATGTGAACAAAATCGAGAGGTTGAGAAGTTGAGACTTCTTTCTTTGATTTAAAAGAAACTTTATGTTTCTTTCCCTTTTGACAGGGATTACAAACTTTGTCATTTGGTAATTCAAGTTTAGGTAGGTCTCTAACCAAGTTCTTCCTAGTCAGTTTTCTAAGTGAATAGATGTTGCAGTGTCCTAATCTTCTGTGCCATAGCCAAGATTCTTTATGAAAAGCATTTAAACAAGTAACATTTTGCTTAGATAAAGAATTCAGATCAACAACATAAACATTTTTATTTCTTAAATCAGAAAATACTAAAACATTTTTAGAGTTAAAAAAATCACAAGAATCATTTTCAAACTTAACATTAAAGTCATCATCATATAATTGAGAAATACTTAACAGGTTATACTTAAATCCATCAACAAATAAAACTTTAGGAATTAAAACTGAATCAGTGTTACCAATTTGGCATAGGCCGATGATTTTTTCCATTAGAATTATCACCAAAGGTGACATGACCTCCATCAACTTTGATTAGGATTTTAAAGAATGAGTAATCTACAGACATGTGTCTTGAACATCCACTGTCTAAGTACCATACCTTATTGTGAGAATTCTTTAAGCAGGTCTCCTACAAAACAGATTTAAATAGAAAATGATTTTGGTACCCAGATCTTCTTGGGTCCAGAGAGGTTAGCAATCAAAGCTTTAGGTACCCAAATTTGTCTTATGGGTCTCATATAATTTACAGAATCAATAAATTTTTAAAGATAAACTTTATTTGATCTATAACCATATGAATAACTAGTTGAAGCATATGAATTTATAGAACTAGAACAAGAATAATTTTGTCCAGACTTAGGAATAAATCGAGTTTTAGTGAACTGTCTTTTTCCAGGTTGGTATCCCAAACCAGTAGTATATTTTGGTGCAACTTTATTTCTTAACATTTGAGTAAGTTTATCTATTCCCTTTGTGAATTTTTCTAAGTCCTTCCTAAGTTGCTCATTAGACATTTTTAGTTCTGTATTTTCCTTCAACAGTTGAGCATTCTTTTACTTTTCTATATCAAAGGCAGATTTAAAATTTGTAGTGAGAGCATGCTGTTTCTTTAATGACTTATATTTTTCCTTAAGTTCATTACATGTTTCTTATAGCATGTCACAATATTCAACCAACTCATCCTTAGAAATATCTTTAGAATCAGAATCGAATTCTGCATCATCTCCAGAATAATAGGAATTTAAAACAGGAGTATCTAAGGTTACCTCAGATTTGTTGGTCATGAAACACATGTTGGCACGATTCTTTTCAGAAACAAAAACTTCAAATTCACTTGTGCTGTCTTCTGAAGGACTCTAAGTAGCTTTCATAGCTTTCTTGTACTTCTTTTTCTTATAATCATGTTTCTTTTTGAATTTTAATTTTGGACAGTTAGCCTTGATGTGTCCTTTCCTTTTGCGTTCATAGTAGACTATATCATCTCCCTTATCAGATTTCCTCTAATCCTTCTTCCAGTGACCCTTGTTGTCATACTTTCCTTTGTAATTTGATTTTATAAATAATTTCTTCTTCCTATAGAATTTCTTAAATCTCCTAGCTATTTGAGTCATCTTAGCATCACTGTCTGAGTCTGAATCTTCAATGGTTGAACTTTCAGTTTGTATTTGAACTTTGTCTTTGTCCTTGCTCTTAGAAGCAGTAGTCTTGAAAGCCACAGATTTTCTCTTGGGTTCATCATCTTCTTCCTTATTTACCTTATGTTCTTATTCATACATAATTAATTTACCAATAATATCTTTGACAAGAAGAGCTCCAATGTCACATGATTCTCTGATTGAAACAGAATTTCCTCTCCATCTTTCTGGTAGACATCTTAAGATTCTCATGATTTGTTCCTTTGCTAGAACAACCTTTCCAAGTGAACTCATTGTATTGACTATCTCATTGAACCTGAGATACATATCAGAAATAGGTTCATCAGTCTTCATTTTAAAATTATCATATTTAATAGTATAAGTATTTAATCTCATTTCTTTAACATTAGTTGTTCCTTTATGAGAAACACCTAACGTATCCCATATTTCATAAGAAGTTTTGCAAGCAGATATTCTATTGAACTCTTCATCTCCTAAATCACAATACAAGGCATTCAAAGCATTACAATTATTATTATAACAGTCTTTGTAGGTTCATCCCAAGTTGTTCTTTCAGTTTCTGGAATTTTATATTGAGATTCTATAGAAGTCCAGATATCAAAACCCATACTTTCTAAATGAATTTTCATCTTAAGTTTCCACTGGGCATAGTTTATACCATTGAAGAAAGGTGTCATGTTAGTAGCTTCACCCTCTAGTCTATTATCCATAGCTAGATTTTAGAAAATAATTAAAGAGATAAAATTTAGAACTAACAAAAATTTAAGATCTTTAAAGATGCAACTAAAATCACAGTTGAAAAACAGAATGTTTTGAAAACTTGTATCAATAAGAACAACCTCTGATACCAAATGTTGGTCAGAGTGGATACTCAAGAGGGGGGTGAATTGAGTTCCAATTAAAATTTCTGTTAAAAATATTTCTCTTAAAATCCCCCTATTTAAAAACAAAGTTAAACCTTAGTGAATTTATACAGAGTGTAAATGTTCAATTATTTTCTCAAAGATTGATTAGGTCTGAGTTAATTTAATCTAAAGATTAAATTGTCTTTTGAAACTAACTTACTGGTTTACAATAAGTATAAACACTTACTAATTTAACTATCAAAGTAACTTTAAAATATTTTTGTATTTCAAAGTAATAGCAGCGGAATATGAAACATATATAGTATACTTATGACTTAAAATAAAATGCACAGTAGATGTAACCAAGAGGTTCAGTCTCAAGCTGAGACTTAGTCCTCTCAAACAATTTATATAAATTGATCCACACCCTAGATCGGGGTAAACAAAAAGTGAACACACTGTCCAGGTACAAAGACCTCTAACATAGTTCTACGTGGGAAAACAAACAATAGCTCACAGCTGTCCAGGTATTACTCGACCTCTACCACTATCCACAGTGGGATACAAGGGAGTTGTAAAGTTTCAATGAGGTTTTGAGAATCCTCCAGCTTAGATCAGGAGATAGTGTGTGTGTAAAATAAATAGGTTACACACACTACTCAAAATGTAAATGAAATAATCACTAAAGTACGTATGAATGAGTTTATAAGAGCTTTAGTGATTGGCAGTGCAGATCTGGACTCGTTTGAATTGTCAGAAAGGCTTTTGAGTCCTTCTCTGGTTTTGGTCTGAAAAACAGAGTATCATTTTCTTCCTTGGTTCCAGGTTCAACTTATCAGCCTGAGTGCATGAAGTGTTTGTTGTAGTTCTTCACTCAGTATGCAACTTGTGTTCTCCTCTAGAATGAGTAGCTTCGTGTATGTCCAGTTTCCTTGGAGTATGGATGTAGCCTTGTGTGAATGCACCACGTTTGAATGCTGTTGAGCTTTTTTCTTTTTCACCCTTTGTGTTCCTTCTTAGTTCCTTGATCATGTTCACTTCTTTTATCTCTATCTCAGTTAGGTCTTTATCTTCCCTTTTTATAGCTTTCAGCTTCGGTAAAAAGGAATGATTACTTTTTGAATGGGTACTAGGTATGGTTCCCTGACATGGAAACAAAAATCATTAAATAACATTAACTGCATTAAAAATATCAAATGTAACCATTAGCTTAACAAATAAATAGTATTGAGAGTATAGAGTTTGTCTGGTTGGTCAATCATCTGTAGCCTTATGTTGGTAGATGTGTACGATGGATTTTGTGTAGCAGTGCCCTTCCATCGGTAGCTCTTTGCACTTATATCGGTATCTCATTTTATCGGTAGCTCTTTGATATCGGTATCTCTTACTCTGTGTATCGGTAGCTCTGTATATATCAGTAGCTCCTTCTATCAGTAGACTTACTCTATCGGTAGCTTGGTAGACATGTTCTATCGGTGACTTTGTTTATCGGTAGCTCTGGTCTGTTGGTAGCTCTGGTCTGTCGGTAGCTCTAGTTTGTATCAGTCACTCTTGGTTTGTTCCAGTGATTATGTGTATCGGTATACTTATGCACATCAGTACCTCCATTCTGTACTATCGTAAAAACTTGTTCTATAGATCTCTGTATCGGTATCTTGTTCTATGATTACCGGTGGACTTGTACATATCGGTAGCTCTGCGTATCGGTGACCTTAGCTTATCGGTGACTCTGTCTATCGATAGACTAAGGTCTATCGGTAGACTACGTACCGGTAGCTCTGTATTAGTAGCTATATGTAGATTAGTGACTAACACTTATCTGTTTTATGCAACACATATCCGATTGGATTAGAATTACTTCAAAACTCATACAAACATGGATAAACATTGATTAACATATTTCAAGGATTACTTTAATATTATTATCATCTTGATAATAGAATATCATGGATTGAGCGAATTATAATATAGATAAACATTAATTGGGATTATCAAAGTATGTGAAAGAATAATTGGGATTATCAAAATAGGTGAGGTCAACAACATTAAATTTGATTTCTTCTTTTATTAAGATAAAATCACTTAGAATTAATTTATTTAATTATCTCATTAATTAATAAATCCATTAATTTTATCTTATCTAAACAATCCTAGAAAGTAAATCATATATAATTTTAAATTAATAAAATAAAATTAACATTATTTAAATAAAATAAGTACACAACTTGTACTTAGATGCAACACCAAGAGTAGTTTTGAATTTAATGTTTAATTAATTGGGAATTTAATGATCTCTAAACCATTTTTATATGAAGTATAACCTAGTTTAATACCTCAATTAAATTTATTTCTATGTAAATAAATTTACATATGTATGGACTAGAATGATGTGTACATCATGTAAACAAATTAATTACACCACATGTATTAAACACCTCATGCATGTATTAACCATACAACATGTGTGAATTAATTACACCACATGTGAATTTATTATATAGTGTTTGAATTAATTAATTACAATGAATGTGAGTTAAATAAACTATGTGGGAATTAATTATACATAATGTGTGAATTAAGTACATATTACATGTGAATTAATTAAACACCACATTAATTACACCACATGAGAATTAATTAAATGACTAATATGTCATTTGTATTAAAAACACTATGTGTTTATTAATTAGAGGAACATTGTGTCGTGTGTATTAATTACCATGTTTCTCGGCTATTGGTCCCAAGTGTTATGTAATAAATAAACTATATATATTTTAACACACCAATTTTATGATTTACTCTATAAAATCTCATAGACTATACAATGTGTCCACTAGGTACATATTGTGTAATCCCATAAGTTCCATATTGGTCTATCCATTCAATATGTGTATTATAATAAATAAACCACATATTGACTCTATATGGTGATCCTTTTACCCCACGAACCATCCAAATTTCATGAAATTTGGTATAAGACATGAATTTTTTAGTTACACACCATGTATCCAAGTCATCGGTCCAGAATCTCTTACCCCTACAGATGGATTTTTTTGACTCATTCTTCTATAATATTTAACCTAGTCTTGGTTATATAAAGGTTAAAGATCATATAAAATTGAATTTTGAATTAAAATAACGAACTAATAAAAATTATAAACTAATAAAATATTCATATCAATAAATGAACAATAAATTATTATAAATTATTATATGACCACTTAGATACCTTTTGAAGGTTTCAGGGCACGTTGAAAGCAGTCAGTCCCATATCCAACAATTGTTTTTCATCACGTTCTTTGGATTTATCCTTAGATATGAAGAAAATATAAACCTTGGAATCTATGAAATAGTATCACCATGTATAATTTATAGTTAATTTGAGTCAAGATAAAGAATTACCTCTTGTTATAATTCTTCCTTTATTGAATATTTGGTAAACCTTTTCTTATCACACCATTGTTCCGTTAGAGGATTCAAGGGTGAAACCCCTCTAGTTGTGATCCAAATGTACTCCATGAATCTTTGAGTTACACCATATAAATCACTTGGTGCTAGCATAAAAGATCCAAATTCTGGAATCATTTACCATTTATCACCACAATAATCCTTGAGGTAGAAGGATTTTTCTTTTTCTCTCTAGACTTGAGATAGTGGAGGAGGAGAATCACTCTCCATTCCTGATAGGATTCTATAAGATGATCTCTTTAAGTCTTTATAGGGTTCTCTTTATAATTTCTTATTCACAAAATTTTTTAGGGTTGATAATGATATAATTATGTTTATATAGATTTAGGGTATAAAAATAATAATTGAACATTATCCCTTATTATTTACTTAATTACCAATATATCCCATGTCTAAATAATAATTGAAACCATACATAAAAAGTTGTCACCTTAATCTAATTTTCTTTCTTTATTTCTTATAATTCTTCTCAAACATGGATCACTAATATTGTAAAAAAAATGGTTGTATCCTTCTTATTATTCTTTCTTAGATAACCTAATAATAAAACATATCAACACATACTTTTATCCTTTTTTACACAAATGGTTATCTCTTAGGATTTTCCATGAGCAACCTTTTCTTTTCCTTTTCAACTCTTACTCATTTTTCTCACATTTCTTTTAGAAAATAATAGCTATTGTAGATTCTTCTAATAGTTTCAACATATTATCTTTTATTCTATTAAACTTAGAATACTTACTTCATTATTTATCACCAGTCTTCCAACTCTCATAACACAAAAAATCTTAAAAATAGCTCTCCATATCCACAAATATTTCACATTCTTCGACAATAAGATCAAGATACTCAAAATTATCCACCAAAATACGCATTATCCATTTTCTATAGTTGTATAAAAAATCACATATCATTCATGATCATGAATTGAATTAGTATCATGTAGCTTGAGTTCTTCAAATATTACCAGTGCAAAAAATTTCTAATGTTCTACACATATGGATTGCAACACAACTTGATTTATCTCACCATATCTCAAGCTTAAATCACGTTATTTATTAAGATATTTTAAAAATTACAACACAACTCTAGAATAATTATATATTCATATTCATATTTAATTGTAACACCACAAAAAATAGTTTAAAATAATAATAACTTAATAGATTTCTTAACATGCAACACCCAGCTTTAATAAAATTGTGATATACTATAAATATATTATTATTTAAATGTGAGCGATACAACTTAGACTTTAAATTAGAGGGTATGAATATGACTAAACATATTATGATATATATATATATATACTTTTACTACTCAATATAGATATATTGAATAATTCTTAGGAAATAAACACTCAATTTTTAGTAAAATCGTTTTTATGATTCCAAAATATGTTTTTTCAAAAATGGGTTTTATTAAATTTTGAGCATGTAAATTAAAATTAATTTATACCAATTTTATAAATTTTATTTTTTAAAATGAGAATAATTTTTTGAATCATCATATAAAAATTAACCTAGGTAGGAATTTAGGGATTCTTCTGAAATGTTTGATTTTCAGTGAATAGTAAAAAATACCGATTTTTCAAATATTCTCATTTATTTCCATTAAATTAAGTAACCTAAAAGTTACATTTTATTTTGAACTTTTAATTAAACTAAAATAATATAAATTTTATTTATAATAATATAATTAATTTCATTTTAATTAGAAATATTCATTATTTTTATATAAGTTAGTTTTTATGTGTCAAACCCTTTCATTCCTAGAAATTGTTATTCATTATGTTTTATGCATCTATATTAAAATTGATTAATAAAAGTTTTAGAAAATTTATTTTAAAAATAAATTAATTTTTTATATAAATATTTGAAAATTATCTTCAAGTAAAATTTTGAGAATTTTTTGAAAAGATTTTTTTCAATGAATAGTGATAAATACGATTTTTTATTGAAAACTGTCTTTTTGTTTAAAACATTTAACAAGTTTTCTTTTGTTTTAAATGTTTTTAAAACTATAATTAGTCAAATTATATTATTAAAAACCCATTTTAGTTCATTAAAATACATTTTATGTTTAATTTTGATATAAAAACATTTTATACTTAAGAAAACTTTTTTTTGGAAAACCAATTCTCATCATCTTTTATTGGTTTAATTTCAAATTAAATTCTACCATGTATATGAATTGAATTTGATAAAATAAATTAAATATTTAGAATAATAATAATTAATATTATTTAATATTTTAAACTTATTGTTTTCAAAATAAATAGTAAATACAATAAAAATTTGTTACTGCGGTTAAGGTTAAAACGAGTTTAATAGGGGTTAAACCAAGAGATAATGGTGAGTTTTATAATTATACTTCATTAAATAATATTTTATGGAAATATTTAAATCTTATCCTATCAAAAATTTAATCTATATCCATTTTTACTCATTTTAATTGAATATGAATTTATTATATTTTAATCTTTTAAGAAATTCCAAGTGTGTACTCTCCCCGCTTATAAAAGGATACCCCTATTTTTCCTTATTTACACCACTTTGAGCAATATATATCAACCAATATATATTAAATTGTCTTATAAACTTTTATAGATACATATTAGAGGTTTTTTATTCTTAAAAACCATTTCAAGGATCATTAAAAAAGGATCATTAAGAAAGGATCTAAAGGAGGCCTACCGAAGAAGAGGTAATCGTGTTACCCAACTTATTTCAATTATATATTCCTCTAAAACATCTAAATTTTTGGTATTCATCATGAAATAAAAAATTAATCAACCTAAATATATTTAAATGTTATTATTATTATGGAACTAGAAATATCCACCATCTTTTTCATCAAATGGGATGTGAAAGTTTTGGTTGTGCATACATATGGACTACCACCTCCACGTAGTGATACAATTAATTTCCCATCTCCATATTTAATGGATGGTTATTATGATGAATTTAATTTATATATATTATACTTATTATATAATTATTCTTCTATAATTATAATATGATGTCTTCTTTATTACCTTTACATCCATTAAAAAATGATAACTTTGTCCATGCGTACGTATGGACTATTGCCTCTACAAAGCGAAGCGATTCATTTTTAATTTATGATTTACATGGATGGTAATAAGGATATATTTAATGAATATATATTATATATATGATATAATAATTATTCTTTAAATTTTAATTATTATTTCAATTTCTTTCATTCCTTCATTTGAAAAGTGAAAACAACATTCATGCGTGCGTACGACTTATCGTCTCCATGAACAGTGTAATTTATTTTCCTATCTCTACATTTCATAGATGATTATAAATATTTTTATAATTAATATGATATTTATATCATGATTATAATTCTATTTATTATTTAACTATGAGAAATATGAAAGTACCAAAACTAAAAAACTAAAATACACATAAAAAAGACAGTTAATACTATGAAATAATGTTTTTAAAAAATAATTATTAATAAATGGGCATTGAAAAGTTATAAGTGAATAATATATAATATTATAAGTATGTATATAGTTATATTATATAATTATAATAAATTTAAATATATTATATTGTAGGATATAAAAACTTACAAATCAAGTCGAACCTGAGGTAAGGGATCTAGTCTCACTTTTATTTCTTTGAGACATATGTCATATTCACGCTTGTTTCATCGTTATGGTTCATATACTACCCATTTGATATTTTATATAAAGAATATATTTATATTCATGGTATCTAAATTTTACTTTTATATCCTCTAGTTATATCTATAAAACAAAATTTTCCCTTTCATTTTACTCTCTTTAGTAACTCAAGAGACTAAAAGAATTTTTTTAAGGAAAACTGACTTCATTTCTCTCTTCAGTTGAAAATAATTTTTCTATCATATACAAATTTTCTAAAATATTTTCATTTTTTTACTAATCTCAAATTATTTTTAATTTTATTTTTCCCATGATTAATTTTAATTTTTTAAAATGGATTCTTCTTATCATTTTTGGAACGAGGCACTTTTTACTTTTACCAAAAATACAAAAGGAATACTTGTTTTAACCTACAAGGAATGAATAGAATTTTTTTTCTGACATGACCAATAAATGTTTTGAATTTTAATTAAAAAATTTCCAAATTTATATCCAAATAAAATTATTTTCCTGATATATTAGAAATTTTTATATTTTAAATAATTTATTTCAAAATTAAATGGGTGTTTTCCTCAAGAAATTTTCTAGTGATATTTTTAAAGTATTTTTTTATTTCATCAAACTTCTTTTAATAATAAAATTTTTAGAGTTTATATATAATGATATCATACAATATGTCTCTATGGTTGACTTATGATCAGTTTGATGGGAGAATGTATTGGCATTTCATGTGCTAGTTATTCTAATACATACAATTATTGATTATTAAGGTATATTGAATTAGTAGTATTATTTATTCATATGATTAATGAATTAGAATTATTAAGTGAAGAGTGAGGTCTAAAAATAAATATCCCCTATAATAATCAGTAGGTCTCATGAGAAAAAACAAGTTAGTTATTTACCTGAGGCCTTACCAATTTATGTAATATGTATTGGCATGATGTCGTGAAGGTAAGTTTAAGATTTACAACATTATGAATTCTATCATTATGTAATAAATTATTAATATCCATTTGATTGTTTGAAAAGTTTTTATATCCATTTATAAGTTTCAATACCATGTGTTTATTTATATGGAATTATTTGATCATTATTTATTCAATTCATGTTATTCATGCCTTATTAATTCTATGTTAGCTTCCTTTGTATGAATAACCTTACTAAGCATCTATGCACACCCCTTTCTTATATATCTTTTACTTAGGATGATATAAAGTATATTATAATTTATATAAAAGGATATTTTATAGGGAATAATGATAATATCAAAGAAAATACTATGGTGTATTTTATGTAATATGATTTTCAAGCATGTATCTAGTTTTCCAAGAAAACTAAAATATTCAGTCCTTTGGGATGAAATCACATATATCTAGTGCCAATGTAATAAATTAACCAATGATTCTGGGATACTAGGGTTAGGTTCTTTACATTTGGTATCATATCAAGTTTAATATAAGCCTTGGGAACTATATTTAAGAAAACATAGATTAGGGAACATAACCCTATGAAAAAACTTCAAAGATATGTATAATTGTAGAATAATATCGTAAAGTTTTTTGTATAGTAGAGACTATGTGATTTTCCTATAGATACATCCCTATATGGATACTAAAATTGGACATTGTTTTGGAACTGATGCATTTAGGGATAATAACCCTCGAATGAGATGGTCAAGTATATCTCAACCATCATTCAGGTTCACGGTGAATGTGACCTTACTGTGCACATGGTTTTACACTCTCAATGGATATACTTAGATGAACTCACATTTTCTTTATGAAAAATTATAAAGGATTTGAATAGATGATGATTATGAATAACCCAGGTTAAACCTGAGGTGTTATAGATTGAAAATAAGGTGCCATGATTTATATGTCCTATAAACAATTTTTCATAATTATGTGGTTTTATACTACTATTATTATTTCTCACGCTATGGTTTTCAATTTTAGACAATGATTGGAAACAGTAGGGTTCATGTTAACACTAAATGCGGTGGATAGTGAAATAATTATCCTCATGATAAACTAATTTAAATAAGGACTAAAAGGAAAACCTTGTGATTATGGATAATTAGATATCATGATATATGATTAAAAACATAAACTTTTATGAGTTTCATAAAGTTTCAAATACGAATAATATGGAATTATATGAAATTTCATGTAGTAATTACCATAAAATAAAGAAATTTCAATTTCACCCATTTCAATAATATAGGAAAAAGACCCAAGAGAATCCATCAAAGAAAAAGGAAGATTTTTTCTATGTGAAAATAAAGGTCATAGAGAAATGAATTTTTGGTGAATTCATGTCTTCTGTTTGGGAAACTGGAAAATTATCTGAGTTTATGCATTAATCTAAAGGTTTAATCCTAGAACAAGGAAGGTTATATGTTATGCCAATCATTTAAGTGGAATAATTGAATTGTTTATATATAGAAATGCAATAATTATACTATAAAAGAATTATATCAATGATATTCTAGTTATAATAATCATGAAACATATAAGGATTATTTTGCACTACTTTTTCTTTAATGATTTTAAAGTATATGTTTACTAGTATCTATAACAAAGAAAAGTGATTTAATGGTAAGGTAATAATTTTGGAGAGAACAAGATTAAAGTAAAGAGCACCCTTAATATGTTCCTGATGTTGAGTTGATAATTTTTAGATGGTGTTGGCGCTAAAATGGGAGAAGAAGAAGAAGAAACAAAAAGCCCGAATAGATGCCTCGCAAATCCCCTTAGTAGAGTCCCCCTAGCCTCATAGCCACTGCAGAGTAAGGAGGCGAGATGCTCCGCGAATGCCTTTGATGTTTGCGAGCCCG
This sequence comes from Viscum album, assembly GCA_963277665.1. NCBI lineage: Eukaryota > Viridiplantae > Streptophyta > Magnoliopsida > Santalales > Viscaceae > Viscum > Viscum album. The sequence goes on from OY728167.1 coordinate 989,802,070, forward strand.
CCGTGGAGCAAGGAGGCGAGATGATCCACAAACGTCTTTGATGTTCTCCAGCCCACTGCAGAGCAAGGAGGCGGGATGCTCCGCGAATGACTTTGACATTCACGAGACCACCACAAAGAAAGAAGAAGGGATGCTCTACGAATGAATTTGACATTCGCGACCCACCGCGGAGCAACGAAATCCATCTTCATACCAAGCAAGATCTTCTTCGTGGTGCCTCTTGCCTATAAATATCGGCCTCCCCCCAAGTCCAGAGGGCGGATCATCTGACCTTTCAACATCGTAGCTCCCAAATTGCAAAACACCATCTGCTCTGCGAACCATGAGCTACGCGAGGTACTTTTTCCTTGCGAAGTGCCTCCCCTTTGCCTTGTTTTCTTCCCCTGTTTAGATAGGGAATCCTTTCACGGAGCCTATGGGCCTCTGCAAAGGAAGGGGATCCCCAAGGGGACTCAGGTCGTCATAGAGCATTTATGCTTCACGAAGCACCCCTCATGTACACATGATCCACATGCTAAGGCAGGGTCAATATACTTCATGAAGTACATTGCTTCACAACAGCTTTCTTTGTAAGGCGCATTTGCTTCGCGAGGTAGTGCTTTGAAAATTCCTTTTCACTTCGCAAAGCACCTCCTATATGCACCTCTTCCCTATGCTTAGTCTGGTACACTCCACTTCATGAAGCACACCCCTTCTCAAGTACACTCCACTTCATGAATCACACCCCTTCACAAGTACCCCCCACTACATGGAGCATCAGAGCTTCACAAGGCCCCTGCCTATGAACCCTTCTGTTTTGAAATTCCTTTTCCTATACGACCCACCAGGTTTGGTTGAAGTGATTTTAAAGTCCCCTGGACACCACTTCCCGTTGCGTTGCTTCACCTCATGCTTCTTCTCATAGGCACGCTAATGACTATTGCTTCTTCGCATAGCCACGCTAACGTGGAACCCCAATGGGATCATCTCACGACACCCCTAGCCACGACATTGCCGATGCATTCCCTTCACCAAGGTGCAGATGGTACTAGTTATGTAAGCCCTAGGGGTGTGGAGTGAACCCACCTCGTCCGAGCTACATGATGTTAAATTGCCAAGCACCCTCGTCCTCAGCATACGACGTTAAACTGTGACTTCCCCCCCATGAATCCTATGTGGGGAAGGGAAACCATCTTGGTGTAAGCCCCTAGCTTTTCTTCCTCGAGGTAGCACCCCTGCTCCTCTAGACTTTTTCCTAGCTGAAGGCCAGAGACGGGGGTATGGGCATCGGAGCCCTCCTTTATTCAGTGCCAAATCTCTCTCCCTTTAGGCTTTGTCACCATCCAGGACTCCATCTTAAAGTAAGTCCCAATCTTTATCTCCTTGGGATGCTAACCATGTGTAAGCCCCACTCCACTTCCCACAGACTCACCTTCCGTGACGTGATCGTCAGGTCTTCACTGCCTCTTGTTTCTCATACCGAGCATGAATCACGTGGGATTAGAGTAAGCATCGACCATGACATCCTCTTCGGGCATCCCAGAGTATAATCCCCACATGTTTACCGAACTACGTGGACTTTGATCCTTTCCCAGGTGAGGTACGTAGGAAGCCTCCCTGAGGTTCAAGCCCAACACCCCATTGGTTCTGACCACCTTCATGTCGGTTACCACCACCTAAAATACGTGGTATTTTATCCTTAACAAGGTGGGGTATGTAGGAAGCCTCCCTGATGTTTAATCCCAACAACCATTGGTCCCGACCATCTTCACTTCGGTTCACCAAACTCACCCCGAACTACGTGGACTTTGATCCTTGCCAAGGCAAGGTATGTAGGAATCCTCCATGAGGTCTAAGCCCAACACTGGGTCACTCCGACCATCTTCACGTCGGTTCACCAACACTTCAGGTTGCCTCATAGTGTAAGCCACAAATTCCCCTCCATCTCCCAAACTACGTGGTCTTTGATCCTTTCCAAGGAAAGGTATGTAGGATACCTCTCTGAGTTTCAAGAAAAACACCTGGTCGTTCTGACCTCATTCACGTCGGTTCACCCACACCCATACTTGAACTACATGGGTTTCGATCCCAATATCCTAGACAAGTTATGTAGGAAGCTTCCTTGAGGTTTAACCCCAACCAGCGGTGAGCCATTGTCAGCCCCCTTTCAGCGGTAAGCCATTGTCTCCCCTTTCAGCGGTAAGACGTTTTCGCCCTCTTTCAGTGGTAAGAAATTGGAACCCCAATTAGTGGTAAGTCTTTGTCAAGATGAACTACATTGACTTTGATTCCCTACCACGAGGATACGTAGGAATCCCCCCTGAGGTTCAAGCCCTCCATTCATGTCTCATCCTGATCTCTCTCTCGATCCCATGTGTTTCAGAAAGATCATGCCCTAACTTGGAGGTTCCACTTCCTCCGGGTCCCATCCATGAGTCCATTTTCACAGGCCACCACCTCATGTGTCCCATCCTCCCACCGAACTACACAGACTTTGATTACCTACCACAGGGATACGTAGGAAGTCTCTTTGAGGCTCAAGCCCACCACCATCATCGCCCCGAGTCGACTCCATAACATTCTCCACCCACTTCACTTAACCACCCATCATCCATCCTAATTTTTACCCGAGCCGCCACATTCTGGTAAGATCATGCTAATCCACCTCTTCACTGCTCTTAGAAGTAACTGGGTAACTAACCACGCGTTATCCCCGACATCAGTGTTCCCTCAAGGGGCTACATCTATCTCATCCAATCCAGTCAGTGTTCTGGTCAGTCCAATCCATCTTCGCTAGATGTTAAACTCAAGGCATACCCTGTGTTAAACATAGGAAGCTGAATAAAACCTCAGAGACATGCCCATGTAATATAATTCCCCGCATGCGACCTAAGATTCCTCAGGATTCCACACCATTGAGAATCCCTATAATAAGGGAAAGAAACCCAGACACGCCAGTGTTCTAGCATCCAGACATGCCAGTGATGATCAATATGACTACTCCCCTGACCGAATGTTGCTGCCCTGACCAGAACTTTTGGAATGTCCCAACAGAAGCAGCGTAATTAACCGGTGTCTATGAAGATAAGGCACTGGGAAGAGTTTCACAACAACATATTAAATATATAACGGAGACCCAGACTAGGTGATGAGTTCCGAGGAGGAATCAATATAAGGAAGAACCGATATCCCATCATCTCATCTTGATCAAGGAGAAAACATCCCTGAACAAGGAATAGATGCTGCCCACCATTGGAAAGTGGGAATGTGGGGAAAAAACAGTTCCTTTAGTCCTCTAAAAGATGAACGCGTGCACCCCGGCGGAAGCGTCAGAATCAGAAATGGTGAACCCGACATGAAAGAACTTTTCCTCAACATGGATACTAGTAGAATTTGAGGCATCAATGTATTAGCGTGTCACCAGATCCATTTATCTGGTGCCGTGTCCCGCTAAGAAAATTGCGTGCCTGGCGTGAAACTCACCAGAATTTGGGGCAGTCAAAACGTTGGGCATCCTGATCTGCAACGTTGTCAGCGTGGATCCCTCTTACCGGTCATAGAAGACGGAATGGCATTGGGTCACTGGTCATTGATTCCTTTTTCTTTCAGCACTAATGAGTTAATCTCCCTGCTTTTAGGAACCAAGTTGTTGTATCCGAAAATTGACCACCACCCGCCCACCGACACAGGGGCAGGGTCAATGCCAACGCGACAATCCCACGTGGTTATACCTCTTCCATGATGGTCTCAATATCCATGACCACTGGTCACCCACACCCCATCTCCCCATCAAAAGTCATCCAACGAAGGGTGATTAATGACCTCGTACGCCGGTATGAGGAGGAGAGGATCATCCCGACGAGGGACATGGCCCGCCTAGATTTAGAGGCTTATGCACCTTGTCATCTACACCGCCCAAGGGCCACGTAGGGAGATACTGCTCCCCACCCCAGCATATAATCGTTTCGGGATCTCATCCCCAGAATGCCTCGATGACTCCCTACCCTACGCCGATGAGGCAGGGGATGTCCGGGCCAGCCCGGTCAGAGTCCCATTCTAGGGACTCCCAGTGAGGGCTCCCACTAGGAAGCGTCAACGCCACCACCCAGTCTTATGGTTCGAGGAGCAGGTGATCCATGAGCCTGCAGCACTGGCTCTGGTACGTTGAACCCGATGCTAGTGTTATGTGAAAATTGAAGAGGACGCCCGCCAAGGGGCATCAGCGTCAGCGGCTATTGTGGCCCGAGCCACTGCTGATGCATATCACCAACTCCCTGTATACACTGAGCAGAGGTATTTATACAACTAACCTAGATTGAGGCCCCAACTACCCTATGGAAAGGCTGGGTTGACTCTCTTGATCTCCAGCACAGGCAGTGGCCGCCGCAGACTAACCCGCAGTGATGCCACCCAGTACGGAGGCCCTCCCCGTACCACTACCATGGAGAACGCAGGTCTTCCCCGCTTCCAAGCTTGGCACATAGGTCTGCCCCGTGCCACCTTAAACCTAGATGGGGGGTCCCCCCCATGATGGCAACACTCAATATGGGAGTCTCTCCCACACTCACTACATCGGGTACAGAGTCATTCCTCCGGCCTCAGATCGCCGAGGCCGGGACGTTGCGCATCCGGTCACTCTCCAACGTGAGGATCCTCCCCATGTTCTTGTAGTAGCAGACTAAAGTGCTTCTCACCCTGGAAATCGTGGGGATTGGGAGAAACTTCACTTCACCAGAACCTAGAACAGAGGTCCTACCCATGTTTGGCCTAACCAGTACGAGGACCCTCCTCATATTGATGTCGCTAGAGGGAACAAGCATGAAGGCCCTAACCGTGCTCCTGTTAGCTTTAGCAGAGGTACTACCTACTCCAGAACTGTCCACGGAGGTCCTCCCTGTGTCCCCTTCAATATCTTCCAAGGTACTCCTCGCACCCCGACTTACTCAGACGGAAACCCTATCTGCCCCAGCACCAATACGATCGAAGGACCTACTCGTGTCGGAAATCTTCCCTGTCCTGAAGAACCATCCTGGGGTAGGAAGGTGGTTCTTCGTCACCATAAATAAAACACTGAGAATATTCATACTGAGATCAAACATGTATGCTTCTCAGATTCTGAAGCAGAGTACAACTCGACGATGGAACCCTCCCCTCGGTCCACTGTGTCAAGGGCTGGGTCAGGAATGAGGTGCATCAGCCTCATGATCTTGGAAAGAGAAATCCACCAGATTCCTACCTCCCTTCGCAGGTATATCCAGGAGGATGAAAATCTAACAGCCCCACAGTTCACGGTCATGCAATCACCACTGTCGTCACCAGAAGCGATCTCTACCTCGATAATAGATCACTGAGATCTATTTTGGGGACCAATGGCGAGCGAACGGCATCGTGGCCTATCACCAGTAGGCCTAGACCCTGAGCCAATAACTATGGCCATCATCCCGTCTTATCATGACGTAGTATCTAGGTCGCTACACTCTTCAGAGGACAACATGAGATTCGGCGGCCAGTCAGCCCGCTCACCATACTCTCCACCGACCAGCCTACCGCCCCAGCGGTCTGCCTCAGTGCCGCTGCCAGTTCCTCAGCCACCTCTGATTAACGAGTGGGGTAATTATGGGCCAAATACTGAATTTTATCTGAGGAGTTTATGGAACATCCTCATAGCAGACCACTTCCCCGATATGTTTTGGCCCATGGAAATGCTGAATTTCTACGCGCCAGAATCCCTCAACCTAGGGGAAATTGAGTGTTTCCGCCAAACCCTATGGGCGACACACTTCCACCTTCGTCATTAGCATGTGGTTTATCCCAATATCCAAGCGCATTTTGAATACATTGACAAGAAATATCGTCTCGTTGATTTGATCGCACTCCCTGTGGCCTAGCGCCCCGAGTCGCCAGGCTGCCATAAGGCTCTCCAACAACAATGCGTTCAGAGTTTCTATGTACTCTAAAAGGTTATCAAGGAGGATTCTCCCCATGCGCAAATCTGTGGTTGGGGGCAGTATACTTCCCTCCTCTTCAGTCCTATCTGGAAGTAGCCCAACTCGCTAGGCGATATCGAGGAAATTCCCCCCGGAAGGGTCACGATCAACATGGTTGACATAGTGGACGAGGAGGATGAGCTGGAGATTCTTGATGGGGATCTTCCCCCCGAGGGCATGCCATAATTATTGGACCCATCATGAAGATTTAATTGCTAGCAGAGGAATCTACTGGGTCTCCCTCCACCTACCAAGGCATTAGTGCTCAGCCGGAATTCCGGTAAGGGTAAAGAGAATGTCGGAGCTTCCAAACACTCTGACCCATCCGCCTTAGTACAGAAGATGGAGGAGGACCCTGAGAAGGCTACATTGTGCCAAAAACATTCTGAGCAGAAGAATATGGTTGATGGCCTCCTAGATGAACGTGCTACAGAGCAACGACGAGACTACGAAAATCCTAGACCAGTACAGTAGGGGTAGGCACAACTTCCCCTTAGCGAGCTACCCCAGGGTGACCCGGATCATCATGCTCATGCAGACAAGGTTGAGGATGAGGCCTACAATAGGAAGGCGTGGTACATATTTCCAAATCCTTATGAGCGGTGTAACAACCCATGGAACCCAGATCGGGCTCCCCCAACTGCCCAACAGGTCGTTCCGCCAGCCGCTCCACAAGCCGCTGAGCCTACTTACCGTGTTGAAGAACCCGACAATGCACTGGTGGTCAGGGATCGTCTTTAGAACAGGGACCCCCACCCAGTTGATCCAATGGAGGCACTCATTTCCCACCTCGAAATGTTGGAAACACAATAGGTGGAAATCCCACCTAATAAAAAGCCATACCCAGCGTTGGTGGATGATATGCCAGCACCACCATGTTTTGGAAATCCCACCTTTTCCCCCTTCAACGGGACAGGGGACCTGCCGCAGCACTTGGACCACTTAATCTCAAGGTTTGGGCCCATGTTGCGAACTCTAGAACAGCAAGAACCCACCAAACTTCAGTGCTTTGTGCAAAAGTTGTAGGGAACAACATTCATCTGGTACAACCAGCTCCCCATTGGGTCAATAGCTGGTTGGGAAGATCTCCAGAGGCAATTCCTCTACTAGTTCAGTTATACCACCCGGACGACGAGTATCTCAGACCTCTTCAAATGAAAACAGAGGCCTGATGAGCGCATTTTAGACTTTGTCGCCTGATGGAAAGGGCTCACTTACTCTCTCAACATGCCACTGGCTCAGGAGAAACTACTGATGATGTGCGTTTGGAATGTCAAGACTGAAATGGTTCCCTCGTTGATAACCCATAACAACCCTAGGGGATTCCGAGACTTCTCTAATAAGGCCCAGCGCCTAGAGGAAGCACTACAACAGGCTAGCCAAGCACATCCATTTCCTCCTTTAATTCTTGAAAGAAGGGATTCCAAAGCTGAGCCCACCATAGTGGCCCAAATAGAGGGTCCCAGGAAACTAGAATCCCTACAGCCTCACAGAGGCCCTCACCCTCAGGCGCAACCTTCAGCCGAGCAGCACCCACCTCCGAATCGGCAGGTTCCCCGGCATAATCTGCCACCACCTAGGCGAGATAACTAGGCGCCACCGCCTCGACAGGCTCCTCCAGCTTCTCTCTAGGGTCAGGCTCTAAGGGACCCCTTTCTGGATAGAAGAAATTAGACCTACTCATTCAACAAGGCTCAGGTCCCCGGTTACTTCTGTGGCGCCTTAGAACAAGGGATTGTACGCTTGCCTGAGTGCAGAACGCCGGAAGAGGCGAATCTCACCAATCACCCCAACTACTGGCCTTATCACTGAATCCTGGGGAACACCCTCAAGCAATGTAATGTGTTCATGTACTATCTTCGAGACCAGGTCGACAACAACATAGTCCCGTTGGACCCTGCCCTGGCACAGGTGGCGTGCATCTTCGTAAGACCAGACGACTATAGTGACAGCGAGGGCGAGTGACATCAGATTTCTAACTGTGGGTCCCAGAAGTACGATGACTAGATGGCTCAAAAAATAGTTTCCCATGCCCATGGTGTCATCCATGAATGCCTAAATTGGCCAATTTCCCATGCGCAAGGGGAAGCAACACGTCCCGCTGATTCCATCTTCATCTCACACTCTCGGTGACTTCATGCTCCCAGAGATAGAGATTCCCCCCAGAATCCACCCGGTAGTGGATGACTCTTCAAGTGATAGTCAATGGTACACTTCGGTTAACACCGTAGAGTTGGTAAACCCCCCCACATGACTCCCAACAACGGGGAGCACCAAGAGAATCTCCCCAACATACCCAGCCGACGCTAGCGTCGGCAGATCCGTGGTTATATGGGTCATCGAGGCACATCAGTTGGAACCTCCAGCCAAGCCATGAATGCCACTGAAACCAGACAACGGGCTCAGCATAGAGCTTAGCAAACACAACCTTCTCATCTGGTGACATCAAGTTCACCTTCACCATCGTTTGTGCTGCTAGATCAGGAAGAGTCACCCAGACCTCATTGTGATCAGGCACACTTCCCCACAAACCAATTGTAGTCATCGAGTTCCCATCCAGCTGTCACTCCACATGCTTCAACTAGTGAGAAATGGGACCTTCCCAGCACCAGTCAGTCGGCGATCCATCCGGGCGGGTCCACCATACCTCATGTCATAGAGAGACTCCCTGTAAGCAGAAGCTCGCTCCTAGCATGGAATTACGACGTCCTCAAACATATTGTCAACATCCTAGTAAGAATATCCATCATCGAGGCTCTTCGCTTGTCATTAGATATGCGTGAGGCCCTCGCTGAGGCTTTAAGAATCCCCCTCTAGTTTGAGATGGAAGTAGCAGCCACAGAAGCCTTCCATGCTGAGGCAATTGAGAATACTGAATTCTAGGCCATTATCTCATTCTCGGGAGAGGATGGGGGCTCTCCTATATCAGGGCACATTCAACCGTTGTATGTCACCGGCCAGTTCAATGGAGTGGAGGTCCGCCATTGTCTTGTTGACACGGGCTTTGGGATCAACCTAATCCTGACTCAGATACTGTGAAAATTGGGGTTTTCTGAAGATGATCTGAGCTCCTATGACCTAAGAATCTAGGGTTATGTTAGGACGGAATCGACGCCAGTCAAAAATATCCTCTTGAAGACCCAATTCAGTGGCCTAGTTTCCAACATCAAGTTTATGGTTGTCTCTCAGGACACCGCCTACAATGAATTGATGGGAAGACCATGGATCCACCTACACATGAAAGTTCCCTCATTATATCAACAGTAACATAATTACTCCCTCAATGGTCAGGTGGGTGTGCTTCAAGGAGACGCATCTCCCTTTGACTCTTGTGAAACTCGTCTATCTGAATGCTGAATACTACAAGATCAAAGACAAGTAGATTCAAACAAATGAGGTCAAGCATGCCACGACTGCGACCGACCCATGGACAGATCTAGATAATGCCTACGTCTTCCCAATTCGTTGGTTGTAGGCCACAACCCCCGATATGGGGCAATGTTTTGTTGTCTCTGAGACAAGAGGGAACCACATTCCCAGATCCAAGTGATGTCGGGAGATCACTTTGTATTCTTATATGAATCAAGCCTCAGTGATCCCTGAGCTCCATACCCCCATAAGGTATCGGGATGCCCACCCCATGGCAACGACAGTGCATCATACGTTCCTGTTTTTCCAGGCTATAATTAACCAGATCAAGCCAATGCGCCACTACTGCTTTGAAATCATCAAGCGTGGCCCCTTGGGCTGAAGAAAAACCTGATCAGATCGACAACCTTTATTACTATGGTTTTGGAAGTACTAGAATCTCTCGATGTAGTGACCATTGCTGCTCAAGCTGATACCAGCCTCCCTTCAGAATCTTCTGACCTAGAGGAAGCTCCTCCCACTGGGGATCCCTCCTCCACAATTTAAGAAGAAGATCTAGAAGACACTCCCCCCGCCTTTGAAGAGGGAGTCTCTTCCATGGTTGATGGATTGGTACTGGTGAACCTCGATAGCAAGGCGGACCCGAGACCCATGTTGACCAGTGCTTCCATGCCCCCCAAGGAGCAACAACGGTATGTGTACTTCCTTAAACATCACCATGATGTGTTTTCCTGGAGTTAAGATGATATTCCAGGACTAGATCCTTAGGTAGTCTTCCACCACCTCAGTCTTCCGAAAAATCACCGTGGGTTCAAGCAGCCTCCAAGAAAGATTCACTCTTCTCACGGTGCCATGGTCGAGGCTGAAGTCGATAAGCTCATCAGATCCAACTTCATCAAGGAGGTCCAGTACCCCAAGTGGCTAGCCAACATTGTGCCAGTCAGAAAGAAGAACAGACAGATCAGAGTCTTTATCGACTTTAGATATCTCAACTTTCAATGTCTGGAGGATTATTTCCCCTTCCTATGACATAATTTCTAATCGACTCTATGATGAGGTTTGAATCCCTTTCCTTTATTGACAGGTACTCCAGATATAATCAGATCCTGATGGCCCTCGAGGATGAGGTGTTTACAGCCTTCAGGTCACCACAAGGTATGTTTTGTTACCATGTCATGCCCTTCGGCTTATAGAATGAAGGTTCCACCTATCATCATGCCATGCATCGCATATTCAAGCCAATTCTCAGGACATTGGTGGAATTCTATGTGGACAATCTGGTCATCAAATCTGTCCAGCGCCGGGACCATATCAAGGACCTTGAGAAAGTGTTCAGCTTCCTTCGTTCTTGCCACATGAAGATGAACCCATTGAAATGTGCCTTCAGGGTCACCTATGGGAAGTTCCTTGGATTTTTTTTCAGGTACCGAGGCATCAAGATTGACCTAGAGAAGATCAAAGCCATCAGCTAGATGCCTCTCCCGAGCAACATTCAGGAACTTCGGTGCTTCCAAGGCCACTTAGCATACATACACTGATTCATTGCAAATCTGGATGGAAAGTGTAAGCCCTTTTCTCAGTTCATGAAGAAAGGCATCACTTACGAATGGGACGAAGAATGCCAAAATGTGTTCGAGGAAATCAAGCAGTATCTACTTTAGCCTCTGGTCTTGATGCCACCCGTCTCTAGAAAGCCATTGGTCTTTTATGTGACCACCCTGGAAAGATATCTTGGCACCCTTTTTTACTAGAAGAATAATGAGGGGGTAGAAAACAACCTCAACTGCATGCTCCTCGATACGGAGACCAGATAATCCCCCATCGAGAAGAGCTTCCTTACGCTGGTATTCACAGTACAAAAATTGAGGCATTACTTACATCGCCATGAGGTACAGCTAGTGTCTCAGGTAGACCCACTGAAGTACATTCTGAACTGCCCCATGTTGACAGGCCGTCTAGGTCAGTGGGGAGTGATTCTTTAGCAGTTAGATATTAGGTTTGTCCCCCAGAAATCTATTAAGGGGAAATCATTGTAAGACTTCCTTTCCACCCATCCATCTTCTATCGACTAGTACTTGGATCTCGATTTTCGTGATGAGTCAATCCTCTCAGTAGATCATGACATGTCGTGCTGGCAGATTCACTTTGATGGTGCTTCCCAGAGTCGCACCGGTAGGAGGCTCAATGATCCCAGGCTCAACAGGGTAGGCCTGAGTATTGTCTTTATTACCCCAGATCAAGACGTTCTGCCGTACTCATTCCTGTTGGTTAGAAGGTTTCACCAACAATGAGGCCGAGTATCAGGCTCTTATTACCGGCCTCGAGTTTTCCCTTGAGATTGATGTTCCCCATTTTCATGTGAAAGGGGATTCCGAACAAGTCATCAAGCAGATCAACGGTGACTAAGTTGTCAGAAAGTCGGAACTTTTACCATTGTTAAAGCGCACTCTCCAACTAATGGCCTAGTTCCTATCTCAGATGGAAGTTACTCATGTCCCTAAATCTCAGAACGGTCGAGCTGACACCTTGTCCGGTCTGGCTGCATCACTTGCAGAACCCGAGTAGGATAATCTGATTATCCACATGGCACATCAGAGAGTCATTGATCCCGTCACACTAGGTGACGACGATGACCTTCAAGTGAGCTATCTTACCACTGGAGCCTCCATGTCACGACCCATAGTTCCCTTAGATACAGTGGTTAAAATTAGTCTTGATTGGAGATCCACCTTTGTAGAGTATCTCCAAAATGGTTTCCTCCCAACTGATCGGGCCAAGCGAGAGATAATCTGACACCGCGTGCTACAGTTTACCCTTCATAGTGGTCCCAGTCATGATCAGATCCTCTACAAGCATGGGTTTGATGGTTTTCTCCTCCTACGCATCCAAGGAGTAGATATTTCTCAGGTAATGTAGGAGGTTCATGCCGGTTCCTGCAGGGCTCATCGGATTGGGCCGAAGCTATCTCACCAGATCTGAAGACTAGGGTATTTTTGGACCTCCATGATCCATGACTACATTGGGTTCTCCAAGAGGTTCCATGTGTGTCAAGTTCATGCTAACTTTGTGCATCGTCCATCAGAGCCTCTCCACACTACCAAGTACTCTTGGCCCTTCGCAGTCTGGGGACTCGATGTCGTGGGACCACATCCACTAGCGACAGCTCGCCAATGTTGGTTCATCCTAACCGCTAAGGATTTCTTTTCCAAGTGGGTAGAAGCTATTCCAATCAAGGAGGTCAAGGCCCGCTCCATCATTGACTTTGTGAGCTCCAATATCATCTAATTATTTGGAGTCCCTCACACCGTCCTTACCGATAACGACACTAACTTTCGAGCAGCTGAGTTGAAGAAATTGTATGCCAAGTACAACATCCGTTCTAACCATACCTCTCGCTACCATGCACAAGAAAATGGGTAGATATAGGCGTTAAATAAGACTATATATAACATCTTGTAGAAAATGGTTGGTCAAAACAAGAAGTGTTGGACAGACAAGCTCCCCAATGCCCTCGGGGCTTACTGGATGACGATGCATAATTCCACCCTTGTGACACCATATTCCCTGGTGTACGGAACTGAGGCCATCCTTCCCATCGAGATTCAGTTGTCTTCATTACACACAGTGTTGTATGACTAGTAGACACCAGATAAAGTAACTAAAATCTTTTTGGCTAAGCTTGAAACACTCGATGAGAATAGGTTTAGTGCCCTGCATAATTTATAAAGGCACCAGAACAAGATGGCCAGAGCTTTCAACAAAAAAGTTTGCCTCTGCTCCTTCTTGCAAGGAGACTTGGTACTGGCCCTCAAGACACCAATGATACCTAGCAGGAAACCACCCAAGTTGGAACCCAAATGGGAAGGACCTTTTGTTTTACACAAGGCCTACCCCAATGGTGCATACTCTTTGGTGACCATGGATGGTGAGCGTATAACTCCTCCCACCAATGCCAAGTTCCTCAAGTGATACTTTTCCTGAGCCACAAGGTCTAGCATGACTGTAAACTATTTAGTCTTGCATGACCTTAAACTACACATCGTCCTGCAAGATGCTAAACTGTCGGGTCCTAGATGAACCTAAACTGCTTAGGTCCCACATGACCTTAAACTATATTAGTTACAGCAAGACCTTAAATTTCTATGTCTTGTATGACATTAAACTGTACATCATCCCGCAAGACGCTAAATTGCACCTTCAAAAACTATGTTTGGCTTTATTCCCATCTACATGGGATACATAAGAACACTCAGACGTTACGTCTTGAGTCTAACCCCCAAACTATTTTCTTTAACTATTACCCCTAGGTATAGTTCTCCTAGAGGACCATGGTGTAGTTCATGCTTCTTTATCTCCCACTCATGTCAAAAGTATGAGGGTCACACCATGTGCTCCCTTCTCATTCTTCTATTCTCCCACATCCAAAATGCATGACGCTAAACTATATGGCCTTCCAAAACAACATGTGGCTTGATTCCCATCCTTATAGGATACGTAGAACCGCCCGAACATTTCGTCTGTTGGCCCAACCCAAACTTTAGAATCTCCCCTTGGGTCCCTTGACCCTTGGGCACTTTGACCCTTTTTGGTCCCTTGACCCTTCTGGCCCCTTGGCCCTAGTCCTCATTCGGGAGTGTGTGGTGTGATCTGGACTCCAAGTTCTCATTCACGTCGGGCTATTTTTCCACACCCCACACATTCCCGCATATGTAGGCCTTGCCATGTTTCGCGAGCCCCATAATTTGGGTTTCAATTATATTTCATATCCAAAAGGACCCCGAATAGAATGGATATTTAGCCTAAGGGTTATCCTAACATTTTGGGCCAACATCTCCAAGGATTTGAGAGACAAATTGGTACAAGTCCTATGTTTCGAATACAGTCAACGATCGATGCCCAATTGGTTACCTAGGTCACGCAAGGGGGGGAACTATGTTGCGAATTTGGTCAATATCTATCCTTTATCATTGTTTCCACCCAGTGGTCTTCCATAGGCATGGTGATTCACCCTTTTCATTCATCTATCCCATGCATATGACATTAAACTAGGCGTCCATGGTCCAAGCTCTATGAACTTAAAATAAGATCACTATCGTCCTCCCGGAAAGATGTTAAATTGCAAGCTGGTTGTGATCTTCTATCTGCAGCCCAGCCTCAGGTCCCTTGACCTTCCTAGGCCCCAAGCTCTAGGTATCACTTAAATCTGTATAGTGTGGTATGGTATTAAGTCTTCATTCACATCGGGTTACTCGTCCTTCCGTACACGTCCCTGTTGGGATATCCTGCTCTTACTCCATGTTCTTACTGCAAGACTTTAAACTGCATGGCACCTCCCAAAACTATGTGTGGCTTGATTCCCATCCGTATGTGATATTTAGGACCACCCAAACATTTTTTCTGTTGTCCCAACCCTATCTCTTAGAAATCCCCTTTTCACCTTGGCCTCATGGCCTGCACTTTCCCAGGGAGAGGATTATATGGTGTGGTATGAGACTATGTCCTCATTCACGTTGGGTTTGTAACAACCACTCCATATAACCCATTTCTTCTGAGAGTTCTCTACCCTCTTGTTCTATACTCATATTTTCAAATTGGCTACTCTAAACTTGAGTCCCTCGACTCTTTATGGTGATTCACCAATGTTCCCAAGAGTACTCTAGTTCAGCGCCTGGAGTGTCAGACTTTACCCGGAAATGCTCCCACTCACCTTCCAGGCTTAGTGTTCTCCTTTACTAGGGCTTCCATAATCTTTCACAACCGAAAGGACCCTCGAATGGCATGGATTCTCATCCCAAGGGCTCTCCTACCATTACAGTCCAACGTCCTTGAGGGTTTCAGACAACAAACTGATACAAGTTCCGCATTACGAATACGGTCAGCGGTCAACGCTCATTTGTTGTTCCCATTTCAGGTCACACGATATGGATTCTGTGTTTCAAACATGGTCAACAGTTATCCTCCATCGTCACACAAACCCCATTAAGCCTAAAATATCGGTCACATGATTCACACCACTTTCCACCCCATCATGTCCAAGTGGGATCTCGACACTCTGGGTGTTATCCCTCAGTGCACATTCGCACGTTAGGGGTATAGAGCCTCAGTACATCATTCTTTAGGGCTCCGCAACGATTTACCATTTAAGTGTATTCCATGTATTTCAAGGATATCTTCTTCCCTTGTTTCCTACATCGAGTTTAACTCACACAAGCTTAGGGATTGGACTGAGTTTTTCACCTATTTGGAAAGATTCCACTTATTCATGGTCTGAGCTCTAAGACCATAAAATAAGATCTTTTCTAGAACTACATACAACTTGATTATCATCCTTATGGGATACGTAGGAATGCCTAGAAATCTCGTCTTTGTGTCCAACTCAAGTTCCACTAATTTATCTTATCTATTCTTCCCTTGGGGATTTAACTCTTACAAGACTGTGTGGCGTGGTATGGGATTCTGTCCTCATTCACGTTGGGTTTGTGTTATCTGCACCACGTACACTCCTCTCTAATAGTTACCCCCCTACTTCCTATCCCACATGACATTAAACTGTATTTAGTCCTGCACGACATTAAAAGGAACCTTCAAGAACTATGTGTGGCTTGATTCCCATACTTATGGGATACGTAGGAACACCTGGACATCTCATCTTCGGGTCCATCTCAACTTAGAGCCAGCTTCTCCTATCCCATGTCCTTTAATTTTTCCTGGCCCCTCGGCCTGAGGTTTCTTTTAAGGAATCATGCAAGGTATGATGTGGACCTCACCCTCATTCATGTCAGGTATTCTTTATCATGCCATGCACATTCCCTTTCAAACCTCATCCTTCTTGTATATGTCTAATCCATATGACTTTAGACTATGCTGCCTAGTCCCACATGACTCTAAACTATTATTTCTATCCTAAAAGACGTTAAAAATGCATGGTTGGTCCCATCACATGACCCTAAACTGTGACATTATCGTCTAGGACACACAATGAAAACTGGCACTGCATCATGGTGTCCTCACTCGATGAGACATCATGTTTGGTATCAGTCACACACCATACCATTTTTCAACGTCTGTATACAGCTTGATTCTTGTGGTTATTCTTGGAATTTTTATCCTAGCTATGTTGCTTCACAAAAAAAGACACCATTCATCCTAAAGGACAAACGAGATATATTAAATACCACTCCTTTCGGTGAGAGGGCCAGACCCATGCAACCTTATTATCTTGGGCATTGGAATCTTACCATTCCAACTTCTAGAACTACATATGGCTTGATCCCCATCCTCATGGGGTATGTAAGAAAGGCCGTGCACCTTGTCTCAGGCCCAGCCTAACCTTTTTTTTCAATCCCTCGACCTAAAACCTCCCCCAGGAAGCGCACGGTGATCCGGACTCCAGGTCCTCATTCATGTCGGGTTGTGAAATTGCATCACTGTGTGTCTCCCTCATTTCCTACCATTCATGGTCCGAACTCTATGAACATAAACTAAGACCACTCTACATCCTTTCTTCAAGATTTTAAACTGCTCGACATCTTCCAGAACTACTTTTAGCTTGATTTCCATCCTCATGGGATACGTAGGAATGCTCAGACATTTTTTTCTCTGGGTCCAGCCTCAAGAATCTACAATCCTGCCTTTTTTTTGCCCCTTGACTTGAACTCATTTGGGAATGTGTGGTGTGGCGAGTATTTCTTAGGTTCTCATTCATTTTAGGGTTTTCAATAGCCACACCATGCGCTTCCCAAGTCTTTTCCCAGTGTGGTCTGAGTTCTATGACCCAAAACTAAGATCTCCCCATGGGAACTATGTGTCATGTTTGGCTATTTCACCACCATGTGCATGATCCCTTAAATCAAGCACCCCTTACTAGTCCAAACTAGGACCTTAAGTCGAAATCATGCGACTTCAGGACCCTTGTACTTGGGAAGGGACTCGACCCCCTCTATCTGATACATCTCATTGTCATACTCAGGTGCGTTTTGACAAAGATCCCGAAGTATAGAATTTTCACGAGGACATTCCCCTCATTCCATGTCAAAGCTTCGTGAGCCCGTTATTTAGATACTCATCCTATTCCACATCTGAAGGGACTCCCCTTCATGGCCTGGTCTCATGCCACCTCGGCTCACCTACCGTCTTGGGCCAACGCCCCTAAGGACCTCAGACAACATTTGTGATAGGTCTCGTGTTTCAAACATGGTCAGCGGTCAACCCTCATCTGTATGTCCCCATATCAGGCTAACGCGATTAGGATGATGTGTTTCGAACATGGTCAATATCCATCCCATATAATCACACCACTATCATTGTGGTCCAAATCTCGAGCATCATGATTCACATATTTCCACTTCCTTATGTTCAAGTGGAATTCCAACATACTTGGCTTTACTCTTTTCGCATGTCTAGGTGCACTACGTGGACGAGTTAGCATCGTTGGGATGACATTCACCTAACGTCCCTTCTCCCCTAACATGTTCCTTCCTGTGTCAGGAAAGTCCCACCACTACTTCTTGTTTCTCACATCGAGCACGACTCATGTGGGCTTAGTAGTTTTGGTAGGATGCGTACTGGCACAACCATGTCTTACATCATCCCGCATGACATTAAACTACACTCTCATAACTATGTATGGATTGATTCCCATCCTAATGGGGTACGTAGGAATGTCCAACCACTTTTCTTTGGGCCCAACCTAATTTTCAAATTTGGTCCCTCGACCTGAAGAACTTCCTCTAGGGATATATGATGTGGTATGGGACTATGTCCTCTTTCACATTAGGTTTATAGCTACTACACCACATAGTCTCTTCCTGGGATCTTCCCTTTTAGTCCTCATCCTACCGTATGACGTAAAAATACTGATCATTCCAGGTACTTACCATAGAGGTCCTATTTGGAATTTTGTCTGATTCCAGATCTGGCCGATGCGACCACCCAATGTATTTTCACCACGGTGGCATAATTTCAAGAGTGTTGGACTTCATTCGAACAACCAATCACTCCACCTTGCATGCTTTGCGTGCCCCTTATTTGAAACCTCATCTCTTTTAATGTATAATGGAACCCCCTAACGGTATGGATGCTCGGCCTATGGCTCACCTACTATCCTGGGATAACGTTTCGTAAGACTAATGGATAACGTTTTGAGTCAGGTCTCGGGTTTCAAATATGGTCAGTGGTCAGCCCTCATTTGTTATCCCCATTTCAGGCTAACAAAATTAGGATACTATGTTTTGAATATGGTCAACAGTTATCTTTCATTGTCATGCCACCCCCACAGTGTTCCGAATCTGGGGTAGCATAATTCACACTTCCAACTCCCCTATGACCGGATTAACTCCAAAACCCCAGGCGTTACCCTGCTTGTGCACAAGAGAACATCGGTAAAATGGAAGTCTGGTTGTTCTGATGTCTCCCCCCTCTAGCCAGGCCTTTTCCCCTTTCTATTCAGGAATCTGGATTGGTTGTCCAAGCCCCAGAAAACTTGAAGTTTATTTTTCACTCCCACGTTTGAATGGAGTAATAAGGTGGTCACCCCTTGTTTCTCACATCGGTCCCAACCCATGTGAGCTTAGGTAATGATTGTTGGACACCCCACAAATGTCACATGGATGTAATAAACCAACACAAATAATGGGACTCATGCATGCAGTTGTCATAAAACAATCAAAGCATGAAAGTACATTGAAAAGTTACTTTCATTATAGCACCTGAGGATCGACCCCTCCCATGGTCAGGTTGACCCCGTCAAAAGAGAGTTTCAGCTCCACCGCCCTATGGCTTGTGGAGTCTCTGATTTTCTGCTACCTATTTAGCTCCAGGTCCTCCTCAGAAGCAATGGGGCGCAGCTCATTAGACACAACCCGGGCCCTGTCCACGCCGGTCCGGATGATGACCATCTCTTCAAAGGATCACTCCAGACACTCTTCGGCCTCTACCAGGGGGGCCTTCAATCGAAATACCATCTCATATTTCACGTTGAGGGAGGCTGTGTGATCGTCTGCCAAGATCTGCGGGCGCTGAACCCCATTTTCAGCCTCCTAGAGCCTTTTGATGTTCACCACTTTCCTCTGCTGCCAACCCACACCAAGGACATGGTCATACTCCTGAATCTTCACCGCCATAAGATCTTGGATGAGCATGTGAGGATTCTAGGCATACGCTCCCCCAATACACAGCTCACGCAGTCGCGAGCAAATTCTATCAATATCATCCAGCCATAATGCCTGGGGGTGTAATTAATGAAGCGCTTGATCAGCTTCCACGATCGGCGACAAACTATTTTGTTGTCCTCTTCATCAGGCGCCATCTTGTCCCAGTCAGCAAGGTTAGCAGGCTTATATGTGGGAAATACCCTCAGGAACTCGTCAGCAGGGTCTGCATCTGGCGTTTGGTCAGGCATGGTGAGACCTGGGATATCTGATTGATCCTCATCATCAGATCTCACCTCAATAATCTCAGGCACAACCCCACTGACGGTCCCACCAGTGATCAAGAGCGCCGCAGTTAGGTCGGTTTGGACCTGCACCTCCATGAACACCGGCATTCCCCTAGGAAGGATGCCGCCAGAAGCCCGGACCAACCTCACCAATGTGACCCACACCATTTGAAGAACTGCACGCACTAAAAAGGGGCTTGGACATCAGTTAACATGGTCAGTGGGTGACAATCATAATTTTAGTATAGGATACATACAGAGAACGAATTCCTGGTCTTGTTCTTGGGTTGATTCCATTGGGACCCCTCGACGTGGCCCCCTGTATATGGTCAGAAGATCTGAAAGCTCTAGAGGGGTCACCTCAGGTGTCCTAGCCCCACTGGACGTAGCAATAGATGTAGCGGTAGGCGTGGATCCCAAAGGTCCCACAGCTGCATCCACTAAGGGACGAGAACGAGTTCTGTGTATGAGACTCTCTTGCATAGTTTAGATGTTATAAAAGAGTCCAGAACAACCTCAAAGTAAGCCTTGAAGAAGGGGGTTTTAGATTTTTACCTCAAGGGCCTCTGTGAACTCTTCAAGATCCGAGTCTTGATCTCCAACTTCTCCCTCCTCCAATGGGATCCCTCTCCTGGCCTTGTCCCCCCAAGATGACTTTTTTGATTCTTCCGACATAGGGAACCGTTCCCTTAAATCAGCAGCCGAAAACTGCGGGGGAGTAGTGCGATCAGGAAACACCTTGACTTGATCTGTCATTAGATAAGGAGCACACTGGGAGTGCATGAAGTCCTCCATCTCAGTCAGATATTGTTCCCCCTCAGCTTGGGACACCTCAAATCTAGCCCTGATAGGGCCTATCCTTGGAAAATCCATCTCGAGATGGTTCAGGTGTTGCCACATCTTGGACGGGCTGAGGAATTTCTTGTTGATGTCACAGATGTCCCAGGCCTCTTGGAAGACAACATTCTATGGCATATCAATGTGGTGTAGCTTTTTCCCCAGAGCCTGAGTAGGTATTCTATAGAATCCCCTCGGTGGCCTCCCCTCTGGGTGACTCTATCCTTCTGGAACCGCCGGGTTTGCAACCGCAGTTGGGTCTCTCGTTGTTGCCTCACCCTCAACTGGTGTCGGCCTCACTGCCATGACATCCTCGCCACCATGAGATTCCCTTTCCACCTTCCGGCCCCGAACCCGAGGTTGGGAAAGCTCACCATCACTGATTTGAATGGTTGTCTTCTTCAACATCTCACCCGGGTAGGCCGCCTCCCAGCTCTGGGTATATTCCTTCCCTTGCCCGAAAACAGATGTGGGAGGAGGCAGCTTGTTCTGCATTTTCCCATCCTCCCGTGTGAACATGAGCCACATATACCTCATCACACAAGGGTGTTCCTCATGGCACACCTCCAGATAGACCTGTGGGGTCAGATGCTGCATACACCAGAATTGTCTTGCAAACCGGTGTGGGGTGTACGGATCGCAGAGGGGCACACGGTCCACCCTCGCCACCAGGAATCCACCTCTAAAGGCTAAGAGATAGGCCCAGTGATCTTCTGTTCCCCGACCATCATTAGTGAATACCCCCGTCGAAAATAGAAATGGGTGGAAATTGAATTCATCCACCTTCCACACCCGGTTCAGTACCAACAGTGTGATCATCTTGGCCGGAAAGCTTCCCGTGACATTCAGAATTGATGGATGGAATTTTGAGCCCAGAGGTGAGATGGGGTTCAGTTACTCGTAAACCCCCTGATGTGTGACTCTATCCACCCATAAAGGAGGTGGAATGGCCCACATATCCTCTGCAGCCTCTTCCCCTCACGGATATGCCACATCATCTTATAAAATTTGGTGAGCATCGGGATCCCGAGGTTAACTCGACCTCCTGTCGCCAACGTGGATGCCATGATAAATGTTCTTGGTTGCACTCTCATGTTGGTATCTTTCACCGGCAAGATCCAACTATAGATAAGAGTCGTGATGAACGCTTCCAGCCTAACTATCGGTTACTACTTGGTGCTGACACTGAACCCCCAGGTCTTACACTCGTTTTCCTCTAAGATCCACCAGTAAAAGTGCTCCTTACCCCATTGATCCCCCTTCGCGAAAGTTTGAGACCTCACTGGAAACTACCTCTCTTCCAGAAAATTCAGAAATTGCTTGAACCATTGCCTGAAGTGGACATCTCTAACTGCTTCTTTGTCCTCTCCTGGTACCAGCTCCATCAATGCCATCACTAACTGCAACATCTGCTCTGGATCCTCCCACACACTCATGACAGGGAGGAATTCATCGTACATAGCCCTCAGTATCAGGACCCCTGAAATCTGGTGGACATCCCACAAGCTGATACCAGCCTCCCCGTAGTAAAAGTGGAAGGTATTGGTCCTCAAAGACCATCTGCTCAACATCTATGGCATCAGCTGTTTCGATTGGTAGATGTGGAATTGGGAGGCCCAAGATGCCTCATACAAACCCACTCTCCTTAGCTATGCCCTGAACTCCTCACACGAGGTGCCTACCCAGTAGGCCCAGGCCCAATCGTATATGAAGTTGCCACCCTGGCGCAAGTCCCACTCCTCAGACAACCCCTTCCCCGGGTTCCTCAAAGATTCCTTCAATATCATCTGGTACAGATGGGGGACGTCTTTAGCTGTAATTACTTCCCTTTAAAAATATTCAGGTGGCTGTATAAGAAGTCAGTGATGACGGGTGTAAAATCCTTCTAGAAATGGCCGTCGGCCGTCCTGAACCATTGGCGCTGGCACGACGTGCTCCTGAACCAGCAAGCTGGTTCATCCCGAATTCATTCTAGGATGAAGAAATTATTTCTCATCCTGAATCCATACAAAGTAAACCTCTTACATAGAGGGTATTTCTTCTGGCTCTCTGATAGCAGTGCCACCAATGAGCCATGGTCAGAGTGGCTCCGAATTAACTCCCCTAGACCCAGACGGTTTGCCATCTCATCCCTCCGGGTGGCATTCACAAGAACACCCTAGGTAGCTTCTTGATGAGACATTCAGTTTTAAAATTTGGATGATTTTTGGGTTTGGTTCATGAAGCTCATTCACGGAGCTCGTTCGTGAAGCCTATTCACGGAGCCCTGCCTTAGAATTCAAGCACAAGATCACAAAGCACTTTCATGGAGTCAAAGACTCACTGTGCACCATGGAGTAGAAGACCCTATTCACGGAGAGAAATCATGGAGTACACGGAGATTCACGAATAGAGATCAATAAAGGACAAATTTGCAGAGAGAAGAGAGGAAAAAAGAGAGGCCATCTCTCCTATTTATAGGTGACGACCTTCGAAGTTTCGCAGCGCGTCCTTATCACGTTGAAATTCACGGCACGCTCAGCCTATGTGTCGCCTATCCGCCTTGCAAGCCCTCTTCATGAGACAAAATCGTGAATGGCTGATGGATTTTGGTGATTGAACCTCAAACTTTGACCCTTCATTTCCCATCAGCTCCAAGTCTAGGGGGGGGGGAGAATTTGTTGGCACCAAAATGGTGGAAGAAGAAGAAGAAATGAAAAGCCTAAATGACCGCCTCACGAAGCCCCTTCGCAGAGTCCCCCTGGCCCTGTGGCCGCCTCAAAGCAAGGAGGTGAAATTATCCATGAAATCCTTTGACGTTCGTGAGCCCACCGCAGAGCAAGGAGGAGGGATGCTCCGCAAACACCTTTGACGTTCGCGAGCCCGCTGTAGAGAAAGGAGGCGGTATGCTCCATGAACGCCTTTGATGTTCACGATCCCACCACGAAGCAATGAGGTGGGATGCTTTGTGAGAAAATGTGATGTTCGCGACCCACCATGGATAAAGGAGGCAAGATGCTCTGCGAATGAATTTGACGTTCACGATCCGCTGCAGAGCAACGAAATCCATCATCACACCGAAAGAGCTATGCTTCGCGACGCCTCTTACCTATAAATACCGACCTCTCCCCAAGTCCAGAGGGTGGATCATCCGACCTTTCAACTTCCTAGATCCCAAATCATGAAGTACCCTCTACTCTGAAAACCATAAGCTACACAAGGTACTTTTTATCTACAAAATGACTCCCCTTTTACTTTTTTTCTTCCCCTCTTTAAAGAGGGATGCCTTTCACAAAGCCTACGGGCCTCTAAAAAGGAAGGGGATCCCCAAGGGGACCTGGGTCATCATGAAGTGTTTATGCTTCATGAAGCACCCCTCATGTACACGTGATCCACATGCTAAGGTAGGGTCACTATACTCCGTGAAGCACATTACTTCACAACAGCTTGCTTTACGAGGTACATTTTCTTCCTGAGGCAGTGCTCCACGAATGCCTTTCCACTTCGCGAAGCACCTCCTATATGCACCTCTTCCCTATTCTTAGGCTGGGACACTCTACTTCGCCAAGCACACCCCTTCGCAAGTATCGTCCACTATGTGGAGCACCAGAGCTTCATAAGCCCCCCCCCCCCCATGAACCCCTCTGATTTGCAATTCCTTTTCCTGTTTGACCCTCATGGTTTGCACGAAGTGATTTCAAAGTCCCCTGGACACCGGTTCCCATTGTGTTGCTTCTCCTCATGCTTCTTCGCACAGGTACACTAACGGATATTGCTTCTTCGCATAGCCACTCTAACGTGGACCCCCAATGGGATCACCTCACAACACCCCCTATCCACGACATTTCCGGTGCATTCCCTTCACCAAGGTGCAGAGGGTACCAGTTATGTAAGTCCTAGGGGTGTGGAGTGAACCCACCTCATTCGATCTATAGAACGTTAAACTGCCAATCACCCTCTTTCTCAGCACACGATGTTAAACTGTGACTTCCCCCCATGCATCCTACGTGGGGAAAGGGAAACCATCTTGGTGTAAGCCTCTAGCTTTTCTTGCAGGAGGTAGAACCCCTGATCTTCCTGACTTCTTCCTGGCCGAAGACCAGAGAGGGGGGGATAGGAACCAGAGCCCTCCTTTCTTCAGTGCCAAATCTCTCTCCATTTGGGATTTGTCTCCATCTGGGCCTCCATCCTGGAGTAAGTACCAATATTTCTCTCCTTGGGCTGCTAACCATGTGTAAGCCCCACTTCACTTCCCATGAACGCACCTTCTGTGATGTGATCATCAGGTCTTAACTGCCTCTTTTTTCTCACAGCGAGCATGACTCACGTGGACTTAGAGTAAGCATCGACCACGACATCCTCTTCGAGCAGCCCTGAGTGTAATCCCCACATGTTTACCGAACTATTTTGACTTTGATCCTTGCCAAGGCGAGGTACGTAGAAGACTCCCTAAGGTTCAAGCCCAACACCTCATTGGTTCTGACCACCTTCACGTCGGTTCCCACCACCTGAACTATGTGGTCTTTGATCCTTGCCAAGGCAGGGTATGTAGGAAGCCTCCATGAGGTTCAATCCCAACAACTATTGGTCCTGACCATCTTCATGTCGATTCACCAAACCCATCCCGAACTACGTGGACTTTGATCCTTGCCAAGGTAAGGTACGTAGGAAGACTCCATGAGGTTCAAGCCCAACACCAGGTCACTCTGACCATCTTCACGTCTATTCAACAACGCTTCAGGTTGCCTCAGAGCGTAAGCCCCAAATGCCCCTCCATTTCCCAAACTACGTGGTCTTTGATCCTTTCCAAGGAAAGGTACAAAGAAGGCCTCCCTAAGTTTCAGGCCCAACACCCGGTCATTCCGACCTCCTTCACATCGGTTCACCCACACCCATACCTGAACTATGTGGGTTTCGATATCTGTCTCCTAGAAAGGGTACGTAGGATGCTTCCCTAAGGTTTAACCCCAACCAGCGGTAAGCCATTGTCATCCCCCTTTCAGCGGTAATCCATTGTTTCCCCTTTCAGTGGTAAGCCATTGTTTCCCCATTCAGCTGTAAGTAATTGTCTCCCTCTTTCAACAGTAAGTTGTTAGAACCCCAACCAGTAGTAAGACATTGTCAAGATGAACTACGTTGACTTTGATTCCCTGCCATGGGGATACATAGGAAGCCTCCCTGAGGTTAAATCCCTTAATTCATGTCTCATCCTGATATCTACCTCGATCCCATGTGTTCCGAGAAGATCATGCCCCAACCCGGAGGTTCCACTTCCTCCGGGTCCCATCCAAGCATCCATTTTCATAGTCCACCTGCTCAGGTGTCCCATCGTCCCACTTAACTATGCGTACTTTGATTCCCTTCCATGGGGATACATAGAAAGTCTCTTTGAGGCTCAATCCCCCCACCACCGTCTCCCCAAGTCAACTCAATAACATTCTCCACCCACTTCACTTAACTATCCATCATCCATCCCGATTCTTATCCGGGCCGCTACATTCCGGTAAGATAATGATAATCCACCTCTTCGCTAATCCTAGAAGTAAATAGGTAACTAAACATGTGTTATCCCTGACATCAGTGTTCCCTCAAGGGGCTATATCTATCTGATCCACTCTAGTTAGTGTTCTGGTCAGTCCAATCCATCTCCTCTAGACACTAAACTCGTTGCATACCCTGTGTTAAACATAAAAAACTGAGGAAAACCTTAGGGACATGCCCATGGAATATAATTCCCTGCATGAAACTTGGATGAATCAGACTTCTGTTCCATCAAGAAGCCCTATAATAAGGAGAAGAAACCCAAACGCGCCAGTGTTCAAGCATTCAGATATGCCAGTGATGCCCAACGTGACTACTCCCCTGACCAAAGGTTGCTGCCCTGACTGGACCCTTTGGAATGTATCCACAGAAGTAGCGTAATTAACCGGTGTCCATGAAGATATGGCACTGGGAAGAGTTTCACAAACAAAGTATTAAATCTATAAGGGAGACCCGGACTAGGTGACAAGTTCCGAGGAGGAATCCACGAAAGGAAGAACCAACATCCCATCATCCCATTTTGATCAAGGAGAAAACATCCTTGAACAAGGAATGGATGCTGCCCGCCTTTGGAAAGAAGGAATACAGGGCAACAAATAGTGCCTTTATTCCTCCAATAGATGAATGCGCGCGCCCTGGCGAAAGCTTCGAAAACAACTAGGATGAAGAGATGTTTGGAATTGATGAAGTAAATGGGAAAATATTAGTGGCCATGAAATTTGTTAGTGATTTGATGAAAAATTGATTAATTCATTTTTGGTGAAGCTTATTGAATATTTATATTTATGGAATATATTCAATATTCTGTTATTTAATTTAAGGAATAATAATAGATATAATTTTTGGAATCAGTTGTGTGTTTATTGAGGTTTTATGATGATTTGGGTTATTAAGAGAATATATTATAAAGGTCTTCACATGTTTTGTATGAGAAATTATGAGAAACATCATTTTGTATGGGGATAAATGTTAATGTTGATATTAAAAATAACATGTGATCAAATCATTCAGATTTTGGGTTTTTGAATTTGGTAAGAAATATTGGGCATAAAAAATCATCTCAAATATTCATTTCATGGATGTAATAGTTGAAGTGAAATTTTTTCAAAACATAACCAAAGGATAAAATTGATCTTAAGAAATAGAAAGAAATAAAGTAAGTAATTTTGAGCAAGTTTTGATTCAATAATTTTGTTATTTTTTTCTTTTAATGCTCACAAACACATGCATTTATGTTACTAATGAAGTTTCTTTTAAGTGAATTTCAAAAATATAATATTCTTTAGAATATTTATTATGGAAATATATTCAAGTCATTGATTAGTGGGAAAATATTTGATAAAGAATTCTAAACGTGTTTTGAAAGTATTATGGAAAATTGTTCATAACCTATGTTTGTAATCGTAATGTATGGTTCAATAACCTTACATTTGAAATAACACATATGGATAATGAACCCAACACTATTTGAAGTGTTCGGAATAAAACCTACATTTGAGAAAATGGAAGTGTTTTTTATTAGCCTGCATTTGTGAACAACTGTGCCTTATCAACCCTACATTTTTTAACAACCATACTTTTTCAACCCAATGTTTGGATTTTTTTCATTACATAAAGGAACCCTATGTTTGAATATTCAATAAAAGAGTTTTAAATTCAAGATATTATCTATGATTTCTACTATGGTTTCTACAGAAGTAAATATCTATTTAGAGTTATTTTATTACCAATTAAAAGGCTTACATTCAATGCAATTAATCATTTATTTTATTATAGGAAGTTGAAACTCTATTGACAAATTTTGTATTCAAACATTCATGATTTATTATGTGATATTTATAGGGATAATTTGAATTAGAGCTATTTTACCTAAAATATAAATATCAAGATAATATCTATAGGAAGAAAAAATGAGAATATATGAGATAGACAATAGATATATACACAAGGAAATGTTGTGTTTGAAAACAAAAAATGTTTCATTACCTTCAGAGATACACTTCAGAGACATTCAGGTTTTGATCTATTTGATTGAGTTACTCCTATTTTTTTGCTGCTGATGCATCCTATTATTACAGATTATTCTGTAAGATTGGAAAATAATTTTTCCAGAGATACACTTTTGATAAACACATGTTTACATATATGTCTGGTGTTTTCTCTATCACTATTTATAGAAATACTATGAAATATTGAAGATCTATTTATTTTTTTTTATTATTAAAGATCTAAATACATCTATTTTTTCTACTACAACTATGAAGTAAAACCTATTTTCTCAATCAAATCAATCACTATTGATTTATTGGTGTTTTGGCTTCTTGAACTCATTCATGGAAAAGTGTCATATTCTTGTAATAATATGTGGATTTTTGGTTCCCTATACAAGAACCAGAAGGCCCTATAAAATCCTTGTAAGGTTTCAAATACCTACACATAGTTTTTTTATTAATATGTCTCCAGATAATATAACCTGCAAGTGAAAATCACTAAGCTCGTGGATTTGATCATTATTGGAGTGAACTAGGGGATCTTTTTTTTCCTGAACCACTATACACCACTATGTTATTTTCTTTATTTATTCTATCTAATCACTCGTCTTTAAGGGAAAAGGAATGGTTTGCTGCTTAACAAGAGAGGTGTTCTAAATCTATCAAAGTTTTTGAAGAACCCAATCCACCCCCTATTGTGTCTTTATATTCGTTATAGTTATTCTAACACAATAAGTGGTATCATAGGAATGGGTCTACTGGTATAGTTTCTTCTTAAAATATAATGTTATTTTATCTAATATCAACAAGTAATTATACTCTATTCACTGAGTATTATGTATAATTCTAACCAAGTTCTTCAAAAAAATACTTCTATGCAAAATCAAGAATATTTACTCACTCGAACATGCCTGAGTTAAATATTTAGATAGATATTTCTTGAAATGACTGATTTGAGAGAAGGTCTGTTGATGATATATACTTCTTAATGGTGATAATTATGGATACTGTAAATCTCATATGATTATTTTTTTGAAAAATCTTGGAATAAGGGTTTATTTAAAGCTTGTTAAGACTTATGATATTCCTAAAGAATATTTAGAGAAATGGAATGATGATAAAGAAAAATAATATGATCTAAATTCAAATGAAATGAATTCTATTGTCGATGGTTTAGGAAATAATGAGTTTAATTGAGTTTCTCAAAGTTCTACTACATATGAGATGTTATAAACTATTTTATTTTCCTATGAAATAACTAACAATATCATAGAATTAAGGTACACTACTTTAATATTAAAGTTTGATACTTTTGTAATGCATGAATTTGTAACTATGACTCAAATGAATGGGAGATTTACAAAAATTATAATCATTTTTTCTGATTTGGGAGATCCAATTTCCCAATCAGACAAATCCGTAAAAGTACTCATAGTACTACCCTTTAAGTGGAAAAGAATATCAGTATCTATACTTCAATCTATACTAGTAAAATAACTATATATGAAGGAATTGATTGGAACTTTAATGATGTATGAATATGAGATGCAATATAAAGTTGAAAAACATATCAAACATGAAGAAGCTACTCTGAAAAATACTTTGGATGAATCACCGAATTCAAGTCATCCAGATTTATATAATTATTTATTAAATATTTTTAAAATATTTGAAAAACTGTAAAAATAGAAAAATAAGGGGGCTAAAGAAAATAGGTGATATGAATGAAAATAAAAATTTCATACAAAGGATAACTATCCTTTACTAAAAGATCAAAGAAAATTTTATTATAATAAAAAAAGGTAAGAAAATTATGAAGGAAACTTTGAGTGATTCTTCTGGTTCACATGATGAATCTTCTATATATTCTGAGACCAAGGATAAAAAACAAATTGTATGTCTTATAGATCATACTGATGAGGTACAATCTTCTTATACTCAAAACTCTAATCGTAAAAAACTATCTTATGATTAATTAAATAGTTATTTATTTATTCTACAATATTAACACGAATCCTTAAATAAAAATAATATAAAATTTAGAAAATCTTATGATTCCATTCTATTATATAAATATTGATTTTCAAAACAGGTTGAAAATTTAAAATCTATTTCTTATAAAATTTCTTATGATATGCATTAAATAATGATTAAAGAATTGTTTTTTGAAGTTTATACTTTGAAAAAAGATTCTAGTATGCTAATAAAAGGATAAAAATATATAAATAAAATCCTTGGTAAAAATAAAATTCATAAAGGAAAACCTAGAATAAGAAGTAATGGTGAAAGAACAAAATTATATGGGAATTATTTTGTTCTTGGTTCAAATATTAAAATCATTTCAACTATTAAATATTTTTATTATGGTATTAATGGAAATTATGCAAATGAATGTTGATTTATAAAACCTCATATTCATGGTGATAAAAATGTATATTGTTAAAAAAATTAACTTGAATAGTATAGTCTATACTCAAAATAAACAAGTTTGGTTACCTACAAATTTAATTTTTAACATTGTTTGGGTCCAAAATAATATGGGTAACAAAAGGCACTTGTATTTTATGTTTTGTAGGAATACACCTTTGAGCTACATTGTTAAATCATGAAGTGGTTTTCTGTTTAGTATATAGAAATATCTATCATAAAGGAATGATAATCTCTGAAGTAGTTTTTTTAACTAAAAAACCTTAGAACTGAAATGTATAATCCATGAAGTATTTTATTACTATTTCTCATATATGTTTTCATTACATTAACTACTTTATATAGGGAAGATGTAGGTTCTCTATCATTGAATCAAGTTTTTAAAATATTCAAATAAGTTCATTATTTTTTAAAAGTTTTATTCCTTAATTTACGTAACATTTTTAAGAAAAACTTTATTTTAGAAAAATAATATTCAAAAATTAAAATTTTTAATGATTATTCTGTAGTTTTTAACTAGAGAATGTTAAGCACTATCTATAATGTGTTAGAAAATAACATATCATTTTATCTTTAAAACCCAAGAATATTTTTTTAAACTTTTTAAATTATGTATCTATCTTCATTGAAATATATTTGTCAATGTATTATGAAAACCAATCACTAAATGATGAAGAAATCAATTACTTCAAGTTTAGAATAAAGTCTTTATCACAAAAAAAGGTTATCCTTCTTATTTGTTAAAAGAATAGTCAGTTTCATATGTTAATGATTCATTTGGAAAATCTTCTTATTTGTTAAATAGCCATTGGTTCAAACTCATATGCTCTATTTACTATTTTTGTCCAAAAGAATCAATACTATTCAAAGTATTGAGAAAAAATATTAAACTAATGATTAAAATAATGGGAAACCCCTCCTCTCATGCACTATAAATACCACTCCTCTTTACCTCCTCTCCTCACAACTCTCAAGCCTTGTTCCTAGTTCAAATTCTACTCAAATATCTCTATAATACTCACTTTCATGTCCAAGAGATCTTGGTATCATAAAAATACCAAAACCACTCCCCTAAAGGGGCTCTCAAGAAAGATATATTCAAGAGGTAAATTCATTTTTTCTTTTCTTTTATTTTATTTTCATGTTCATGTTTTTTCATTTCTATCCTCACCTATACTCATAAAAATTGTGTGATAACTATAGTACCTTAAATATAATGTAATTTTTTTATTCTAATGGAATAATTCATCATAATTTCTCATTTCCCATCATTTTATACTATAAATTAAAACACCAACTGAGATGTGTTATTTGATCACATTCAAGGACGATGGGTTTTCAATTTCTTTTATCATCTTCAATTCTGATCATGAAACCATTTTTATGGTTGAAATAGACTAAAATATATATATTATTTATAATTTAAGGTTAATTAATCTTTTTTACACATGATATTAATTTATAAATAAAAATTTGTTCAATGTGATCAAAAACTACAAATTAACCAAAACAGTTATCATTAAAGTTTTATATAATGGTTCATCTTAAATCCAAATAACCAAATAAATTTTACAACCATGTAATCTTCTGGATATTAACTAATAGAATATAACTCAAATTATAGACAACCATTCTCACCTTACATGTTTATCCTTACATGTATATAAGTAATCCAATGATGAAAACCAAGGAAACAAACGCTCCCAAAATAATAAGATTAAACTTCTTAACCCAGAAAAAAGGTCATGAAAAAACATAATAAGTTTATAATAAATCAATTACAAGTAGAATAGGTTCTATAAATATTAATTAATTAATTTATATTTTTTTATCTAGGACATTAGGATCTTGTGAAGGACACAATCGTACTTAAGGTAAGGGATTCTATCAGAACCTCCATTATTCTTTTAGGTTGTTCTATATTTCTTTTTACCCAAATAAAGTTATCTATTATTTTATGCACATATTATAAATATTATTTATAATCTCCAAAATCATTAATCACAATCTATTCATCATTTTATTTTAGGGATATATATGTTTTTCAATGATTCCCTAATCAATTCTTCTCGATAAGCATACTCATTATATGGGAACTTCCCAAATTCTTATGCAATTTAAAGTGCACTATATCATCTATTTTAAGACACCATTGTTTTTATAAAATCATTATTTTTTATTAAGAAAAATTTCTTGTTTCAATTTTTGTTTTATGTAAAATACTTTTACCTTTTCTATTTTAAATACTCTTTAGTATTTTCCTTAAAATCGCACTAAAATGTGTTAATTGTAAAATTTCTTAAATACTATTTTTACATGTTATCACTTCTGTTTGACATAAATTTCCATGATATATTCCTATTTTACATTATTAATTTCAATTTATATTTTTATTCCTTTATTTTATTGACACTTATATGATAAACCCATTTATTATGCTTTATGGCATGATTATGATACTCATTTCTTTCCATGGGTACCCTTATATTTATGTATGATTAATTATATATGATTATTTATGTGAAAAAAATATTCATGAACATGTTATTATGGGTGTGCCCAAATAGCTCCCCAATTCATTGGGTAATTTTTAGTCTCACGAGACGTTATGTGCAGCTGTCTTGGCAGTTAGCCTTAACTCATGCTCCATGTGCAACGATCTTAGTGGTTAGCCTAGACTTGTGCTGCTCTATGCATAATGAGCCTTGACTCATGCTAAATTCATGTTTTATGTTTCTTCCACATTACCAATATTCCATAATTATTTAATCCCATGTTCTAAATTTTATGATTCCATATGTTTAATCATGTACAATGCCTTTTTATATCAGTATGTTATGCCTTCTAAACCATGTTCTAAACTTTATTCTTAGGTTTATTCCCTTACTGGGATTATAGCTAATCACTTTTTTCATGTTATCCCCAAGTTATCCTTTGAAGAAGTATGAGAACAATGTAATTTAGTAGATCAATATGGAGATTAAATAGAAGTTCTTTTATGATGTTTAATTATGTACCTTGTCTTCCAAAACACTAGACTCTACGATCCTTGGCTTCTTATTTGAGGTTTATTTATGCTTAAAATCATGGAATTATATGTGTAAAAGGATAAGGTTGATATAGTTGGTATCAGAGGATGGCCTAGTTATTTTTGGAGATTAGGAATATAGAACTTTAGTAATAAACTTATGAATAAGACTAAGTATAAAAAAATCCATAAATATTGGTTAGTATAGAGTAAGTGGTTTATCAAGAAAATAAATCCCTGACTAGATACTAAAAGTGTACATGGTTCTAGAATAGATATACCTAGGAGTAACAACTCTAACAAGGTGTTCTGGGACTAACTTTAGGTAACCTGGTACACAACAATGAGCCTTACCGTGCACCTAGTTTGAGACTCCCAAGTGATATTCTTTGGTAAATTCATAAAATTAGTACAAACCATTATTAAGGGAACAAAAAAAATAATCCCATAAAAGTAAATGTGAGGAAACAGATCATGGATGACCAATATTGAAACGTAGGGAATCAAAAGTTAGGATATACTTTTCCTTTAAGAGTTTATCCTTTTATATTTAAAGTTTCCTTTTTATGATTATTAGCTAAGTATTAAAGCCCCCTGATTTCACTTTATTTTTATTAGTTAATAGATAAAAATAGATGAACACGTGAAAACAATCAATGTGATAGGAAATGTGATGATTGCCTTAATGATATGCCTGATATGATTGGAACAGGTGCTCAAAACTTTTTGAAAATACTTGCTAAACTAGCCCAAGTTATGAATAATAACTTCAATCATGTAGAACACCCTCCTTCTCCAAAGAAAGAGAAAGTTTTTGTTTAATCCTTCATGTAAAAAAGTCATCCCATGATTTGTGGATATTCTGATCCCCTCATCATAGAATAGTGGATTAACTCCATTAAAAGGATATTATTTATCCTCTAATGCCCAGAATAAGAGAAAGTCATACTAGCAGTCTATCATTTTAATAGGGAAGCTGATCAGTGGTGGACACTGATCAAGAATATTAATTCCTAGGAGGAAATTGATTCCATGAATTATAAGTAATTCAAGAAAATGTTTTCAATTAATATTTTCCCCAAACCCTGCATCTCAATATGAAAAGAGAGTTCCTCAGACTTAAGAAGAAGGAATATGAGTCTACTTGAAAGTATGAATAAAAATTTACCAAGCTTGTAAGATACACTTCTAAATTTTTTCAGAAACACTGAAATTAAGGTGGGTCTCTTATTTAGTGGACTAAATCTGAGTCTAAGAAAATAATTGGTGATTCGAGACTTTGACAGTTATGAGGATATTATATATTGTTCCCTCAAGGTTTAAATGGAGATCGGAGACTCTCAATGGTCTCATGGGCCCAATGAAAAAAAGAATAAAATAGAGTCTAATATGGTAGGATCATTAAATAAACCCTATTATGGGAAGATGACTGAACATATCATGTGTAAAAATTATAGGAAGAAGTATCATGGGGCCTATCTAAAGGGAACCAAGAATTAATTCAAATGTTGAAGAATGGGACATCTGGATAAGAACTTATGGAGGGATATGAATAATTCCACTAATGTGGAAGAATAAATGTTCATATCAACACACAACATGTAGTGAAGTGTTAAAACTATAAGAAACATGGGAATTATGTGAACAATTGCACTAAGACAAGGGTTGTCAGGGGAAATCAACAAAAACCTCCAAAGAAACAAGGAAGGGCTTATGTTATCACTATTACTAAGGTAGATCTGAAAAATGATGTGGTGAAAGGTACACTAGTCATTCATTTAATAATAGAGATCGTATTATTTTATTCTAATTCTACACATTCTTTCATATCTTGTAAGTTTAGTAGAACTATTCAAACACCACCTAAAAATTTGGAGGTTGAGTTATCTTTGAGAACAGAGAATGAGAAAATTATTGCATCCAAGGTTTATAAATCCTCACGATAATTGTTTTTGGATTAAACCTCCCAAAAAACTTTTTCATACTTCCTCTGGTGGAGTTTGATTTTATTTTGGTCATGGATTAGCTATCTTTATACAAATCCAACATTAACTATCTATAAAGGGAGATCACTCTCCACATCTCAGAGTATCCTCCAATCCTATAAAAGTGTAAGGAGGAAGATGAATCTTCTTCAAACTCATCATATCATGTGTGGATAATGTTTTTTTTGAGAAAGTATATCTTGCTCAAATGATTGAGACAAAGTAGATTTTTTTTTACTGAAAATTAATTTTTTATTACAGAAAACACTTTTAAGGAAAAAGTGAGAAACCATAGTTCAGGCACTAAAGGAAATAACAGAACCATTAAAGGAAAACTTAAGTCTATTAGATTTGATCTCCCTACATAATTGCCAAGAAATAGTACTAACCTGAGAATTTGGATCGTCCCTAAAAAGATCTTCAAACTGATATGCTAGCTTGTCCCAAGACTGGATGTACTCCTCTTGACTGATCTTACCAGCATTGAATCCCCTGATCAATATTAGATCTTGGTTGTCAATCCAATTACTTTTCTCCTCGTTGGTAGCCACCCTTATTGACTTTTCCATCATATTTTCAGCATCTTCTTTTGTAGCCTTAATTTTTTAAACTGATTCAACAATCTCTTCTTCCGATTGCATAAGTAGCTCCACAGAACATTTTCTCACCACACCAAGCCCCCATGCTTTCAAGAATCAACCTTGGAGGGAGGAACACTTCCCTTCATTTTCTTCACTGATGTGGTCTCCCTCGGTGGAGGCACGTATGAATAATCCTTCCTCACTTTCTGAGTACCCCACTGGTTCTTGCTGCGCCTCAGACTTGAAGGCCAATCACCTTGTGTGTCACCTTCTATATCGCCTGATGAATATCCAAAGTCCTCATCACTAGACTTGGTCCCTAAGGCCCCCTATTAATCCAATGAAGGCCTAACTGGGTCAATTTCAGCCTCCTGAACCAGATTATCATACAATAACCCTTCAAATCTGTTGCTCAGCACAATAGCAGCCACCTCCTCATGCTGCATCACTTTACAACCAGATGAGTCTCTCTACCTTGGTGACTTAGAGGCCTTAGATAGACCCTTGTCAAAGGTACTATCCCCTGAGCGCATTGCCTCAGCATATGAAACAACCATGGGAGTCATGGAGCCTCCTTCATCCACCGAGTGTGGATCCACAAGAACGGGACCATTATCAGGCCGCACCTCCACCACAATAGAACCCACTAGCCCCAAATCAGGAAAAGAGGGTTGGGGTATGCCCAAATCAATCCTTAAGCGACGGAAGACATCGAACACCAAAGGATTTACTTCCTGTGATCCACGCTTGACATCCATTGCTGATTTAGACTTAGTTTCCACTCCCACCAACTTCTGTCCAGACAAGGATGCCTCAACATGGGCCTCTTTGGCCTTACCACTATCCGCACCCATCTGCTTGGTGGGATTCAAAGAACCTTGTCTACATGCTGACATGGGATGACCCAGATGCTTATAGACATCAAAAAAATCGGACCACGATTCATAAACAACATGCTTCTTATACCGAAACTCTTCACCTACGGTGATCCAAACATTATCGAATGGAACTCTTGATACATCCAATTCCACAAAGACTCGTGGGTTAACAGGATGGAATATAGCTTCAATACGACTATCCAAACACAAGAATCTACCCACTAAGTTCCCGAGCATCCTAATAATAGGGGGATTTTGAAATGGCAGAGGAAGATTAGGGAAACTGACCCAGATTTCCATCGAAGAAGAATCATGCTTCATGTGGAAGTCATAGGTCCATCTAAAGAGGTAGAACCAGAATCCGTTGAAGCTCTGGGGTGTGCTAGACTAGGATCTAATTAAATTGTCCTCTAAAGCGAAGCATATCATAATATTCTTGCTGTAAAGAAAACCCACTGTTGCATTCTCTTTTAAGTCCCAAGATCCAAAAACATACCTATCAAAAGCATCAACTGAGGGGCATCACTGTGAAAATCGAGCAAAAAATGTAAGTTTTAGAAGCGTCGAGGTTTTGTTGAACTCCGCAATAGGGATCGGGAGATTAGGTCTACCCTTGAATAAGTCAAGGACTTTCGGACTCAGAGAAGCTCGGGGAAAAGGAGGAAGGAAGGCAGGGTTAGAAAAGGGGGAAAAAGAAGAAACCGCTCCCATATTGGATGCCGGAGGTCCCTCCCCCGTCAATGGGAGATGGACCGACATAGTGGTCGCCGCCTTCATGAACCAGGAGTGAGCATCGCGCTTCCCCCATCACAAAAACCCTCCGAGACAAAGTAGATGATACTTCTCAAAGATATTCCCATCACGAGGGATTATACTGACGTATTCCCTAAATAATTGCGTAATCTTCCTCATGATTCATAGGATTAGTTCTCAATTGAATTTATTCATAGATCCCTACCTATATCAAATACACCTTATAAAATGGTCATCATTGAGCTGGAAGAGCTGAAGAAGTAGTTACATGTGAATCTGTAGAAGGGTTTTATACTCCTGAGTGCTTCTCCATGGGGTTCACCAGTC
Organism: Viscum album; assembly: GCA_963277665.1. Lineage (NCBI taxonomy): Eukaryota > Viridiplantae > Streptophyta > Magnoliopsida > Santalales > Viscaceae > Viscum > Viscum album. Next base: position 989,840,167 of record OY728167.1, read on the forward strand.
CTCTTTGTTAAGAAGAAGAATGGATCAATGTGCCAATACATTGATTATTGTGAGCTCAATAAAATCACGATAATGAACAAGTATCCCCTACATAGGATATATGACTTGTACAATCATCTAAGTGGGGCTAGTTTTTTCTCTAAGGTGGACCTTTGATTAGGATATCACCAATTAAAGGTGATGAAGGAATATATTCCCAAAACTGCCTTTCGAATGAGGTATAGAAACTATGAGTTCATAGTGATGCCCTTCAGACTCACTAATGCTCTAGAAATATTCATGGATTTAATGAATAGAGTCTTTAGATATTACCTAGACAAATTTGTGGTAGTCTTTATCAATGATATTATGATATATTCCAAGAGAAAGGAGGAACATGATGAGCAATTGAATACAATTCTAATGACTTTGTTAAGGGAGATAATTTATTAAATGTACAGTAATTGTGAGTTCTAGTTGGGGGAAGTATCATTCTTGGGGAATTTTATCACTATCAAAGGAATATCTATGGACCCTTCTAAGACAAAGGCAATAGAAGAGTAGCCCAGTCCAATATTTATAACGAAGATCTGTAGCTTTCTGGGTTAATCCGGGTATTATATACGATTTGTGATGAATTTATCATGATTTTCAAACCCAATGACCTAGATAAAACAAAAGGGAGTGAAGTCCATATAGAATCAAGGATGTGAGGAAATATTTTAGGATCTAAAAAATAGGCTTATCATTGTGCTGATACTCACACTCCCAATATGTGGAGAACTCTTTATGGTGTACAGTAATGATTTAAATAAGGCTTAGGTTGTGTGATTATTCAAAATGATAAAGTGATAGTCTACGCCTCAAGGTATCTAAAAATCAATGATAAAAACTATCCCACGTATGATCTAGAGTTTGCTGTTGTGATCTTTACATTGAAAATCTAGCGGCACTATCACTATGGAGAGAAGTGTGGGATATATACTGATCACAAGAGTCTCAAATGTATATTCAAACAAAAGGATCTTAACATACTCCAAAAAATATGGTTAGAGATCATCATGGATTATGAATGATCAATACAATACCATCTTGATAAGGCAAATAACGCAATGGATTCTCCAAGTATAAAGGATCCTATATCTTTATCAATGATGAGAATTAAAAAAGATCTAATCTTATTAGATTTGTAGAGGGAAGACATGGGAATCATCAAGGGAGGAACATCATCAATCCTTTCTCAAATGATTTCTCACCATCCCTCATGGATAAAATAAATGATATGGAATTTTATAAAAGGGTGGAAGATATCATAAATGGGAAATCATCTGAGTTAAATACTGACAAGGATGGATTCATAATGTTTTGGTCACGATTATATTTACCATCTGATCCAAAGATAAAGAATGAGCTTTTGAATGATGCACATAGATCAAGCTTCTCTATTCACCTAGGGAGTATAAAGATGTATCAAGATATCCTGGAGAATTATTGATTTGACGATATGAAGAAGTAGATTGTTGAGTATATATAAAATTTTCGAGTATGTCAGCAAGTGAAGTCTGAAATGAAATATTCTGAGGGGATGATGCCACCACTACCCATACCAAAATGGAAGTGGGAGAATATCACCATGGACTTTGTTACTAGACTTCGAGGGACATTCAAAGGAAACAATGATATATGGGTCATTGTGTATCACCTTAAAAAGACAACTCACTTTATCATAATTTGAGAGGACTTCTTATTGGATCAAATTGCACAGATATATATCAAATAGGTGGTAACGATTAATGGAGTACCACTATCTATCGTATCTAATAGAGATTCAAGATTTACCTAAAAGTTCTGGAAAAATATACAACATTATCTAAACACTAAACCGAACTTCACTACAGCCTATTATTCTCAAACTAATGGTCAATCTGAGAGAACTATTCAGACACTAGAATACATGTTGAGAGAATGTTTTATGGACTTAGAAATAGGATGAGACCAACATCTTTCACTGGTCTAATTCTCCTACAACAATAGTTTTCACTCCAGCATCTGAATGGCACCATATGAAGCCCTTTATGAGAAAAGGTGTGTAACACTGAAATTCTAGGATGAAGTCAGTGAGTGCAAGCTTCATGGACCTGAAATGGTCAAAGAAATAGAGGAGAAGGTAAGAACCATTTATTAGCATATCCAGGTATCAAAAAGTCTACAAAAGAGCTATGTAGAAAATCATCGACAAGACCTTGAGTTTAAAGTTGGAGACATGATGTTCCCTTGCATATCTCTAGGGAATAAAATCATAATATTTGGGAAGAAAGAAAATCTAAGTCCCATGTTCATCGAACCCTTTCGATATTCTTGATCATGTTGGAGTTATGGCCTATCAACTAGAACTTCCACCTACTATATCTAAAGTACATGATTTCTTCTATGTATTCTTCTTAAGGAAGTACAAACCATATACTTCACACGTACTTTCTTCAGAGTTGGTACAGTTTTAGAATGATATTTCTTACAAGGAGAAACTAGTGAAGATTTTAGATCATAGAGATAAAGCTCTATGTAATAAGACTAATCACCTATCAAAGTACTTTGGAGGAACCATAAGTATGAAGAGGCAACATGGTAATTGGAGGAAGTAATGAAGGAAAATGTCCACACTTGTTTTTTCTTAGAATGTAAAATAAAATTTCGAGGGAGACATTTCTTAAGGGGGGAATAATGTAACGACCCAATGTTTTGTCAATGAAATTACCTTATTATAATTATGTCTTATAGTATAATCATATAAGATTATATATAAAACAAAATACAAACCTTATAAATGAATAATGAGTAAAATAAAAGTTATCTCTAGAAGTTAAGGAACCTATACCAATTAAATAGTAACTTAACATTTGGAATAGTAATGTGACCCTTATGAATAGTAACTCATCCAATTGAATAGTAACCTCACTAATGAAAGTATAAATAAAATTTATCCAACTTATAATTGGAAAAATTATATAAATATATCATAGTATAAGTAAGTAACTATTTTAAAAATTATTAATTAAGTGTTGGTATTTTTTGTAAGTCATGTATATTTAATTAAAATTTTATGATTAATTTAATAATTTAAAAGAAAATTTATTTTCATAAAATATATTCATAAATAATTATTTTTATGACTTATGATTATAATATAATTTTAAGAAACCTTAATTAATTTTTAAGTGTTGGAAAAGCCGTTTTAGTTTTAAAATTTTTTATTTTTAAAGTAAATCATGATTTTAATTAAAAAATAAATTTATCATATTTAGAAATTTTTTTTCCTGAAATGGAGTTCATTTTGTAATTATACATTTCAAAAAATGTTTGGGGTGAATTTTTGGGATTTTTATAAAATACATGAATTTTTTGTGAATAGTAAAATACTACAATTTACGATAAATGCTAAATAAATTAATTTATACATTGTTCTTGAGTCATTGATGATTTAAATGTTTATTGGTTCAAAATAACATGCTATATTTAAAATTTCTTTTCAAATTAATCAAGACTATTCATTGTCTTGAGAAAAAAATTGTAAACTAATTATTAAAATAATGGGAAACCCCTTCTCTCTTCCACTATAAATACCACCCCTCTTTACCTTCTCTCCTCACACCTCTCAATCCTTATGACTATTAAAAATTCTACTCAAATATATCACTAATCCCCTATACCACATCTAGAAGCTCTTGGTCTCATAAAAATACCAACTCCTCTCCCCTAAAGAAAATCTCAAGGAATATATATTCAAGAGGTAAATTCCTCTTTTCTTTTCTTTTATTTTCTTTTCATGTTCCTTTGTTTTCATTTCTATCCTCACCTATAATCATCTAAATGGTGTGATAAATCTAGTAAATTAAATTTACAATAATTTTGTTATGATAATGTAATAATTCATCATCATCTATCATTTCCCATCCTTTTATACTGGAAATGAAAACACAATCTGAGATGTATTAATTCATCACATTTAAGGATGATGAGTTTTCAATTTATTTTAACATATTCAATTCTGGTCCTGAAACCATTTTTATGGTTGAAAAAGACTATAATATATGTATTATGTCTAATTTAAGGTTATAGAATCTTTTTTACACATGGTATTAATTTATAAATAAAAATGTGTTCGATGTGACCAAAAATCGCCAATTAGCCAAAACAGTTATTATTAAAGTTTTATATAATGATCCATCTTCACAAAAAATAACCAAATTAAGATCATAACCATTTAATATTATGGATGTTCACTAATAACATATAACTCCAATTTTTTACAACCATTATCACCTTACATGTTTATCCTTACATGTATATAAGTAAACCAATCATGAAAACCTAGGAAACAAATGCTCCCAAAACATTGAAATTGAACCTCTTAACCCACAAAAAATGTCATGAATAAACTTAAAAAGGTTACAGTAAATAAATTACATGTATAAGAGTTTATGTAAATATTTATGAGTGAATGTAAATTTCTTTATCGATAACATTAATATCAAGTAAAGGAAACCATCATACTTAAGGTAAGGGATTATACCCGAACCTTCATTATTCCTTCAGGTTGTTCTATCTTTCTTTTTTCTCAAATGAATTGATCTATTATTTTTTTAATATATTATAAATTCTGTTTATATTATCTAAAATCAGGTATCAATATACATTCATTTTCTCTTTCAGGGATATACTTGTTTTTAAATGATTCCCTCCTCGATTCTTCCTGATAAGCAAGTCCGTTTTAAGGGAACTTCCCAAATTCTTACACAATTTCAAGTACAAAATATCATCTATTTTACGAAATCATTGTTTTTATAAAATAATTATTTTTATTATTAAAACATTATTGGTTCAATTCTATTTTTATATAAAATATTTTTCCCTTTTCTATTTTAAATGATCTTTAGTATTTTCCTTAAAACCGAACTAAAATGTTTTAATGCTAAAATTTTTTGAATACTCATTTTACATGTTATCATATGTATTTGAAATATCTTACCATGATATATTCCTATTTTACTTTATTAATGTTCATGTATGCTTTTTATACCTTTGTTTCATGGACACTTGCATGATACACCCATTTATAATGCTTTATAACATGATTATGATGCCCAATTCTTTCTATGGGTACCCTTAAGTTTATGTATGATTGATTATGCATGATGATTTATGTGGAAAACATATTCATAAACATACTATGATGGGTGCACCCAGATTTAACTCCAACTCATTTTGATAAGTTTATTCTCATGAGACGTTATATGAAACGGTCTTGGAGGTTAGGCTTGACTCGTGCTCCATGTGTAATGGTCTTGGTGGTTAGCCTGGACTTTTGCTACTCTAAGTGCAGCGACCCTTGAATCATGATAAAGTCATGTTTTATGATGCTGCCACATTACCAAGATTCCATGATTATATGATCCCATGTTCTAAATGTTATTATTCCTTATGTTTAATTGTGTACCATGCCTCTTTATATTAGTATGTTATGACTTCTAACCCATGTACTAAGATTTATTATTATATTTATTCCCTTACTGGGATTCTAGATCACCCTTTTGTTCATGTTATCCCTAGGTCATCCTATATATACCAAGAAGGGAGTATCATAATGAGAAAGAATGTTCTATTTCAAAATAAAACTTTGAAGTTTTTAAAATATAAATGCTAATTTAGATGGAGGTTCTCAAAAGAGAATAATTTACTAAGTTGGATCTTGATAAGCTGAAAGTGTTCTTGGTTGAACAATGTTTTTTTATTCTATATATGAAAGAACAATAGTTTTTCAAAGAAAATAGAAAAACTAGCATGATTTTTGGCTATTTTAAGTGATTTTTTTTGAAGTTTGGATAGTTTAGATGAACCATATAATCCTTCCAAACACCTTGATTTTATTTTCAGTGGATTATTTGTAGTCAATGTTATATATATCATGTTTTAATATATTTTTTAGTAAGAATATGTTCTATAAGTTATTTTGTAGTTTCTTTTAAAAAAATTATACTTTTATTGGTTATCATACATAAGAATGTAATTAATATTTGATTATATCATTACATAAATTAGTCTATTACTGTAAGTAATAAATAATTTTTTTTAAATATTACTTGTGAAAAAACTATTTTAAAGTATTTTATTCCTTGAAAATATTTTAATTTCTTGAATATCATATATGTTATAACTTAGGGGAATTTATTATTAAATGTGTATTTTATTCATTAAAAATAATAGTTTATATACTCCTTGATTACATATTTATATCTTTTTAAAGCATGAATTTAGTGGAAGTCTGTTTTACTACTTTTTTACTCTCATCTTTTTTTTCATCACAGAAAGGAGGAGAAGTTTTTTTATTTATCAAAGAATAAATATGTAAGAAAATTTTATATGTGAAAATTATGTGAAATTTTATAAAAAATATGAATGGGGATAAATTTATATAGATATGAGAAATGTTACTAAAGGAGAAATGTGTTTTTAATTTATTTATTGTCATTAAAATTTATTATTCTAAAAATTGTTTTTAAATTTTACAAATTTAGTTATTGGTTTGTGATCATAAAAATTGGGGAGACTGTTTATCATGTGTTGATTCAACAATTTCATTAATTTCTTTTTGGTTTCAATGCTCTTAAACACCCACATTTATACTACTAATAAATTTTCTTTTAAGTTAATTTCAATAAGATAATATTTATTAGAATATTTATTCTAAAATTATAGTAAATTCATTGATCTGTGGGAAATTATTTTTTAAAGTACTCTATAAGTATTTTTAAATTATTCTAAAAATTCTATTCATAACCTACATTTGTAAATGTAACATATGGTTCAGCAGCCCTACATTTGAAATAATACATATGGATCATGTACCCTACGCTATTAGAAAAGTTTGGAAGAAAACCAATGTTTGAGAAAAGGGAAGTGTTGTTTATCAAACCAATGTTTGTGAACAATTATATGATTTCAACTCTATGTTTGTGAACAACCATACATTGTTAACCCTATGTTCGTATTTTTTTTCATTTCATAAAAGAACCCTATGTTTAAATATTCAGCCATGGAGTTTTAAATTCAAGATTTTATCCATGATTTCCACAATTGTTGTCACACCCTGACCATGGGTTTCTCTTGTTTTTTTAACAATTTTCAATGTTAATATTTGGTTGAACTTTAGGTTCAGGTCCTGGTTTAAAATTTTTAAAGTTTGATAATTTCGGTGGGTTTCGGGTTGGTGTATGGGCACCGCACAGTTAGCAGTAAACTTTCGGTTGACCTAGGTGATTGTGCGGTTGGCTGCCCAATATTTAAAATATATAAATTTTATGAAAATAAAATAAAGTAAATGTTTAAACCATAATTATAATAATAAAATTTTTGTAGATCATAATATTATTATTATTATAAAAACTCTTGTTAATATCATTATTATTAAATTGTTATTAATAAAATTATTATTAAAAATGAAATGAATTTTATTAATATTAATATTATTATTGTTGTTGTTATTATTATCATCAATTTATTATTAATATTATTATTATTAATTTATTTAAGTTAGTAGGGTTAAAAAAAATCTAATCGCTACCCCCTTTCCATGTGCCCCCCCTGTTTCCCCTGCCTCGCACGACCACCCAGCCAGCCCCACCCCCATTGAACCGGCAACCTCCCCTCCACCGGCGCACGACCCTCCTCTAGGATCACCTCCATTAGCTCATGACCCTCCTTCCCCCTCCCCTCCATTGGCGTGCAAACCTTCGTATTCCCTTCCCGGTGCACACAACTCAGACAACTAACCCCCTACCTCAAAATCATCACCTCCTCTCTGGCCGATGTTTCCCTCATCGGCATCCTCTCTACTCTATCCATCACTCCCTTGTCAATTCCCACTTCCTCCAGTGTGTTTGTTTTATCAATTTTTATGGCTTTATTGGATTTGGTTGGACCCTAAATCCAAGGTTGATGCATGACTCATTTTTTGGGGTTTTAGGGATTGTGGATCGTTTGTAATGTGTTTTCCTCTCTTCCGTCAAGGCTTCATTGCATTTGCACTCAACTGGTAGGTGTTTCCATGGATTATTTTTTAGATGTTCTTAATATGATTGTGTGTCTTTATAAATGTGTTTTATGGATTTATTGTGTGGTGTGAAATGTGTTATGAAAGTATTTTGGTATTCTTATGTGATGAAAATGGGTTTCATAAGGGATAATGGCCATGTTTTGATTGTGTTTTATTATGGTTCTTTTTGAAATAATTTTATGAATTGTTTGAGAAATGTGAAGTCTGTTTTCAAGGGAACTTGTGGTGAAAATGTATCAAAAATGGATTTTTCAAATGAAATGAATTATAAGTGGCATGTTAGCCTTGTTCTAAACTTTGTAATACGATTTGATAATTGAGTAAATAATGTGAAACATGTTTTGAAATGAATGTGGCTTGTGGGTGGATTTGAAACGTGCTTAAACTATGAAAAGTTGATTCATTTAATTGTGTGTTTTTATTAGATATTTTTAAATGGGTTCTTTATGAAATGTTAAATTCACGTTAAAGTGTGTTTTGAAATGGTTTTGGTGTGTGTAAAATGGAAGGTTCCTTGTTTGTGGAAAATAGTGGGATGCTTGGAAATGCTCAGTGAAAAAAATATTTCACATTGTTGGAAAAAATGGTTTTCAAATTTCTTTTGGTAAATGAATTCGGGGTGTGTAAAACTTAAAGGTCCATTTAGAACTGCTTACTTTAAAAATAGTGTTTTCTTTAAAAAAAATTTTTTTTATAAGTTTCATTGGTTTTTGAATCATATCTGGGTTACTTTATTTTGATTAATTTTATTTTAGGGTATTATGATGTTTATGGATTCATGATTTTTTTATTAAGGTGCATTGGTCATTGCTTTGTGCTTTCGAGTCTCCGAGCCTAAGGCGACTCGCCTGCGTATGCATAGGTAAGTGTATATATATATATAGGTTCCCCATTATGTGTATATTCATCCATGACAGTGAATATACATGTATGTCTCTAGGTGTTCCTATGTATATATATGAAAATGCATACATAAGAGAGTGGATATGGGTATATGCATATAAGAATATATGTAAGGATCTCCTTGCACATGTTCATGGCCATGAAGGTGTGTTCATAGTAGCTAGGTGTTCTTATATGTATGTGAAGATGCATATGCTTAGTAGAGGAGTAGTGGATCTTAGTTAGAAAGCACCAAGGGCTGAATGTTTGGATTGGTTCAATTATTAGGTTGGATCTCAATGCATTAACCTTTAAATTTAATAATCATTTATTTCTTGTTTTTCACACCTAGTTTTTATATAAATTATTGATATAGAACTATTAGTAAAATTGTTCGTCTTGAATTGGAGTGGTTTCTCTCTTGTAAAGTATTTCAATAAATTACTTCATTTTATTTTTCACATAAATTTCTTGATGAAATTCCCCTTTGTCCTTTATAAATGTGTTTTATATTTAAAATGATGACTTGGGTTTGTTAATTGAGTGTCTAAGTGGATTTTGGTTTTGAAATCGGCATGTGTTGGTTCTTTTGGAAATAGTTTAGTGTTAAATAGTTGCTTGAGGCCCATTTGGTACTTTTGTAAAAATTAATTACATGAAAAAATATCTTTGGGATGCACCTCTTGCCATGTTGGATATTGATAAGAATGGGTGGTCCTTGGATGGGACTTCCCTTGCATGTTGATGGTAGCAGGTAAGAGGGAGAAAATACCTTGGAGTGATTCAGGGGGTAATTTTTTTGTGTGTGTTGATTGTGTAAGATGAAAATTCATGTGTTGGATTGATTGTTTAACATTGTTCTCTCACATCCCTATTATTTTTGACATGGGAACCTCGCATAGTGGGCAAATTTTTGGTGAATGATTGCTGCACTAGTTTAGATTACACACTGGCTAGTGACCCATAAAAGGGGAATATTTTCTTATTATTATTATTATGGGATTGGGACCCTCAATCAGGCCAGGTAGGGCAATGATTGATCATTTTGATGTTATAACGTCATCAGGTAGGGAATGCCTTTGGGACGAGTCACATGTATAGTACATTCTAGATTATTCATGAGCTCCTAGGTTCTCTCATGTTTTTTCGTACTTAGTATTCTGCAGTAGATGATTGAGATTCATGTGCTAGTTGGTTGATCTTGTGTGGTGTTTTTATGTTACCTATGTTGTATGTTTGTTGATCTTGTTTCCTTTAATAGTGTAGCTTCTTTATAAATGTGATAAAATTGTATCAAGTGTTTATGGAAAAAGGTTTTGAAAATTTTTTACACTTCCTTCCTTTTTTTAGTGTAAACATCACCTCCTTAAAATGGAAATTCCTGCTTCTTAAAAAGGGAATTAGGTTTTTAATTGAAAAAGGGCAATGGACCGTGATTTGTTTTAAGAATAAAATGTGTCAAAACATATATTTATACATTGTATTTCAAACTTGAAATTTATGGATCTTTTATTTAAAGGAAATTCATATGAGAATAGCTTGTTTGGTCATGCCTAATGAGTTTTAATATTAATGCCTATAGTTGTATCTTTGTTTTTAGATTTGGTGTGACTTGCTTGGATTCGCTGCCATAGTGCAATGTTGGTTTGAGTTCGGTGGAGACCCATAGGGCCACATGGAGGCATATGCATCTTTATTTTCTCTTTGCTGGTATTTTTTATTTTCATTGTTCATTTTTTTTATTTGTCTTTCATTTATGAGCCAAATTGTTTCCCACCTATTTAATCTTGATGCCCAACACTAGTTTCCAGCCCGTGGGGATTGGGAATTCCCTTCAATACATGTTGCGGGCCAGATCAGGTGACCGTTTTAGGGTCAACCCGGGTTGGTTTGTGAAAAAATGGTATCAGAGGAGGCCCTTGATATTGGGGGTGTTTGGTAGATAGAGATTAGAACTATTAGTAACAAAGAGTTAGGTGTGGGAAGAGCTTCATGAACTATTTCTCGCACAAATCCTCGAGTTTCCAAGGGTAGTCTGGGTTTTGATTCTTAGGCTATTGTTTTGGATTGAGGTATGAAAATGTAGGCGATCCAGTTTCATGTTGTGACCTCACATGGAGTAGTAACCCATGTGGAGTTTGGGTACATTATTTAAGTTTATTCTAGTTGTTGACGCCTACTTGGGGCGTGACTCGCTACCATGTCTTCAAGATAAGCTTAACTTCTAGTTCCTCATTCTGGTGGTCTGTTGTGAGTTGCATTGTATTTGGTTCTGGTTTGTGTAAGTGTGCTTTTGAAAATGAAAGTGGAATTTGAAATGAAAATTATTTCTCTAAAATGGCATTGTGTTAAAGAGGTTTTGGGATTTAAAATAAAAATGGTGATTTTGAAAAAGATGATTTTGTTTGTGTTAGTATTTTTTTGGCTTCCGGGTAAGTTTTCTTGGATCAGGGAGTTTTTTCTATTGTGTTTTGTTTTTATGATGGTTTCAGTTTTGCGTTCCTCATGTTTCTCAGAGTATGCTACCCAGAAAGGTCCATAAAATTGTTAATGAGTCATGCCCAATTCCAGTTCTTTTTAGGTGTCGCCTATTATTCGAAGTGATAGAGGACCTTTAGAGAAAGTGAAGTGGTTTGAAGGAATAAGAGAATGTATTTTGATTTTTGGGAACTCCCAAGGTTGTTAAAGTTAGTTTCATCTTGGGTTTTTTGAGGGTCTAGTTTTAGACCAGTGGAGGTTAGATGTCTCATCATCATTGGAATTTTGGGTGACATGGAAAATATCCAAGGCCACCATCCTCTAAGGTTTATACCTAAAAAGGTGATGTTAAGAAAGGTGGAAGAGTTATGTGATGTTTGATAGGGACAAGGGCTAGTAAAAGACTATGCTGACCACTTTTAAGAACCTATTACTCTTTTCATTTGGAGTTCTCACCCATAGATTATGGGAAAGGTGATCTCATCCAGTGAAACCTATTTTGAGAGGTTGGTGGATGGGGCATTTTTAGCGGGGTCAGTTCTTGAGGTGTAGTTAATGGTGGACGGATTTCGTGAGGGTTCCCCATTTGGCATAGAGAGAATGTCGAAGGAACCTTTCTATAAGAATATATCCTTTTTGGTTCTGGCATTTAGTTCGTCAGAACACTTTATGGTGTGCCATCAGTATGGCTAGTTCATACATTCCAAGCCATCTTTTTTTCATCCCTCAAAAGTCTTCCCATCGTTGTGGTCATTTGGGTCACCAAGGGAAGTTCTTTAGGAAGTTCCTCTTGAGGAAGGGTTTATGATCATGGGATGCTAGTACCTGAGTATGAGGCAGGAGATGCTTCGGCCATCAGATCCCTAGCCACAGGTCTCAATGTGAAGGTCGTGCACAGTCAGGAGTTGGAGAGGATGTGTGAAACCTTGGAGCATATTATATTTCCAGCTTTGGGTCAGAGATATCTGAAATTTATTTGTTTTATTATTTTTAAATTTTAATTTCATCCTTTATTACAGTGGTATGATGAACTCATTTTATCATAATCCAAGCGGTTGTGTATTTTCTAAGTGTGGCATCTCTAAATCGTTTGTTTTCTTTGATGGGTGTTTGGCCTGTAAATGAACATGTCTGTATTTGTTTTGGTTTTAGATATATTTGTTTGGATATTTTTGGGTGTTGTGAGATGGGTGGACGATGTTTATGGTCTTCTGTTTAGTTTGGGTTTCTTTTCATAAGTTTGGCGGTGTTGTTGTTCGCCCTTGTGGGGATGTCTTTCAATTCTTGTTTGATATCTCCCTTGTTTTGGTGTTCTGGTATGCTAAGTTTCCTTGTAATAGGCCTCTTGTTTAAACCCTAGGAGTGGAGTCATTTCGTTAGCATTAAGAAAGTTGGTTGAGTTTGGGTTAGGAGTTTCATAGTTTCTGGTTGTAGTAAGGTCGTTGTTCGGGTAGGTACGGGTTAGGAGTTCCCGCATTCCCACTCCCTAGGGTGGTGTGTGCGGATTTTAAAGTTTCTGTGTCAGTGGAATTCTTGTGGTGGGGAGAACCCTCTCATTTTATCCTCTTTTTGTGGGTTGTGGTTTTGTCTAGATCAATCAGGTTTCACTTGGGTAATAAATAGTCACCCCTAAATTCCTTGTTTTTTCTAGTTGTGTTCAGTTATGGACTTGAGTTTTTGTTTTTCCTTCAGCTGGGTGACTTTTTCGGGGCAGAAAGTGGTTGTGGTGGGGAGAATTGTCACACCATGACCACAAGTTTCTCTTATTTTTTAATTTTTTTCCAAGTGAATCTTTGGTTGAAGTTCAGGTTCGGGTCTCGGTTTAAAAATTTTGAAGCTTGATAATTTCGGTGGGTTTTGGGCCAGTGCACAGGCACCGCAGGGTTAGCGGTAACTGTGTGGTCGACCCAGGTGACCATGTGACCGGCTTCCCAATACTTAAAATAAATAAATTTTATAAAAATAAAACAAAGTAAATGCTTAAACCATAATTATAATAATATTATTCTTATAAATCATAATAATATTATTATTATAATATATATTTTTTAATATCATTATTATTAAATTAGTATTAATATTATTATTATTAAATATAAAATTTATGTTATTAATATTATAATTATTTTGATTTTTATTATTTTCAATTTTTTATTAATATTAATATTATTAATTTATTTAAGTTAGTAGGGTTAAAAAACCTTAATCGCTACACCCCCTTCCCTGTGTGGCATGCCACCCCCCCCATTTCCACTTGCCTCACATGGCCACCCAGCCAACTCCCCCACCCCCCATTGCACCAGCAACCTTCCCTCCACCAGCTCGCGTCCCTCCTCTGGCCTACGCTCAATTGGTGTGCGACCATCTGGCCTCCCTTCCCAGCGTGCGCAACTTGGACAGACAACCCCCTACCTTGTCGGTACTGCATCCTCTCCGGCTAGCATTTCCCTCACCTGTGTCCTCCCTGCTCTGGTCGTGCCTCCATCATCAGTTCCCACTTCCTCTGGTGTGTTTGTTTTATCAATTTTTGTGGTTTTATTCAATTTGGATAGACCCAAAATCCAAGGTTGATGTGTGACTCATTTTTTTGGGGTTTTAGAAAGTAACACCCCATAATGATAAATGGTTAAATGAATAAATGATACGACTCATGTCAACAAGGCGCACCTTCCTTTTTAGAAGCCTACCTGATTAGAACTCCATAGTTAAGTGTGTTTTTCCTAGAGTAGTGATCAGTATGGGTGACCTTCTAGTAAGTTTCCTAAGGTGTGTGTGAGTGAAGACAAAACACACTAGAAATGACATGTGTTTTCTTGTGGGGACCGTCATTAGTCAGATGACCTGTTCAGGCACGTGGGAGGACCCCAGGGTGGGGACCACATGTCTGCGGGGAAACTAGTGGTACCTGGAGGGCCAGTACCTGACGAATATGTTAAGGCGGGGTGTCTGTACTATCATTGGGGCCAAGTTGTTACATTTGGTATGAGAGGGGTTACCATCCTTAAGTGTGGTGCACTGCCTGGGTTGAGATGTGGTCCCACAATGAGGACGTTGTACTCTAAATGGGGTGAATATAACATCCTATAATGATAAAGGGTTAAATTATTAAATGATATGACTCCTGTCAACAAGGTGCATCTTTCCTTTCAGGAGCCTACCTAATCAAAACTCCACAGTTAAGCGTTCTTAGCCTGGAGTAGTGATCATGATGGTGACCATTTGGAAAGTTTCCTAGGGTGTGTGTGAGTGAGGAAAAAACACAGGGAAAAGGACATGTGTTGGCCTGTGGGGATAGTCATTAGTTAGATGACCCGTTTAGTCACATGGGTGGGCCCCAGGGTGAGGACCACGTGTCTGCAGGGCAACTGGTGGTACCTAGTGGGCCAGGACCTGCCGACCATGTTAAGGTAGGGTGTATATGCTGTCATTGAGGCCTAATTGTCATAATGGTTTTCCTAGAAGTAAATATCTATTCAGAATGATAAAGGGTTAAATGACTAAATGATATGAATCATGTTAACAAGGTGTATATTTACTTTAGGGAGCCTACCTGATTAGAACTCCATAGTTAAGCATGCTTGGCCTGGAGTAGTGATCAGGATGGGTGAATTTTTGAGAAGTTTTCCAAAGTGAGTGTGAGTGAGTAAAAACACACTAGAAAGGACATGTGTTGGCCTGTGGGGACATTCATTGGTCAGATGACCCGTTTAGCCATGTGGGTGGGCCCCAGGGTGGGGGACACATGTCTGTAGGGAAACTGGTGGTATCTAGTGGGCCACAACTTGACGACCATGTTAAGGCTAGGTGTATGTGTTGTCATTGGGGCCTAATTATTAAAATGGGTTTTCTAGAAGTAAATATCTATTCAGATCTTTTTTATGATCGATTCAAAGGTTCACTTTCAATGGAATAAATCATTTTTATTTTTATCGGATGTCAAGAATCTCTTGAATGATTTTGAATTAAAATATTCATGATTCATTTTGTGATAAGTGGTTTGACCTGGAGATTTTTGACATACTGTATAAATATCGAGACTATCTTTATTGAAAGAAAAAAAAGAGAAGAGTTGAGATACACAACAAATATATACATAAGGAAAATATATGTTTGAAAACAAGAAGTGTGTCATTGCCTTTAGAGATTTACTTTGGTGACATGCATTTTTTGATCTATTTGATTGAATCACTATTATTTTTATCACTACTAATGCACCTTATTGTTACATATTCTTTTGTAATATTGATGATTCATTTTTTAGGGATAAAATTTGGATACATATATGTTTACAGACCTTTATGGTGTTTTCTCTGTCACTATTTGAATAAATCCTATGAAACATTGAATATCTATTTTTTGTTGTTAATTATTGAATATCTAAATACATCTATTATTTGCTGATGCAACTGTGAAGTAAATCATGTTTTCTCAATCAAATCAATCTGTATTGATTTATTAAAATTTCAGCTACTCGAACTTTGTCATGGTAAAGTGTTATCTTCTTGTACTAAGATGTGGATTTCTGGTTCCATGTAAAAAACCATAACTCCCTATAAAATTATTATAAGGTTTCAACTACCTGTACTAATTTTTTTGATTAAGAGGTCTCCAAATAAAAGGACCCACTAGTGAAAATCACCAAACTTGTGGAGTAGAGGATTGGTGGAGTAGAATAGGGGATCTTTATTCTACGAACATCTATAAATTGCAATATTATTTTCCTTATTTATTTCCATTTCCCACTCACCTTTTTAAGATAAGTAAAGGTTTTCTTCATTACAAGAGTGGTGTTTGGAATCTATCAATGTTGTTGAAGAACACAATTCACCGCCCTTTTCTATCTTTGTTTTAATCATAGTCACTCTAAAATAACAAGTAAGTTGTCTTATGTTATAAAGATTTATATTAAAATAATCCCTAAACTTTATCAAAAGTATCTTGATATAAAAATGTTATATTTTTACCTTTATTTTCTATGAATCGATAGTCTTTTCACCCCTAACAGATTTATGGTTTTGTGGTTGTTAACTTTCTCATGACCATGTTCTATATCACTATCTATTATTCCTTGGACATTATTTTTCTACCACATTTATATATTTTAAATTACCATTAATTTTATCCTTATCTAGGAACCCAAATATTTTATATTTTAGGTAACTGTTATGTTTCTTGATTTCCCTTTTCAAAAGAAGTTTTATTATCCCTCTGCACGATGTGGGTATTCAACCAAGTTTGAACCTTTGATGACCGAGATAAAATTGTGAGGGTAAAATTTATTTAAGGGGGTAGAATATAACACACCTAAAATTTACCTTACAATAATAATAATCTCTATAAATTTCTTGACACGCAACACCAATCTTTAAAAAAATTGTGATATGCTATAAAAAATATTATTATTTAAATGTGATTATTATAACCAATCCATTAAATTAGCGAGTATGTATATGAGTAAATACATTATGAAATATATTTATAATGGTCATACTAAAAACCAGTATATTTATTAGTACTTAGTAAATAATCACTCAATTTTTAGTAAAATCATTTTTATGCTTCAAAAATATGTTTTCTTCAAAAATGGTATTTATAACATTTTGTTCATGGAAATTAAAATTAATTTATAGCACTTTTAGAAATTGTATCTTATAAAATTAACATCATTTATGAATTAAAAATATCAAAATTAAATTAGTGTAAAGTTTTTGTATTTTTCTAAAATTATTTATTTTTCAGTGAGTTGTGAAAAATGCCAATTTTCAAATACTCTCATTTATTTTCTTTAAATAAAGTAATTTAAAAGTCCCATATTATTTGGGACTTGGTATTAAAGTGACATATGATAAATTTTATTTAAAATAATATAATTAATTATATTTTAATTATCAAAATTTATTATTTTGATAAAGTTAATATTTATGCCTAAAACACAATTTTCTAGAAACTCTTGTTCATTGTGTTTTACACACTTATATTAAAATTAGTTTCCACCACTTTTAAAAATATATTGAAAAAATGAACATAATTTTTAAAATAATCACCTCAAAATTATCCTATATTGAAATTTTTAGAATTTTCTGAAAGGATTTGTTTTTATTGAATGGCAAAAAATGTTGATTTTTATTGAAAAATTGCCTTTTCATTTAAATAAATAACCAAGTTCGAATTTTTTAAATGGTTTTAGAAGTATCATTAGTTAAATAGTATTATTAATAATATAATTTAGTACATTGTAATCAATTTTATATTGAATTTTTATATAAGAGTTCTTAAGGATAGTTGAACCATTGAGAAGGGGGTTTGAATTAGTGGGTGTCATTTTACAAATTTCTACCTTTATGAAATTTAACTACTGAAACTTTCTAGATTTATCTTCCTTATAAATTTGTATAAGAAAATAAAAACCAAAAAAATTTATAAAATAAAATAATCCATGAATTATTTATAAGGTTCGACCTCAGTGTGAGAACCAACATCCTTTCCATTGATAGTCCCGTGGGTCCATAGAAATTCCCTATTAAAAAGAAGTGAATACAAATTTTAAACCAAATTTTATTAGTATTATTATATATTCCAATATTTATTATTATAATGACTCCATTTAGTTTAATTTTTTTTACCAAACTTAAACCATAACAAAAAATGTAACTTTGTGAATTCGGATTCAGAAAAGTTCATCCAGAAAGTCTATCTGATTCCTCTATCTGGCTTATCCATATGGTGTGCCTATGTTTGGTAATCTCCATCCAATGAACCTTTTCTAAAACTGTACTTTATAAAAACATCTATTAAATCTCATTTAACAAAACTCAATTCCTTACAAACTTTTTCATGGAAACTCTATTTTTTACACTATGTCTAGAATTCTTCAACCTGAAACTCAACTTCGGTTGGAAAATAACTCTGACACAGACTCTATAAAACTCTTACTTTTTTCATGCATGAACAGTTCCAAGTAAAAATTTCTTTTTCAATTCTATTTATAGGTTCTCCCAAAATTTTTAATTAGGGAAAATAAATTCATTTTCTTTCTCACTAGATCAATGGTCTTTTAACCCCTCATAGTTTTTTTTGTTTTTTTGGTCGTTAACTTTCCCATGACCATGTTCTCTATCACACTCTATTAGTCCTTATACCCCAGTATTCTCCTCTAATTTTATATTTTAACTTCTAATTAATTTTAATCTTCTCCATGATCCCAAATATGTGATATTTTAGGTAACCTTTATTTTTCCCATTTTCCCTTTTGAAAAGAAGTTTTATTATCCCTCTAACCGACGTGGGTATTCAATAAAGTTTCAACCTTTGATGACCGAGATAAAATTGTGAGGGAATAATTTATTTAAGAGATTTTAATATAACACCCTTAAAATTTATCTTAAAATAATAATAAGCTTGATAAATTTCTTTACATGCAACACCTGGATTTAAGAAGATTGTGATATGCTATAAAAAATTACAATTTAAATGTGACTCTTATAACCTATTCATTAAATTATAAGGTATGATTAAGAGTAACCAAATTATGAAATATAATTATAATATTCATACTCAATACAAATATATTTATTAATACTTAGTAAATAATCACTCAATTTTTAGTAAATACATTTTTATGCATCAAAAATATGTTTTCTTCAAAAATGATTTCTATTACACTATGTGTGTGGAAATTAAAATTAATTTCAACCACTTTTAGAAATTGTATTTTATGAAATGAAGATTTTTTTTAAATAATCATGTGAAAATTAAATTAGGTTGAAATTTTTGGATTTTTCTAAAATGGTTGATTTTTCAGTGAATAGTGAAAAATATCAATTTTCAAATACTCTCATTTATTTTCATTAAATCAGGTAATTTAAAAGTCTCATTCTATTTTGGATTTGGTATTAAAGTGAAATATGATCCATTTAATTTATAATAACCTCATTAATTATATTTCAACTAAAAAATCATTATTTTGATATAAGTTAATTGTTATGCTTAAAACACATTATTTCTAAAAACTATTTTCATTGCATTTTTCACACTTATATTAAAATTGATTTATATGAATTTTAAAAATATATTTGAAAAAATTAACTTTTTTTGAAATAATCATGTCAAAATTATCCTAAAGTAGAATTTTTATAATTTTCTGAAAAGATTTATTTTTCTATGAATAGTAAAAAAATACTGATTTTTATTTAAAACTACCTTTTCGTTTAAAGAAAATAAAAGGTTTAATTTTGTATTAAAATGGTTTTAGAAGTATCATTAGTTAAATTATATTATTAAAAATAAAATTTAGTTCATTGGAATCAATTTTATGTTGAATTTTGATATTGAAGTTCCTAAGGATCGTTGAACCATTGGGGGGGGGAATCAATGGTTGTCTTTTTAGAAATTCCCAACTTTATGTAATTTAACCCCTAGAACTAGTTATATTTGTCTTCCTTCTCAATTTTTATATGAAAATTACAATCATTCAAAAGTATGAAATTAAATGAGGAATGCAATATTTACAAGGTTCAAACTCAATGTAATAACATACATCCTTTCTGTGGACAGTCTCATGGATCCATGAAAATTCACTATTAGAAATAAGCGAATTTTTTTTATCCATATCCCATTTTTATCCTTATATATTCCAATAAGTATAATTATACTGAATCACTTTAGTTTACAAATTGTTTTTACAAAACATGAACCATAATAAAAATGTAACTTTGTGCATTCTGCTCCAGAAAATTTAGTCCAAAAAGTCCATATGACTCCTCTGTCTGATTTCTCCATATGGGGATCCTTTGTTTGGTAATATCCATCTGAAGAAACTTTTCTAAAACTGTGTTTGATAAAAAATTCTGTTTTATCTAATTTTAAAAATCTCGATACCTCACAGAATTTCAACACAGAAACTCTATATGTGGCACTCTGTCCAGAATTCTTAAACATAAAACTGAACTTTGTTTGGAAATTCACTCAGAAAAAAACTCTATATCACTTAATCATTTTTTATTGTGTGAACAGTGTCAATTGAAATGTTTTTTTTCACTTCTATTTGTAGGTTCTCTATGAATAGTGAAGGTAGAAAAATAAACTCATTTTTCAACTCACTAAAAATAAAATTTAAAAACTCCCACTAAAGTAATCCAATGATGAAAACCAAGGAAACAAACGCTCCCAAAATAATAAGATTAAACTTCTTAACCCAGAAAAAAGTTCATGAAAAAACATAATAAGTTTATAATAAATCAATTACAAGTAGAATAGGTTCTATAAATATTAATTAATTTATTTATATTTTTTTATCTAGGACATTAGGATCTTGTGAAGGACACAATCGTACTTAAGGTAAGGGATTCTATCAGAACCTCCATTATTCTTTTAGGTTGTTCTATATTTCTTTTTACCCAAATAAAGTTATCTATTATTTTATGCACATATTATAAATATTATTTATAATCTCCAAAATCATTAATCACAATCTATTCATCATTTTATTTTAGGGATATATATGTTTTTCAATGATTCCCTAATCAATTCTTCTCGATAAGCATACTCATTATATGGGAACTTCCCAAATTCTTATGCAATTTAAAGTGCACTATATTATCTATTTTAAGACACCATTGTTTTTATAAAATCATTATTTTTTATTAAGAAAAATTTCTTGTTTCAATTTTTGTTTTATGTAAAATACTTTTACCTTTTCTATTTTAAATACTCTTTAGTATTTTCCTTAAAATCGCACTAAAATGTGTTAATTGTAAAATTTCTTAAATACTATTTTTACATGTTATCACTTCTGTTTGACATAAATTTCCATGATATATTCCTATTTTACATTATTAATTTCAATTTATATTTTTATTCCTTTATTTTATTGACGCTTATATGATAAACCCATTTATTATGCTTTATGGCATGATTATGATACTCATTTCTTTCCATGGGTACCCTTATATTTATGTATGATTAATTATATATGATTATTTATGTGAAAAAAATATTCATGAACATGTTATTATGGGTGTGCCCAAATAGCTCCCCAATTCATTGGGTAATTTTTAGTCTCATGAGACGTTATGTGCAGATGTCTTGGCAGTTAGCCTTAACTCATGCTCCATGTGCAACGATCTTAGTGGTTAGCCTAGACTTGTGCTGCTCTATGCATAATGAGCCTTGACTCATGCTAAATTCATGTTTTATGTTTCTTCCACATTACCAATATTCCATAATTATTTAATCCCATGTTCTAAATTTTATGATTCCATATGTTTAATCATGTACAATGCCTTTTTATATCAGTATGTTATGCCTTCTAAACCATGTGCTAAACTTTATTCTTAGGTTTATTCCCTTACTGGGATTATAGCTAATCACTTTTTTCATGTTATCCCCAAGTTATACTTTGAAGAAGTATGAGAACAATGTAATTTAGTAGATCAATATGGAGATTAAATAGAAGTTCTTTTATGATGTTTAATTATGTACCTAGTCTTCCAAAACACTAGACTCTACGATCCTTGGCTTCTTATTTGAGGTTTATTTATGCTTAAAATCATAGAATTATATGTGTAAAAGGATAAGGTTGATATAGTTGGTATCAGAGGATGGCCTAGTTATTTTTGGAGATTAGGAATATAGAACTTTAGTAATAAACTTATGAATAAGACTAAGTATAAAAAAATCCATAAATATTGGTTAGTATAGAGTAAGTGGTTTATCAAGAAAATAAATCCCTGACTAGATACTAAAAGTTTACATGGTTCTAGAATAGATATACCTAGGAGTAACAACTCTAACAAGGTGTTCTGGGACTAACTTTAGGTAACCTGGTACACAACAATGAGCCTTACCGTGCACCTAGTTTGAGACTCCCAAGTGATATTCTTTGGTAAATTCATAAAATTAGTACAAACC
The DNA here is from genome assembly GCA_963277665.1 of Viscum album. NCBI lineage: Eukaryota > Viridiplantae > Streptophyta > Magnoliopsida > Santalales > Viscaceae > Viscum > Viscum album. The sequence goes on from OY728167.1 coordinate 989,862,524, forward strand.
ATTATTAAGGGAACAAAAAAAATAATCCCATAAAAGTAAATGTGAGGAAACAGATCATGGATGACCAATATTGAAACGTAGGGAATCAAAAGTTAGGATATACTTTTCCTTTAAGAGTTTATCCTTTTATATTTAAAGTTTCCTTTTTATGCTTATTAGCTAAGTATTAAAGCCCCCTGATTTCCCTTTATTTTTATTAGTTAATAGATAAAAATAGATGAACACGTGAAAACAATCAATGTGATAGGAAATGTGATGATTGCCTTAATGATATGCCTGATATGATTGGAACAGGTGCTCAAAACTTTTTGAAAATACTTGCTAAACTAGCCCAAGTTATGAATAATAACTTCAATCATGTAGAACACCCTCCTTCTCCAAAGAAAGAGAAAGTTTTTGTTTAATCCTTCATGTAAAAAAGTCATCCCATGATTTGTGGATATTCTGATCCCCTCATCATAGAATAGTGGATTAACTCCATTAAAAGGATATTCTTTATCCTCTAATGCCCAGAATAAGAGAAAGTCATACTAGCAGTCTATCATTTTAATAGGGAAGCTGATCAGTGGTGGACACTGATCAAGAATATTAATTCCTAGGAGGAAATTGATTCCATGAATTATAAGTAATTCAAGAAAATGTTTTCAATTAATATTTTCCCCAAACCCTGCATCTCAATATGAAAAGAGAGTTCCTCAGACTTAAGAAGAAGGAATATGAGTCTACTTGAAAGTATGAATAAAAATTTACCAAGCTTGTAAGATACACTTCTAAATTTTTTCAGAAACACTGAAAGTAAGGTGGGTCTCTTATTTAGTGGACTAAATCTGAGTCTAAGAAAATAATTGGTGATTCGAGACTTTGACAGTTATGAGGATATTATATATTGTTCCCTCAAGGTTTAAATGGAGATCGGAGACTCTCAATGGTCTCATGGGCCCAATGAAAAAAAGAATAAAATAGAGTCTAATATGGTAGGATCATTAAATAAACCCTATTATGGGAAGATGACTGAACATATCATGTGTAAAAATTATAGGAAGAAGTATCATGGGGCCTATCTAAAGGGAACCAAGAATTAATTCAAATGTTGAAGAATGGGACATCTGGATAAGAACTTATGGAGGGATATGAATAATTCCACTAATGTGGAAGAATAAATGTTCATATCAACACACAACATGTAGTGAAGTGTTAAAACTATAAGAAACATGGGAATTATGTGAACAATTGCACTAAGACAAGGGTTGTCAGAGGAAATCAACAAAAACCTCCAAAGAAACAAGGAAGGGATTATGTTATCACTATTACTAAGGTAGATCTGAAAAATGATGTGGTGAAAGGTACACTAGTCATTCATTTAATAATAGAGATCGTATTATTTTATTCTAATTCTACACATTCTTTCATATCTTGTATGTTTAGTAGAACTATTCAAACACCACCTCAAAATTTGGAGGTTGAGTTATCTTTGAGAACAGAGAATGAGAAAATTATTGCATCCAAGGTTTATAAATCCTCACGATAATTGTTTTTGGATTAAACCTCCCAAAAAACTTTTTCATACTTCCTCTGGTGGATTTTGATTTTATTTTGGTCATGGATTAGCTATCTTTATACAAATCCAACATTAACTATCTATAAAGGGAGATCACTCTCCACATCTCAGAGTATCCTCCAATCCTATAAAAGTGTAAGGAGGAATATGAATCTTCTTCAAACTCATCATATCATGTGTGGATAATGTTTTTTTTGAGAAAGTATATCTTGCTCAAATGATTGAGACAAAGTAGATTTTTTTTACTGAAAATTAATTTTTTATTACAGAAAACACTTTTAAGGAAAAAGTGAGAAACCATAGTTCAAGCACTAAAGGAAATAACGGAACCATTAAAGGACAACTTAAGTCTATTAGATTTGATCTCCCTACATAATTGCCAAGAAATAGTACTAACCTGGGAATTTGGATCGTCCCTAAAAAGATCTTCAAACTGATATGCTAGCTTGTCCCAAGACTGGATGTACTCCTCTTGACTGATCTTACCAGCATTGAATCCCCTGATCAATATTAGATCTTGGTTGTCAATCCAATTACTTTTCTCCTCGTTGGTACCCACCCTTATTGACTTTTCCATCATATTTTCAGCATCTTCTTTTGTAGCCTTAATTTTTTAAACTGATTCAACAATCTCTTCTTCCGATTGCATAAGTAGCTCCACAGAACATTTTCTCACCACACCAAGCCCCCATGCTTTCAAGAATCAACCTTGGAGGGAGGAACACTTCCCTTCATTTTCTTCACTGATGTGGTCTCCCTCGGTGGAGGCACGTATGAATAATCCTTCCTCACTTTCTGAGTACCCCACTGGTTCTTGCTGTGCCTCAGACTTAAAGGCCAATCACCTTGTGTGTCACCTTCTATATCGCCTGATGAATATCCAGAGTCCTCATCACTGGACTTGGTCCCTAAGGCCCCCTATTAATCCAATGAAGGCCTAACTGGTTCAATTTCAGCCTCCTGAACCAGATTATCATACAATAACCCTTCAAATCTGTTGCTCAGCACAATAGCAGCCACCTCCTCATGCTGCATCACTTTACAACCAGATGAGTCTCTCTCCCTTGGCGACTTAGAGGCCTTAGATAGACCCTTGTCAAAGGTACTATCCCCTGAGCGCATTGCCTCAGCATATGAAACAACCATGGGAGTCATGGAGCCTCCTTCATCCACCGAGTGTGGATCCACAAGAACGGGACCATTATCGGGCCGCACCTCCACCACAATAGAACCCACTAGCCCCAAATCAGGAAAAGAGGGTTGGGGTATGCCCAAATCATTCCTTAAGCGACGGAAGACATCGGACACCAAAGGATTTACTTCCTGTGATCCACGCTTGACATCCATTGCTGATTTAGACTTAGTTTCCACTCCCACCAACTTCTGTCCAGACAAGGATGCCTCAACATGGGCCTCTTTGGCCTTACCACTATCCGCACCCATCTGCTTGGTGGGATTCAAAGAACCTTGTCTACATGCTGACATGGGATGACCCAGATGCTTATAGACATCAAAAAAATCGGACCACGATTCATAAACAACATGCTTCTTATACTGAAACTCTTCACCTACGGTGATCCAAACATTATCGAATGGAACTCTTGATACATCCAATTCCAGAAAGACTCGTGGGTTAACAGGATGGAATATAGCTTCAATACGACTATCCAAACACAAGAATCTACCCACTAAGTTCCCGAGCATCCTAATAATAGGGGTATTTTGAAATGGCAGAGGAAGATTAGGGAAACTGACCCAGATTTCCATCGAAGAAGAATCATGCTTCATGTGGAAGTCATAGGTCCATCTAAAGAGGTAGAACCAGAATCCGTTGAAGCTCTGGGGTGTGCTAGACTAGGCTCTAATTAAATCGTCCTCTGAAGCGCAGCATATCATAATATTCTTGCTTTAAAGAAAACCCACTGTCGCATTCTCTTTTAAGTCCCAAGATCCAAAAACATACCTATCAAAAGCATCAACTGAGGGGCATCACTGTGAAAATCGAGCAAAAAATGTAAGTTTTAGAAGCGTCGAGGTTTTGTTGAACTCCGCAATAGAGATCGGGAGATTAGGTCTACCCTTGAATAAGTCAAGGACTTTCGGACTCAGAGAAGCTCGGGGAAAAGGAGGAATGAGGGCAGGGTTAGAAAAGGGGGAAAAAGAAGAAACCGCTCCCATGTTGGATGCCGGAGGTCCCTCCCCCGTCAATGGGAGAGGGACCGACATAGTGGTCGCCGCCGTCATGAACCAGGAGTGAGCATCGCGCTTCCCCCATCACAAAAACCCTCCGAGACAAAGTAGATGATACTTCTCAAAGATATTCCCATCACGAGGGATTATACTGACGTATTCCCTAAATAATTGCGTAATCTTCCTCATGATTCATAGGATTAGTTCTCAATTGAATTTATTCATAGATCCCTACCTATATCAAATACACCTTATAAAATGGTCGTCATTGAGCTGGAAGAGCTGAAGAAGTAGTTACATGTGAATCTGTAGAAGGGTTTTATACTCCTGAGTGCTTCTCCATGGGGTTCACCAGTCCTCTTTGTTAAGAAGAAGAATGGATCAATGTGCCAATACATTGATTATTGTGAGCTCAATAAAATCACGATAATGAACAAGTATCCCCTACATAGGATATATGACTTGTACAATCATATAAGTGGGGCTAGTTTTTTCTCTATGGTGGACCTTTGATTAGGATATCACCAATTAAAGGTGATGAAGGAATATATTCCCAAAACTACCTTTCGAATGAGGTATAGAAACTATGAGTTCATAGTGATGCCCTTCAGACTCACTAATGCTCTAGAAATATTCATGGATTTAATGAATAGAGTCTTTAGATATTACCTAGACAAATTTGTGGTAGTCTTTATCAATGATATTATGATATATTCCAAGAGAAAGGAGGAACATGATGAGCAATTGAATACAGTTCTAATGACTTTGTTAAGGGAGATAATTTATTAAATGTACAGTAATTGTGAGTTCTAGTTGGGGGAAGTATCATTCTTGGGGAATTTTATCACTATCAAAGGAATATCTATGGACCCTTCTAAGACAAAGGCAATAGAAGAGTAGCCCAGTCCAATATTTATAACGAAGATCTGTAGCTTTCTGGGTTAAGCCGGGTATTATATACGATTTGTGATGAATTTATCATGATTTTCAAACCCAATGACCTAGATAAAACAAAAGGGAGTGAAGTCCATATAGAATCAAGGATGTGAGGAAATATTTTAGGATCTCAAAAATAGGCTTATCATTGTGCTGATACTCACACTCCCAATATGTGGAGAACTCTTTATGGTGTACAGTAATGATTTAAATAAGGCTTAGGTTGTGTGATTATTCAAAATGATAAAGTGATAGTCTACGCCTCAAGGTATCTAAAAATCAATGATAAAAACTATCCCACGTATGATCTAGAGTTTGTTGTTGTGATCTTTACATTGAAAATCTAGCGGCACTATCACTATGGAGAGAAGTGTGGGATATATACTGATCACAAGAGTCTCAAATGTATATTCAAACAAAAGGATCTTAACATACTCCAAAAAATATGGTTAGAGATCATCATGGATTATGAATGATCAATACAATACCATCTTGATAAGGCAAATAACGCAATGGATTCTCCAAGTATAAAGGATCCTATATCTTTATCAATGATGAGAATTAAAAAAGATCTAATCTTATTAGATTTGTAGAGGGAAGACATGGGAATCATCAAGGGAGGAACATCATCAATCCTTTCTCAAATGATTTCTCACCATCCCTCATGGATAAAATAAATGATATGGAATTTTATAAAAGGGTGGAAGATATCATAAATGGGAAATCATCTGAGTTAAATACTGACAAGGATGGATTCATAATGTTTTGGTCACGATTATATTTACCATCTGATCCAAAGATAAAGAATGAGCTTTTGAATGATGCACATAGATCAAGCTTCTCTATTCACCTAGGGAGTATAAAGATGTATCAAGATATCCTGGAGAATTATTGATTTGATGATATGAAGAAGTAGATTGTTGAGTATATATAAAATTTTCTAGTATGTCAGCAAGTGAAGTCTGAAATGAAATATTCTGAGGGGATGATGCCACCACTACCCATACCAAAATGGAAGTGGGAGAATATCACCATGGACTTTGTTACTAGACTTCGAGGGACATTCAAAGGAAACAATGATATATGGGTCATTGTGTATCACCTTAAAAAGACAACTCACTTTATCATAATTTGAGAGGACTTCTTATTGGATCAAATTGCACAGATATATATCAAATAGGTGGTAAGGATTAATGGAGTACCACTATCTATCGTATCTAATAGAGATTCAAGATTGACCTAAAAGTTCTGGAAAAATATACAACATTATCTAAACACTAAACTGAACTTCACTACAGCCTATTATTCTCAAACTAATGGTCAATCTGAGAGAACTATTCAGACACTAGAATACATGTTGAGAGAATGTTTTATGGACTTAGAAATAGGATGAGACCAACATCTTTCACTGGTCTAATTCTCCTATAACAATAGTTTTCACTCCAGCATCTGAATGGCACCATATGAAGCCCTTTATGAGAAAAGGTGTGTAACACCGAAATTCTAGGATGAAGTCAGTGAGTGCAAGCTTCATGGACCTGAAATGGTCAAAGAAATAGAGGAGAAGGTAAGAACCATTTATTAGCATATCCAGGTATCAAAAAGTCGACAAAAGAGCTATGTAGAAAATCATCGACAAGACCTTGAGTTTAAAGTTGGAGACATGATGTTCCCTTGCATATCTCTAGGGAATAAAATCATAATATTTGGGAAGAAAGAAAATCTAAGTCCCATGTTCATCGAACCCTTTCGATATTCTTGATCATGTTGGAGTTATGGCCTATCAACTAGAACTTCCACCTACTATATCTAAAGTACATGATTTCTTCTATGTATTCTTCTTAAGGAAGTACAAACCATATACTTCACATGTACTTTCTTCAGAGTTGGTACAATTTTAGAATGATATTTCTTACAAGGAGAAACTAGTGAAGATTTTAGATCATAGAGATAAAGCTCTATGTAATAAGACTAATCACCTATCAAAGTACTTTGGAGGAACCATAAGTATGAAGAGGCAACATGGTAATTGGAGGAAGTAATGAAGGAAAATGTCCACACTTGTTTTTTCTTAGAATGTAAAATAAAATTTCGAGGGAGACATTTCTTAAGGGGGGAATAATGTAACGACCCAATGTTTTGTCAATGAAATTACCTTATTATAATTATGTCTTATAGTATAATCATATACTATTATATATAAAACAAAATACAAACCTTATAAATTAATAATGAGTAAAATAAAAGTTATCTCTAGAAGTTAAGGAACCTATACCAATTAAATAGTAACTTAACATTTGGAATAGTAATGTGACCCTTATGAATAGTAACTCATCCAATTGAATAGTAACCTCACTAATGAAAGTATAAATAAAATTTATCCAACTTATAATTGGAAAAATTATATAAATATATCATAGTATAAGTAAGTAACTATTTTAAAAATTATTAATTAAGTGTTGGTATTTTTTGTAAGTCATGTATATTTAATTACAATTTTATGATTAATTTAATAATTTAAAAGAAAATTTATTTTCATAAAATATATTCATAAATAATTATTTTTATGACTTATGATTATAATATAATTTTAAGAAACCTTAATTAATTTTTAAGTGTTGGAAAAGCCGTTTTAGTTTTAAAATTTTTTATTTTTAAAGTAAATCATGATTTTAATTAAAAAATAAATTTATCATATTTAGAAAATTTTTTTCCTGAAATGGAGTTCATTTTGTAATTATACATTTCAAAAAATGTTTGGGGTGAATTTTTGGGATTTTTATAAAATACATGAATTTTTTGTGAATAGTAAAATACTACAATTTGCGATAAATGCTAAATAAATTAATTTATACATTGTTCTTGAGTCATTGATGATTTAAATGTTTATTGGTTCAAAATAACATGCTATATTTAAAATTTCTTTTCAAATTAATCAAGACTATTCATTGTCTTGAGAAAAAAATTGTAAACTAATTATTAAAATAATGGGAAACCCCTTCTCTCTTCCACTATAAATACCACCCCTCTTTACCTTCTCTCCTCACACCTCTCAATCCTTATGACTATTAAAAATTCTACTCAAATATATCACTAATCCCCTATACCACATCTAGAAGCTCTTGGTCTCATAAAAATTCCAACTCCTCTCCCCTAAAGAAAATCTCAAGGAATATATATTCAAGAGGCAAATTCCTCTTTTCTTTTCTTTTATTTTCTTTTCATGTTCCTTTGTTTTCATTTCTATCCTCACCTATAATCATCTAAATGGTGTGATAAATCTAGAAAATTAAATTTACAATAATTTTGTTATGATAATGTAATAATTCATCATCATCTATCATTTCCCATCCTTTTATACTGGAAATGAAAACACAATCTGAGATGTATTAATTCATCACATTTAAGGATAATGAGTTTTCAATTTATTTTAACATATTCAATTCTGGTCCTGAAACAATTTTTATGGTTGAAAAAGACTATAATATATGTATTATGTCTAATTTAAGGTTATAGAATCTTTTTTACACATGGTATTAATTTATAAATAAAAATGTGTTCGATGTGACAAAAAATCGTCAATTAGCCAAAACAGTTATTATTAAAGTTTTATATAATGATTCATCTTCACAAAAAATAACCAAATTAAGATCATAACCATTTAATCTTATGTATGTTCACTAATAACATATAACACCAATTTTTTACAACCATTATCACCTTACATGTTTATCCTTACATGTATATAAGTAAACCAATCATGAAAACCTAGGAAACAAATGCTCCCAAAACATTGAAATTGAACCTCTTAACCCACAAAAAATGTCATGAATAAACTTAAAAAGGTTACACTAAATAAATTACATCTATAAGAGTTTATGTAAATATTTATGAGTGAATGTAAATTTCTTTATCGATAACATTAATATCAAGTAAAGGAAACCATCATACTTAAGGTAAGGGATTATACCCGAACCTTCATTATTCCTTCAGGTTGTTCTATCTTTCTTTTTTCTCAAATGAATTGATCTATTATTTTTTTAATATATTATAAATTCTGTTTATATTATCTAAAATCAGGTATCAATATACATTCATTTTCTCTTTCAGGGATATACTTGTTTTTAAATGATTCCCTCCTCGATTCTTCCTGATAAGCAAGTCCGTTTTAAGGGAACTTCCCAAATTCTTACACAATTTCAAGTACAAAATATCATCTATTTTAAGAAATCATTGTTTTTATAAAATAATTATTTTTATTATTAAAACATTATTGGTTCAATTCTATTTTTATATAAAATATTTTTCCCTTTTCTATTTTAAATGATCTTTAGTATTTTCCTTAAAACCGAACTAAAATGTTTTAATGCTAAATTTTTTTGAATACTCATTTTACATGTTATCATATGTATTTGAAATATATTACCATGATATATTCCTATTTTACTTTATTAATGTTCATGTATGCTTTTTATACCTTTGTTTCATGGACACTTGCATGATACACCCATTTATAATGCTTTATAACATGATTATGATGCCCAATTCTTTCTATGGGTACCCTTAAGTTTATGTATGATTGATTATGCATGATGATTTATGTGGAAAACATATTCATAAACATACTATGATGGGTGCACCCAGATTTAACTCCAACGCATTTTGATAAGTTTATTCTCATGAGACGTTATATGAAACGGTCTTGGAGGTTAGGCTTGACTCGTGCTCCATGTGTAATGGTCTTGGTGGTTAGCCTGGACTTTTGCTACTCTAAGTGCAGCGACCCTTGAATCATGATAAAGTCATGTTTTATGATGCTGCCACATTACCAAGATTCCATGATTATATGATCCCATGTTCTAAATGTTATTATTCCTTATGTTTAATTGTGTACCATGCCTCTTTATATTAGTATGTTATGACTTCTAACCCATGTACTAAGATTTATTATTATATTTATTCCCTTACTGGGATTCTAGATCACCCTTTTGTTCATGTTATCCCTAGGTCATCCTATATATACCAAGAAGGGAGTATCAGAATGAGAAAGAATGTTCTATTTCAAAATAAAACTTTGAAGTTTTTAAAATATAAATGCTAATTTAGATGGAGGTTCTCAAAAGAGAATAATTTACTAAGTTGGATCTTGATAAGCTGAAAGTGTTCTTGGTTGAACAATGTTTTTTTATTCTATATATGAAAGAACAATAGTTTTTCAAAGAAAATAGAAAAACTAGCATGATTTTTGGCTATTTTAAGTGATTTTTTTGAAGTTTGGATAGTTTAGATGAACCATATAATCCTTCCAAACACCTTGATTTTATTTTCAGTGGATTATTTGTAGTCAATGTTATATATATCATGTTTTAATATATTTTTTAGTAAGAATATGTTCTATAAGTTATTTTGTAGTTTCTTTTAAAAAAATTATACTTTTATTGGTTATCATACATAAGAATGTAATTAATATTTGATTATATCATTACATAAATTAGTCTATTACTGTAAGTAATAAATAATTTTTTTTAAATATTACTTGTGAAAAAACTATTTTAAAGTATTTTATTCCTTGAAAATATTTTAATTTCTTGAATATCATATATGTTATAACTTAGGGGAATTTATTATTAAATGTGTATTTTATTCATTAAAAATAATAGTTTATATACTCCTTGATTACATATTTATATCTTTTTAAAGCATGAATTTAGTGGAAGTCTGTTTTACTACTTTTTTACTCTCATCTTTTTTTTCATCACAGAAAGGAGGAGAAGTTTTTTTATTTATCAAAGAATAAATATGTAAGAAAATTTTATATGTGAAAATTATGTGAAATTTTATAAAAAATATGAATGGGGATAAATTTATATAGATATGAGAAATGTTACTAAAGGAGAAATGTGTTTTTAATTTATTTATTGTCATTAAAATTTATTATTCTAAAAATTGTTTTTAAATTTTACAAATTTAGTTATTGGTTTGTGATCATAAAAATTGGGGAGACTGTTTATCATGTGTTGATTCAACAATTTCATTAATTTCTTTTTGGTTTCAATGCTCTTAAACACCCACATTTATACTACTAATAAATTTTCTTTTAAGTTAATTTCAATAAGATAATATTTATTAGAATATTTATTCTAAAATTATAGTAAATTCATTGATCTGTGGGAAATTATTTTTTAAAGTACTCTATAAGTATTTTTAAATTATTCTAAAAATTCTATTCATAACCTACATTTGTAAATGTAACATATGGTTCAGCAGCCCTACATTTGAAATAATACATATGGATCATGTACCCTACGCTATTAGAAAAGTTTGGAAGAAAACCAATGTTTGAGAAAAGGGAAGTGTTGTTTATCAAACCAATGTTTGTGAACAATTATATGATTTCAACTCTATGTTTGTGAACAACCATACATTGTTAACCCTATGTTTGTATTTTTTTTCATTTCATAAAAGAACCCTATGTTTAAATATTCAGCCATGGAGTTTTAAATTCAAGATTTTATCCATGATTTCCACAATTGTTGTCACACCCTGACCATGGGTTTCTCTTGTTTTTTTAACAATTTTCAATGTTAATATTTGGTTGAACTTTAGGTTCAGGTCCTGGTTTAAAATTTTTAAAGTTTGATAATTTCGGTGGGTTTCGGGTTGGTGTATGGGCACCGCATAGTTAGCAGTAAACTTTCGGTTGACCTAGGTGATTGTGCGGTTGGCTGCCCAATATTTAAAATATATAAATTTTATGAAAATAAAATAAAGTAAATGTTTAAACCATAATTATAATAATAAAAATTTTGTAGATCATAATATTATTATTATTATAAAAACTCTTGTTAATATCATTATTATTAAATTGTTATTAATAAAATTATTATTAAAAATGAAATGAATTTTATTAATATTAATATTATTATTGTTGTTGTTATTATTATCATCAATTTATTATTAATATTATTATTATTAATTTATTTAAGTTAGTAGGGTTAAAAAAAATCTAATCGCTACCCCCTTTCCATGTGCCCCCCCTGTTTCCCCTGCCTCGCACGACCACCCAGCCAGCCCCACCCCCATTGAACCGGCAACCTCCCCTCCACCGGCGCACGACCCTCCTCTAGGATCACCTCCATTAGCTCATGACCCTCCTTCCCCCTCCCCTCCATTGGCGTGCAAACCTTCGTATTCCCTTCCCGGTGCACACAACTCAGACAACTAACCCCCTACCTCAAAATCATCACCTCCTCTCTGGCCGATGTTTCCCTCATAGGCATCCTCTCTACTCTATCCATGACTCCCTTGTCAATTCCCACTTCCTCCAGTGTGTTTGTTTTATCAATTTTTATGGCTTTATTGGATTTGGTTGGACCCTAAATCCAAGGTTGATGCATGACTCATTTTTTGGGGTTTTAGGGATTGTGGATCGTTTGTAATGTGTTTTCCTCTCTTCCGTCAAGGCTTCATTGCATTTGCACTCAACTGGTAGGTGTTTCCGTGGATTATTTTTTAGATGTTCTTAATATGATTGTGTGTCTTTATAAATGTGTTTTATGGATTTATTGTGTGGTGTGAAATGTGTTATGAAAGTATTTTGGTATTCTTATGTGATGAAAATGGGTTTCATAAGGGATAATGGCCATGTTTTGATTGTGTTTTATTATGGTTCTTTTTGAAATAATTTTATGAATTGTTTGAGAAATGTGAAGTCTGTTTTCAAGGGAACTTGTGGTGAAAATGTATCAAAAATGGATTTTTCAAATGAAATGAATTATAAGTGGCATGTTAGCCTTGTTGTAAACTTTGTAATACGATTTGATAATTGAGTAAATAATGTGAAACATGTTTTGAAATGAATGTGGCTTGTGGGTGGATTTGAAACGTGCTTAAACTATGAAAAGTTGATTCATTTAATTGTGTGTTTTTATTAGATATTTTTAAATGGGTTCTTTATGAAATGTTAAATTCACGTTAAAGTGTGTTTTGAAATCGTTTTGGTGTGTGTAAAATGGAAGGTTCCTTGTTTGTGGAAAATAGTGGGATGCTTGGAAATGCTCAGTGAAAAAAAGATTTCACATTGTTGGAAAAAATGGTTTTCAAATTTCTTTTGGTAAATGAATTCGGGGTGTGTAAAACTTAAAGGTCCATTTAGAACTGCTTACTTTAAAAATAGTGTTTTCTTTTAAAAAAAAATTTCTTATAAGTTTCATTGGTTTTTGAATCATATCTGGGTTACTTTATTTTGATTAATTTTATTTTAGGGTATTATGATGTTTATGGATTCATGATTTTTTTATTAAGGTGCATTGGTCATTGCTTTGTGCTTTCGAGTCTCCGAGCCTAAGGCGACTCGCCTGCGTATGCATAGGTAAGTGTATATATATATAGTTTCCCCCATTATGTGTATATTCATCCATGACAGTGAATATACATGTATGTCTCTAGGTGTTCCTATGTATATATATGAAAATGCATACATAAGAGAGTGGATATGGTTATATGCATATAAGAATATATGTAAGGATCTCCTTGCACATGTTCATGGCCATGAAGGTGTGTTCATAGTAGCTAGGTGTTCTTATATGTATGTGAAGATGCATATGCTTAGTAGAGGAGTAGTGGATCTTAGTTAGAAAGCACCAAGGGCTGAATGTTTGGTTTGGTTCAATTATTAGGTTGGATCTCAATGCATTAACCTTTAAATTTAATAATCATTTATTTCTTGTTTTTCACACCTAGTTTTTATATAAATTATTGATATAGAACTATTAGTAAAATTGTTCGTCTTGAATTGGAGTGGTTTCTCTCTTGTAAAGTATTTCAATAAATTACTTCATTTTATTTTTCACATAAATTTCTTGATGAAATTCCCCTTTGTCCTTTATAAATGTGTTTTATATTTAAAATGCTGACTTGGGTTTGTTAATTGAGTGTCTAAGTGGATTTTGGTTTTGAAATCGGCATGTGTTGGTTCTTTTGGAAATAGTTTAGTGTTAAATAGTTGCTTGAGGCCCGTTTGGTACTTTTGTAAAAATTAATTACATGAAAAAATATCTTTGGGATGCACCTCTTTCCATGTTGGATATTGATAAGAATGGGTGGTCCTTGGATGGGACTTCCCTTGCATGTTGATGGTAGCAGGTAAGAGGGAGAAAATACCTTGGAGTAATTCAGGGGGTAATTTTTTTGTGTGTGTTGATTGTGTAAGATGAAAATTCATGTGTTGGATTGATTGTTTAACATTGTTCTCTCACATCCCTATTATTTTTGACATGGGAACCTAGCATAGTGGGCAAATTTTTGGTGAATGATTGCTGCACTAGTTTAGATTACACACTGGCTAGTGACCCATAACAGGGGAATATTTTCTTATTATTATTATTATGGGATTGGGACCCTCAATCAGGCCAGGTAGGGCAATGATTGATCATTTTGATGTTATAACGTCATCAGGTAGGGAATGCCTTTGGGACGAGTCACATGTATAGTACATTCTAGATTATTCATGATCTCCTAGGTTCTCTCATGTTTTTTCGTACTTAGTATTCTGTAGTAGATGATTGAGATTCATGTGCTAGTTGGTTGATCTTGTGTGGTGTTTTTATGTTACCTATGTTGTATGTTTGTTGATCTTGTTTCCTTTAATAGTGTAGCTTCTTTATAAATGTGATAAAATTGTATCAAGTGTTTATGGAAAAAGGTTTTGAAATTTTTTTACACTTCCTTCCTTTTTTTAGTGTAAACATCACCTCCTTAAAATGGAAATTCCTGCTTCTTAAAAAGGGAATTAGGTTTTTAATTGAAAAAGGGCAATGGACCGTGATTTGTTTTAAGAATAAAATGTGTCAAAACATATATTTATACATTGTATTTAAAACTTGAAATTCATGGATCTTTTATTTAAAGGAAATTCATATGAGAATAGCTTGTTTGGTCATGCCTAATGAGTTTTAATATTAATGCCTATAGTTTTATCTTTGTTTTTAGATTTGGTGTGACTTGCTTGGATTCGCTGCCATAGTGCAATGTTGGTTTGTGTTCGGTGGAGACCCATAGGGCCACATGGAGGCATATGCATCTTTATTTTCTCTTTGCTGGTATTTTTTATTTTCATTGTTCATTTTTTTTATTTGTCTTTCATTTATGAGCCAAATTGTTTCCCACCTATTTAATCTTGATGCCCAACACTAGTTTCCAGCCCGTGGGGATTGGGAATTCCCTTCAATACATGTTGCGGGCCAGATCAGGTGACCGTTTTAGGGTCAACCCGGGTTGGTTTGTGAAAAAATGGTATCAGAGGAGGCCCTTGATATTGGGGGTGTTTGGTAGATAGAGATTAGAACTATTAGTAACAAAGAGTTAGGTGTGGGAAGAGCTTCATGAACTATTTCTCGCACAAATCCTCGAGTTTCCAAGGGTAGTCTGGGTTTTGAGTCTTAGGCTATTGTTTTGGATTGAGGTATGAAAATGTAGGCGATCCAGTTTCATGTTGTGACCTCACATGGAGTAGTAACCCATGTGGAGTTTGGGTACATTATTTAAGTTTATTCTAGTTGTTGACGCCTACTTGGGGCGTGACTCGCTACCATGTCTTCAAGATAAGCTTAACTTCTAGTTCCTCATTCTGGTGGTCTGTTGTGAGTTGCATTGTATTTGGTTCTGGTTTGTGTAAGTGTGCTTTTGAAAATGAAAGTGGAATTTGAAATGAAAATTATTTCTCTAAAATGGCATTGTGTTAAAGAGGTTTTGGGATTTAAAATAAAAATGGTGATTTTGAAAAAGATGATTTTGTTTGTGTTAGTATTTTTTTGGCTTCCGGGTATGTTTTCTTGGATCGGGGAGTTTTTTCTATTGTGTTTTGTTTTTATGATGGTTTCAGTTTTGCGTTCCTCATGTTTCTCAGAGTATGCTACCCAGAAAGGTCCATAAAATTGTTAATGAGTCATGCCCAATTCCAGTTCTTTTTAGGTGTCGCCTATTATTCGAAGTGATAGAGGACCTTTAGAGAAAGTGAAGTGGTTTGAAGGAATAAGAGAATGTATTTTGATTTTTGGGAACTCCCAAGGTTGTTAAAGTTCGTTTCATCTTGGGTTTTTTGAGGGTCTAGTTTTAGACCAGTGGAGGTTAGATGTCTCATCATCATTGGAATTTTGGGTGACATGGAAAATATCCAAGGCCACCATCCTCTAAGGTTTATACCTAAAAAGGTGATGTTAAGAAAGGTGGAAGAGTTATGCGATGTTTGATAGGGACAAGGGCTAGTAAAAGACTATGCTGACCAATTTTAAGAACCTATTACTCTTTTCATTTGGAGTTCTCACCCATAGATTATGGGAAAGGTGATCTCATCCAGTGAAACCTATTTTGAGAGGTTGGTGGATGGGGCATTTTTAGCGGGGTCAGTTCTTGAGGTGTAGTTAATGGTGGACGGATTTCGTGAGGGTTCCCCATTTGGCATAGAGAGAATGTCGAAGGAACCTTTCTATAAGAATCTATCCTTTTTGGTTCTGGAATTTAGTTCGTCAGAACACTTTATGGTGTGCCATCAGTATGGCTAGTTCATACATTCCAAGCCATCTTTTTTTCATCCCTCCAAAGTCTTCCCATCGTTGTGGTCATTTGGGTCACCAAGGGAAGTTCTTTAGGAAGTTCCTCTTGAGGAAGGGTTTATGATCATGGGATGCTAGTACCTGAGTATGAGGCAGGAGATGCTTCGGCCATCAGATCCCTAGCCACAGGTCTCAATGTGAAGCTCGTGCACAGTCAGGAGTTGGAGAGGATGTGTGAAACCTTGGAGCATATTATATTTCCAGCTTTGGGTCAGAGATATCTGAAATTTATTTGTTTTATTATTTTTAAATTTTAATTTCATCCTTTATTACAGTGGTATTATGAACTCATTTTATCATAATCCAAGCGGTTGTGTCTTTTCTAAGTGTGGCATCTCTAAATCGTTTGTTTTCTTTGATGGGTGTTTGGCCTGTGGATGAACATGTCTGTATTTGTTTTGGTTTTAGATATATTTGTTTGGATATTTTTGGGTGTTGTGAGATGGGTGGACGATGTTTATGGTCTTCTGTTTAGTTTGGGTTTCTTTTCATAAGTTTGGCGGTGTTGTTGTTCGCCCTTGTGGGGATGTCTTTCAATTCTTGTTTGATATCTCCCTTGTTTTGGTGTTCTGGTATGCTAATTTGCCTTGTAATAGGCCTCTTGTTTAAACCCTAGGAGTGGAGTCATTTCGTTAGCATTAAGAAAGTTGGTTGAGTTTGGGTTAGGAGTTTCATAGTTTCTGGTTGTAGTAAGGTCGTTGTTCGGGTAGGTACGGGTTAGGAGTTCCCGCATTTCCACTCCCTAGGGTGGTGTGTGCGGATTTTAAAGTTTCTGTGTCAGTGGAATTCTTGTGGTGGGGAGAACCCTCTCATTTTCTCCTCTTTTTGTGGGTTGTGGTTTTGTCTAGATCAATCAGGTTTCACTTGGGTAATAAATAGTCACCCCTAAATTCCTTGTTTTTTCTAGTTGTGTTCAGTTATGGACTTGAGTTTTTGGTTTTCCTTCAGCTGGGTGACTTTTTCGGGGAAGAAAGTGGTTGTGGTGGGGAGAATTGTCACACCATGACCACAAGTTTCTCTTATTTTTTAATTTTTTTCCAAGTGAATCTTTGGTTGAAGTTCAGGTTCGGGTCTCGGTTTAAAAATTTTGAAGCTTGATAATTTCGGTGGGTTTTGGGCCAGTGCACAGGCACCGCAGGGTTAGCGGTAACTGTGTGGTCGACCCAGGTGACCATGTGACCGGCTTCCCAATACTTAAAATAAATAAATTTTATAAAAATAAAACAAAGTAAATGCTTAAACCATAATTATAATAATATTATTCTTATAAATCATAATAATATTATTATTATAATACATATTTTTTAATATCATTATTATTAAATTAGTATTAATATTATTATTATTAAATATAAAATTTATGTTATTAATATTATAATTATTTTGATTTTTATTATTTTCAATTTTTTATTAATATTAATATTATTAATTTATTTAAGTTAGTAGGGTTAAAAAACCTTAATCGCTACACCCCCTTCCCTGTGTGGCATGCCACCCCCCCCCCCCCCCATTTCCACTTGCCTCACATGGCCACCCAGCCAACTCCCCCACCCCCCATTGCACCAGCAACCTTCCCTCCACCAGCTCGCGTCCCTCCTCTGGCCTACGCTCAATTGGTGTGCGACCATCTGGCCTCCCTTCCCAGCGTGCGCAACTTGGACAGACGACCCCCTACCTTGTCGGTACTGCATCCTCTCCGGCTAGCATTTCCCTCACCTGTGTCCTCCCTGCTCTGGTCGTGCCTCCATCATCAGTTCCCACTTCCTCTGGTGTGTTTGTTTTATCAATTTTTGTGGTTTTATTCAATTTGGATAGACCCAAAATCCAAGGTTGATGTGTGACTCATTTTTTGGGGGTTTTAGAAAGTAACACCCCATAATGATAAATGGTTAAATGAATAAATGATACGACTCATGTCAACAAGGCGCACCTTCCTTTTTAGAAGCCTACCTGATTAGAACTCCATAGTTAAGTGTGTTTTTCCTAGAGTAGTGATCAGTATGGGTGACCTTATAGTAAGTTTCCTAAGGTGTGTGTGAGTGAAGACAAAACACACTAGAAATTACATGTGTTTTCTTGTGGGGACCGTCATTAGTCAGATGACCTGTTCAGGCACGTGGGTGGACCCCAGGGTGGGGACCACATGTCTGTGGGGAAACTAGTGGTACCTGGAGGGCCAGTACCTGACGAATATGTTAAGGCGGGGTGTCTGTACTATCATTGGGGCCAAGTTGTTACATTTGGTATGAGAGGGGTTACCATCCTTAAGTGTGGTGCACTGCCTGGGTTGAGATGTGGGCCCACAATGAGGACGTTGTACTCTAAATGGGGTGAATATAACATCCTATAATGATAAAGGGTTAAATTATTAAATGATATGACTCGTGTCAACAAGGTGCATCTTTCCTTTCAGGAGCCTACCTAATCAAAACTCCACAGTTAAGCATTCTTAGCCTGGAGTATTGATCATGATGGTGACCAATTGGAAAGTTTCCTAGGGTGTGTGTGAGTGAGGAAAAAACATAGGGAAAAGGACATGTGTTGGCCTGTGGGGATAGTCATTAGTTAGATGACCCGTTTAGGCACATGGGTGGGCCATAGGGTGAGGACCACGTGTCTGCAGGGCAACTGGTGGTACCTAGTGGGCCAAGACCTGCCGACCATGTTAAGGTAGGGTGTATATGCTGTCATTGAGGCCTAATTGTCATAATGGTTTTCCTAGAAGTAAATATCTATTCAGAATGATAAATGGTTAAATGACTAAATGATATGAATCATGTTAACAAGGTGTATATTTACTTTAGGGAGCCTACCTGATTAGAACTCTATAGTTAAGCATGCTTGGCCTGGAGTAGTGATCAGGATGGGTGAATTTTTGAGAAGTTTTCCAAAGTGAGTGTGAGTGAGTAAAAACACACTAGAAAGGACATGTGTTGGCCTGTGGGGACATTCATTGGTCAGATGACCCGTTTAGCCATGTGGGTGGGCCCCAGGGTGGGGGACACATGTCTGTAGGGAAACTGGTGGTATCTAGTGGGCCACAACTTGACGACCATGTTAAGGCTAGGTGTATGTGTTGTCATTGGGGCCTAATTATTAAAATGGGTTTTCTAGAAGTAAATATCTATTCAGATCTTTTTTATGATCGATTCAAAGGTTCACTTTCAATGGAATAAATCATTTCTATTTTTATGGGATGTCAAGAATCTCTTGAATGATTTTGAATTAAAATATTCATGATTCATTTTGTGAGAAGTGGTTTGACCTGGAGATTTTTGACATACTGTATAAATATCGAGACTATCTTTATTGAAAGAAAAAAAAGAGAAGAGTTGAGATACACAACAAATATATACATAAGGAAAATATATGTTTGAAAACAAGAAGTGTGTCATTTCCTTTAGAGATTTACTTTGGTGACATGCATTTTTTAATCTATTTGATTGAATCACTATTATTTTTATCACTACTAATGCACCTTATTGTTACATATTCTTTTGTAATATTGATGATTCATTTTTTAGGGATAAAATTTGGATACATATATGTTTACAGACCTTTATGGTGTTTTCTCTGTCACTATTTGAATAAATCCTATGAAACATTGAATATCTATTTTTTGTTGTTAATTATTGAATATCTAAATACATCTATTATTTGCTGATGCAACTGTGAAGTAAATCATGTTTTCTCAATCAAATCAATCTGTATTGATTTATTAAAATTTCAGCTACTCGAACTTTGTCATGGTAAAGTGTTATCTTCTTGTACTAAGATGTGGATTTCTGGTTCCATGTAAAAAAACATGACTCCCTATAAAATTATTATAAGGTTTCAACTACCTGTACTAATTTTTTTGATTAAGAGGTCTCCAAATAAAAGGACCCACTAGTGAAAATCACCAAACTTGTGGAGTAGAGGATTGGTGGAGTAGAATATGGGATCTTTATTCTACGAACATCTATAAATTGCAATATTATTTTCCTTATTTATTTCCATTTCCCACTCACCTTTTTAAGATAATTAAAGGTTTTCTTCATTACAAGAGTGGTGTTTGGAATCTATCAATGTTGTTGAAGAACACAATTCACCGCCCTTTTCTATCTTTGTTTTAATCATAGTCACTCTAAAATAACAAGTAAGTTTTCTTATGTTATAAAGATTTATATTAAAATAATCCCTAAACTTTATCAAAAGTATCTTGATATAAAAATGTTATATTTTTACCTTTATTTTCTATGAATCGATAGTCTTTTCACCCCTAACAGATTTATGGTTTTGTGGTTGTTAACTTTCTCATGACCATGTTCTATATCACTATCTATTATTCCTTGGACATTAGTTTTCTACCACATTTATATATTTTAAATTACCATTAATTTTATCCTTATCTAGGAACCCAAATATTTTATATTTTAGGTAACTGTTATGTTTCTTGATTTCCCTTTTCAAAAGAATTTTTATTATCCCTCTGCACGATGTGGGTATTCAACCAAGTTTGAACCTTTGATGACCGAGATAAAATTGTGAGGGTAAAATTTATTTAAGGGGGTAGAATATAACACACCTAAAATTTACCTTACAATAATAATAATCTCTATAAATTTCTTGACACGCAACACCAATCTTTAAAAAAATTGTGATATGCTATAAAAAATATTATTATTTAAATGTGATTATTATAACCAATCCATTAAATTAGCGAGTATGTATATGAGTAAATACATTATGAAATATATTTATAATGGTCATACTAAAAACCAGTATATTTATTAGTACTTAGTAAATAATCACTCAATTTTTAGTAAAATCATTTTTATGCTTCAAAAATATGTTTTCTTCAAAAATGGTATTTATAACATTTTGTTCATGGAAATTAAAATTAATTTATAGCACTTTTAGAAATTGTATCTTATAAAATTAACATCATTTATGAATTAAAAATATCAAAATTAAATTAGTGTAAAGTTTTTGTATTTTTCTAAAATTATTTATTTTTCAGTGAGTTGTGAAAAATGCCAATTTTCAAATACTCTCATTTATTTTCTTTAAATAAAGTAATTTAAAAGTCCCATATTATTTGGGACTTGGTATTAAAGTGACATATGATAAATTTTATTTACAATAATATAATTAATTATATTTTAATTATCAAAATTTATTATTTTGATAAAGTTAATTTTTATGCCTAAAACAAAATTTTCTAGAAACTCTTGTTCATTGTGTTTTACACACTTATATTAAAATTAGTTTCCACCACTTTTAAAAATATATTGAAAAAATGAACATAATTTTTAAAATAATCACCTCAAAATTATCCTATATTGAAATTTTTAGAATTTTCTGAAAGGATTTGTTCTTATTGAATGGCAAAAAATGTTGATTTTTATTGAAAAATTGCCTTTTCATTTAAATAAATTACAAAGTTCGAATTTTTTAAATGGGTTTAGAAGTATCATTAGTTAAATAGTATTATTAATAATATAATTTAGTACATTGTAATCAATTTTATATTGAATTTTTATATAAGAGTTCCTAAGGATAGTTGAACCATTGAGAAGGGGGTTTGAATTAGTGGGTGTCATTTTACAAATTTCTACCTTTATGAAATTTAACTACTGAAACTTTCTAGATTTATCTTCCTTATAAATTTTTATAAGAAAATAAAAACCAAAAAAATTTATAAAATAAAATAATCCATGAATTATTTATAAGGTTCGACCTCAGTGTGAGAACCAACATCCTTTCCATTGATAGTCCCGTGGGTCCATAGAAATTCCCTATTAAAAAGAAGTGAATACAAATTTTAAACCAAATTTTATTAGTATTATTATATATTCCAATATTTATTATTATAATGACTCCATTTAGTTTAATTTTTTTTACCAAACTTAAACCATAACAAAAAATGTAACTGTGTGAATTCGGATTCAGAAAAGTTCATCCAGAAAGTCTATCTGATTCCTCTATCTGGCTTATCCATATGGTGTGCCTATGTTTGTTAATCTCCATCCAATGAACCTTTTCTAAAACTGTACTTTATAAAAACATCTATTAAATCTCATTTAACAAAACTCAATTCCTTACAAACTTTCTTCATGGAAACTCTATTTTTTACACTATGTCTAGAATTCTTCAACCTGAAACTCAACTTCGGTTGGAAAATAACTCTGACACACACTCTATAAAACTCTTACTTTTTTCATGCATGAACAGTTCCAAGTAAAAATTTCTTTTTCAATGCTATTTATAGGTTCTCCCAAAATTTTTAATTAGGGAAAATAAATTCATTTTCTTTCTCACTAGATCAATGGTCTTTTAACCCCTCATAGTTTTTTTTGTTTTTTTGGTCGTTAACTTTCCCATGACCATGTTCTCTATCACACTCTATTAGTCCTTATACCCCAGTATTATCCTCTAATTATATATTTTAACTTCTAATTAATTTTAATCTTCTCCATGATCCCAAATATGTGATATTTTAGGTAACCTTTATTTTTCCCATTTTCCCTTTTGAAAAGAAGTTTTATTATCCCTCTAACCGACGTGGGTATTCAATAAAGTTTGAACCTTTGATGACCGAGATAAAATTGTGAGGGAATAATTTATTTAAGGGATTTTAATATAACACCCTTAAAATTTATCTTAAAATAATAATAAGCTTGATAAATTTCTTTACATGCAACACCTGGATTTAAGAAAATTGTGATATGCTATAAAAAATTAAAATTTAAATGTGACTCTTATAACCTATTCATTAAATTATAAGGTATGATTAAGAGTAACCAAATTATGAAATATAATTATAATATTCATACTCAATACAAATATATTTATTAATACTTAGTAAATAATCACTCAATTTTTAGTAAATACATTTTTATGCATCAAAAATATGTTTTCTTCAAAAATGATTTCTATTACACTATGTGTGTGGAAATTAAAATTAATTTCAACCACTTTTAGAAATTGTATTTTATGAAATGAAGATTTTTTTTAAATAATCATGTGAAAATTAAATTAGGTTGAAATTTTTGGATTTTTCTAAAATGGTTGATTTTTCAGTGAATAGTGAAAAATATCAATTTTCAAATACTCTCATTTATTTTCATTAAATCAGGTAATTTAAAAGTCTCATTCTATTTTGGATTTGTTATTAAAGTGAAATATGATCCATTTAATTTATAATAACCTCATTAATTATATTTCAACTAAAAAATCATTATTTTGATATAAGTTAATTGTTATGCTTAAAACACATTTTTTCTAAAAACTATTTTCATTGCATTTTTCACACTTATATTAAAATTGATTTATATGAATTTTAAAAATATTTTTGAAAAAATTAACTTTTTTTGAAATAATCATGTCAAAATTATCCTAAAGTAGAATTTTTATAATTTTCTGAAAAGATTTATTTTTCTATGAATAGTAAAAAAATACGGATTTTTATTTAAAACTACCTTTTCGTTTAAAGAAAATAAAAGGTTTAATTTTGTGTTAAAATGGTTTTAGAAGTATCATTAGTTAAATTATATTATTAAAAATAAAATTTAGTTCATTGGAATCAATTTTATGTTTAATTTTGATATTGAAGTTCCTAAGGATAGTTGAACCATTGGGGGGGGAATCAATGGTTGTCTTTTTAGAAATTCCCAACTTTATGTAATTTTACCCCTAGAACTAGTTATATTTGTCTTCCTTCTCAATTTTTATATGAAAATTACAATCATTCAAAAGTATGAAATTAAATGAGGAATGCAATATTTACAAGGTTCAAACTCAATGTAATAACATACATCCTTTCTGTGGACAGTCTCATGGATCCATGAAAATTCACTATTAGAAATAAGCGAATTTTTTTTATCCATATCCCATTTTTATCCTTATATATTCCAATAAGTATAATTATACTGAATCACTTTAGTTTACAAATTGTTTTTACAAAACATGAACCATAATAAAAATGTAACTTTGTGCATTCTGCTCCAGAAAATTTAGTCCAAAAAGTCCATATGACTCCTCTGTCTGATTTCTCCATATGGGGTTCCTTTGTTTGGTAATATCCATCTGAAGAAACTTTTCTAAAACTGTGTTTGATAAAAAATTATGTTTTATCTAATTTTAAAAATCTCGATACCTCACAGAATTTCAACACAGAAACTCTATATGTGGCACTCTGTCCAGAATTCTTAAACATAAAACTGAACTTTGTTTGGAAATTCACTCAGAAACAAACTCTATATCACTTAATAATTTTTTATTGTGTGAACAGTGTCAATTGAAATGTGTTTTTTCACTTCTATTTGTAGGTTCTCTATGAATAGTGAAGGTAGAAAAATAAACTCATTTTTCAACTCACTAAAAATAAAATTTAAAAACTCCCACTAAACTCAATTAAATTAGATGATTCTAAAGATTTTTAGAATATTCTATAATATTATTATAGAATCAGTGTCATCAAACTTTTTATGTTCATAAAACTGAAACATTGTACATCTAGAAAACTATAACTTTTTAACTTTTAAAAAACTGCAAATTTTTACACATGGAAAACTGAAACTTTAAAACTTATGGAAAATATTCTATGTATGATGATATTATTTATATAAATTCTCCATATAATTATACTATCTATCAGATCATAATTTTTATCTAATCAAACACTTTATATTTTGGAAAAAAGTTCTCCCAATTAAGAAAGTCTATCTAATTAAAAAAGATCATATGTTTAAAAAAGTATGTACGATTATAAAAAACCATCCGATTAGAAAAATTACATCTGATTAAAAAACACTATCTAATTAGAAAAAGTAAATCCAATTACAAAATTATTTCCAATTATAAAAATATAATCCAATTAAAAATTTAGATCTGGTAAGAAAAGGTTCATCTGATTAGAAAAAGTACATATGATTTGAAAAAGTTCATATGATTACAAAAATATATCTGATTAGAAAAATTCTATCTGATCTTCACTTTGTAAAACTTGAAATTCCATATTTTCTTAAAAATCATCATTAATAATGTTTTTATAGAAAAATTCATCTGATTCACTATTCATACGATAATAAAGTATAAAATTTCCAAAAAAAGTTCATTTGAAAACATGAACTTTAGAAACTCCAAAATTGTTCACTTTTATTTTCTTCTAAAAACTTTTATTCATATCATGACTTATTCATGATGATTTAGGATATTAAAATAACAACATAGCATCATATTCCACTATAATAAATATTCTTAACAAAATCTTTACAACTTCCTTACTTTCTTACTTTCTTTACCTTAGAAAGTTTTTAACTCCCTGAATTTCTAACTTTCTTTATCTCAGCAAATTTCTTAAGTTCTAGACTCTCTAACTTTATTTATCTCAAAAACATTTTTAATGTACAAACATTCTAACTTTATTTATCTTAGAAACTTTCTTAACTTACATAATTTATTACATTCTTCATCTTAGTAATTTTTTTAACTTCCAACATTCTTCATCTTAGAAACTTTCTTAACATCCATACTTTCAAACTTTCTTTATGTCCTCAAATTTATTAACTTTAGGCTTTCTAACTTTATTAATCTTAGAAACTTTATTAACTTCTAGAATTTCCACCTTTTCTTTATTTAATCATATGTATAAATTTTCTACTTTATAAATCTATAGAACATTCTAAGTTTTTAAATTTTACGAATTTATTCATATGCAGAACTTTTTAAATTTCTACATCTGCATAACTTTGTTCTTCTCCAACAACTTCATAAAAAAAAAGTTTGTTAACTTCTAGAAACTATTATTTTTCTATTTTACAAAAAACAATATTTAATAAAAGCTAGTTTCCAAAAAATTAAAAATTTTGTTAGGAAAAAATCTCAAAGTATCTTCAATATCCTCATTTGGATTTTTTGACAATATTCATTGAAAACTTTTAACACTCATCATTTTTCATCACTCAGATTTTTTCAAAACTCATTTTTATAATAGCTCACAATTTTTCACCTTTTACCAAAACACATCCTTCTTCAAGAGAGAGTTTCTTTACACCATACAACCAGATAAACTAATTTTTTTGAAGTAATTTCATCCCCTAATGATAAGAAAAATTGTGGTCATGTAAAGATAAAATCCCCCTCACTTGGATATTAACTATTTTATAAATCTCAATTTTATCCCTCTTCCATTTTTTAATCTACCCCATTTTATAATAATCACAACTTTAGATTCATTATAGAAATATTTTTTAAAACTTATTACAAATTTTTTAACTTATCTCCCCATTTTCCAACATAATCCAACATAGAGTGGGGTATTCCTTAAGAGTTTTAGTAATTCTTTAGTTGAGGTTGAACATGAATTTTCAACCTCAATTCTTTAAATCTATCCCTTATCATAGATTTTTTGAAAACACCAGAAATTTGATTTTTTTCTAAAATATACTCTAGCATCACATATTCATAATCAACTTTCTCCAAAATTAAATGATACTTGATATCAATATTCTTGGATCTTGAATTTTGTACAGTAATTTTGTAAAGATCAATAACACTTTGATTATCAAAAATAATATTCAATCGTATAGAAACTTTTGAGTTCAGATCTTCGAGTTTTACATTCATCCAAATCATCTCTGAAAATGAATTAGTGGAAGTAACATATTCTACATTTATTGTGCTCAATTTTACTAAAAAAATTCTTACTATTCCATCTCACACAACTTTCTTCCAAGAAAAATTTTCCTTCTGTAGTTGATTTTTTATCATTACAATCTCCATCCTAGTAATCATATGTATAATTAAGAAAGTTCTTATCACAACTTATTTTACTCAACATACCATACGTATATGTTACTTTGAAATATATTAGAATTATTTTTTCATCCAATATGTGATATTCCTTTATATCTCTTTTATATCTAGAATTCAAAGTAACATCATATACAATGTTGGGTCTTGTGGCTGTAAGGTATAATAATCTTTATATCAACTTTCTGAAATATTTTTGATTCACACTTTTCTAGCTTCATATTTACTCATATTCATGCCAACTAAAATAGGAGTATAAACTTTCTTGGAATATACCATGCCAACATTTTGTAACAATAATCTACATTATTTCTCTTGGTATGGAAATATATATATTTCCTTATGTTGCACTTGTAAACCAAGAAAAAAGGTCAATTATATAAGCATTAAAATTTCAATGTTCCTCTTCATTTCCTTTGAAATTTTTTCAAAATATTTGTCTATGTCTCCTAAAAAAATTATATCATAATCATAAATAATGAAAATAATACTACATGTTCTCACTTATTTTACATATAAGTTACTATAAAACTTTCCTTTGTAAAAGTTCAAATTATTTAGAAAATTATCAAGTTTATAATATCATGCACATGGTGCTTACATCAACCCATATAAGGATTTATTCATATTAAAAACCTTGGTTTCATCTTTGTCAAGTAATAATCCACAAGAATTATAAATGTAAACTTCTTCCCCAATCTCCCATCTAAGAAAAATGACTTTATATCCATCTAATAAAATTTATAACAATGATGCTAATCACAACTAATAACATATTAATAGTTTCTAATCATAAATATCATGTAAAAAGTATCTTCAAAATACACACCTTCAGCTATGAATATCTTTTACAAACAAGACAATATTTACTTCTAAAAATTTTCCATGTTAATTCAGCTTGCATCTATACACCCATTTTGTTCTAATAATGTTCTTTACCATTGGAAATGGAACAAGTTCCAATGTTTCATTTTTCTAAATTTGATGTATCTTTTCATTCATTACATGTACCCATTCTTTGTGTTCAATAGCTGATGAAACTAATTCATGTTCAGCCTCTAAGATAAGTGATGTTTAATTTTCTAATCTCAAATTTATTTGTGTATGAACTGAAGCTTTCTAATTTCCAATAGTGTTATCAAATTCCACCTATTTCTAAAGCGTATGGAATTTAAAATTTTTTATTTTGGTTTCAATTTCCTCACTATATGATTCTTATGAATATTCATGTATCTGTTTTGGCTCACTATCATCATAACCTTAATTTGAAGTTTTCAGTTTTTATTACCCAACATTTTCAATAACCTTTGTTACAAAATTTGGATTTTTAATAACTTTCACATAATAGGAATTAGAATACTTTTTAAAAAGTTTGTTCCAACATTTTTAACATTTACCCTTGGGTGAATATCCCATGAAAATGTATTCCTCATAATTTTTATCAAATTTTCCAATATATCGATTCTTGATCTTTAGTAAGAAGAAACTTCCAAAAACCTTAAAATATTTCCCTAAAGGGTTTTTTATAACACATTTAATAAGGAGTCATTTTATATTATGGAATTATAAAACATTAGTTTTGTACATGTATAATAGTATAAACAACTTCTCTCCAGTAGAACTTTGAAAGTTTGTATTTTGCTAACATGCTTCTTCCCATTTCCACCAAACTTTTACTTTTTTTACTTTTTGCTACTCCATTTTGTTGTGGGGTGTACAGCTCACTATATTAATGTTTTATTTCATGATTATTTAGATAATATTTAAAATAATTACATGTAAACTCTTTTCCATTGTAAGTTCTTAGCTTCATTATATACGTATCCATTTCTCTCTTAACATATCTTCAAAATAACTAAACATTTATGTAGCCTCTGATTTTTTATTTGTAAACATAATATTGTTAATCCGAGTGAAATAATAAATAAAGTGATAAAGTATAAATATAAATTCTTTTTATTGATGTCTCATTAGTCCAAAAATATATGAGTGAATAAGTTCAATATGTCTAGTAGATTGAATCTCAACTTTCATATGGATTTTACTAACCATATTCTCTTTTTGACATGTTTTAAAAACATAATATTACTTTCTCTTCAATATTTTAAAGTTCCTAAAAACATATACTTTAGAAATTTTATTCATAATTTTCTTCCCAAGATTCCCAATCCTACAATGCCACAATTTTTTTATCTTTAGTTCTCAAATAAAAGGATTTGTGAAGTTCTCTTATTTGAAATAGATTTACACTAGTTATTACTCCTCTGGTAACAACTTTACCATCCTCCACACTTCCTATGATACACGAGTATTTTCTAAATGTAAATTCTATTACATAATAAAAAATTTGATTCATGCTAAGTATGTTATATTTTAGCCCATAAACAAATATAACTTCTATAGATTTAAGTTTTTCTTTTTCAGTCTCGGCCATTACAATCTCTCAGATTTTTAAGGAGCTATCATTCCTAAAGTTAACTACTCCTTGATAACAATTTTCAATATCTTTAAAGATTTTTAAATCACCTATTATATGTGAATAAAACTACTATCAAGAATCTAATTTTTTTCTTTTAATTTCTTTCAAGTTTGTCTCAATAAAAAAACTGAATTTTTACAAATTTCATCCTTCCTACCTCTTTCTCTTTTCTAGCATAAGAATTTTGTCCTGAGAGAGTTTTTAAAAAAAATTCAAAAAAGTGACCTATTGGGTTACATCTTCTACAAACTTCCTCCAAGAAAAAATACCTATTTTTCATTGGGAATTTTTCTAACATCTTGATATTTTGTTTTTCCAACTTTCTATATCGTAGGAATGTTACTCACTTGTCTTTCACTATTGATCCCCCTTTGTTACTAAATATTTCTGAGTAAAGACATATCGTGCCAAAAATTGTAATATTTATATCCATAAATTCCACAATGCTAACAGAAACTATAAAAAAACCCAATTTTCTTAAGAAATATGGTCTTTTTTTGCTTGTTGATGTTCATAAAATTTTTCAACTTTAGTTTATTATGGGAGTGTGAAAAAAAATTTAGGGGAAATTTTCAACTTGTGTTATTGTGATATATTTTTTGAATCATTTCTCAACCCAATATTTCACAATTTTTTTAACACTAGTATTGTTATTAAAATCAGATGAACTATTACATTTGGTTGGTGAAGACTTCACTTGATTCTCAGAGTGATCTTTTTTTACATTCTAAGATGATTCTGTCTTTACGTCTGAAGCATTGTTGAAATTTTAATTTATTTTTCAAATTTAGTTTCAACCTCTAGAAGGTTAAATTGAGTTTTTCAAAGTTCATCTTCCTTATATGCATGTTTCTTGCTAATATATTACACCATCATTCCCTATTCAACAACTATCAGCTTTAGGTTTACAATATCCTGAGTATACTCATATTTTTTTATAAAAACATATATTCTTTTTTATAATCTTTTCCACATTCATTATTCCTTATTTTAATTTATTTTTTGAGTTTTTTGTTTTTATAAAGACATGATACAAGTTTATATACAATTTAGTATTCTCTATAAGATTATTATCTTAATTATTCTTCTTCACTTGTTGATGAATCTTCTTTTTTCTCAACATTTTCAAAGAAATGTTCTAATTTTTTTTAAACATTCATCTTCTGAAGAATTATAGAAATTTGTGTCAAATTCAACTTTCTTACTCAACATGATTATTCTATTTCTAGTAATTTTTTTTCTTACCACTAGTGTAATTATTATAAACCTTATATGTTCTTTAATTCTTCTTCCATCAAGTTTTTTCTTCACAATGATCTTAAAATTCATCGACCATCTTCTTAGGGAAATTCATAGCAAAATTACCAATACCTCCACACTCAAAACATTTGATTGGAAGTTTCCATCCATACTTTCCTATAACTCTCCAATAGTTATTAGAGATAAGAGAAATGATATTTTCATTCATTTAATCACATTTATATTTTGAATCACTAAGATTATCACTCTCAGAATCTTATATTTTTAACTTTCTCATAGCTTAAAAAGTCATTTAATCTTTGATATTCTTTTGGAATGAAAGTTATTTTCTCATTTCATAAGAAATAAGAAAGTTAGGTAGTTCATCAAAAGATAAATCATATTTATATTCTAAATATGATATTTTAGGAAAAAAAATTTCAAGGAATTTTCTCACAAGATTAATTACAATTGTAAAATCTTCCCAGAAATCTCCAAAACAGATAATTTTGCGCATGAATTCATTAAATTAGGTGAAATACTCATCAAAAACCTCTTCATATCTCATTATAATATCTTCAAACTTGTTTATCCAGATTTATAACTTCACCTCTTTTACTTTGGTGTTTCATTCAAAAATACCTTCAATCTTGTCCCAAATTTCCTTGGCTATATTTGAGACCCATCACCTTCATGAAAACATTTTCTGAAAGAACCATAAGAATGGAATTTCTAGATTTTCCAAAAACTTCAATGTTTTTATTATCATAAAAAGTTACAGGATCTTCTTTAGTAATGGGTAGAAACCTAATTAGAGCAGCATAAACAACTTACATTCCAAGTGAAAGAATATATGAAATCATTTATTTTATCTAACCTTGATAATTTTTTCCAAATAAGGTAGAAATACCTCTATTATATATGGAATTAATATTTTCATTATAATGGATTAACTGGGGAACCTTGTCTCTAATATCAATTAATGTTTCTAAGGAAGGTTGAACTAATAAGAAGGGGTGATTGAATGATTGGTCATCTTTTTTAAAATTTCCAACTTTTTGAAATTTAACCCATGCAACTTTTTAGACTTATTTTTCTTATCAATTTTTATAAGAAACTCACAAGCATGATAATGTAGTAGTGTATAGAAGGAACACAAGATTTACAAGGTTTGACCTCAGTGTGAGAACCTACATCCTTATCATGGCCACTCCCATTAGTTAATGAAAATTAACTATTAGAAATAATTGAATACAACTTTTGATTAAACTCTCATTGGTCTCCTTATATCTATTGATATCTATGATTATATTGAATTATATCCGTTTATAAATTTTTCTTACAAAACACAAACCATGAAAAAATTGTAACTTTTTTAATTATTATCTAGGAAATTTCATATGTAAAGTCCATCAGATTCCTCTACCTAATTTCTCCATCCAATGTGCCTTTGTTCAAAAATATTCATTTGATTATCCTTTTCTAAAACTGAACTTGATACAAAATTGTGTTCTATACTATTTAACAAAACTCAAAGGCTCACAAAAATTATACATGGAAACTTAATTTATTGCACATTGTCCAGAATTCTTTAACATAAAAATCAACTTCAGTTGGAAACTCACTCTTCTACAAACTCTACAACACTTCAAATTTTTTCACGCATGAACACTATCAAGTACGATATAAATTTTCACTATTATTTATTTGTGCCCCCATAATAATAAATGTGGGAAAGTAAATTCATTTTCCCACTCATTGAAAATAAAATTTTAAAACTTCATATAAATTCAATTTAATTAGATTTTTATAAATACTTATAGAATATTATGGAATATTTTTACAAACTCAGCATCCCTAAACATTTTACATTCAAAAAACCATAACTTTATACATCTAGAAAACTAGAACATTGTAACTTATGGAAAACTTTACCTTTGTACATCTAGAAAATTGTAACTTTATAACTTATGAAAAACTAAAACATTGTAACTTCTAGAAAACTGCAGCTTCATAACTTTTGGAAGACATTCTCTATCTGATTATACTATTAATGCACATTCTCTGTTCAATTGCATTGTTCGTCTAATCCTATTATTCATCCAATCATAATTTTCATCTTCTGAATAAAATTTTGACTGATTATAAAAGCTTTTTCAAATTAAAAAAGTTTATATTATTATAAAATTTCGTATGATTAGAAAAAATATCTTCGATTATAAAATTCTAGCCGATTAGAAAAAGTTCATCTGATTATAAAAGTCTATCTAATTAGTAATTTTTTTCTGATTACAAAACTCCATCTAATTAGATTACAAAAGTTTATATGATTAGAAAATTTTTATCTAATTAGAAAAAGGTTGTCATGTTAGTAAAAGTATTTTCGATTAAAAAATTCCATCCAATTAGAAAAATTTCTTCCAATATACATATTGTAAAACTTGAATTATCATAAATTATTAAAAATAATTATTTAGAATATTTTAATATAAAATTTCAATCAAATTAACTATTCATATAATGATGAAGTACAAACATTCTAAACAAAAATTTCCAAAAACATGATCTTTGGAAAATCTATAAATTTTTACTTTTCTTTTCTTCTACAAACATCACCTCATATCATGACCTTTTCATTCTATTTAAGGAACTTGAAAGAAAAATATGGCATCATATGACTTGGTAAGAAAGTTTCTTAATAAAGTAAACTTTATAACTTACTGAATGTATTACTTTCTTCATCTCAACAACTTTCTTAACTCCCATACTTTATAAATTTATTCATCTCAACAACTTTCTTAACTTCTAGTAAATATAACTTTCTTTATATCAGTAACTTTCTTAACTTCCATACTTTATAAATTTATTTATCTCAACAACCTTATTAACTTCCATACTTTATAACTTTCTTCATCTCATCATATTTCTTAAAATACATACTTTATAACTTTCTTCATCTTGAAAACTTTCTTAACTTCTAGTCTTTATAACTTTATTTACCTCAACAACTTTTTTAAATTTTAGACTTTATAATTGTTTTCATCTCATCAACTTTATTAACTTCTAATTTTTCTAACAATTATTCCTTTCTTCATCTATATAAATTTTTGACTTTCTATTTCTCTAGGATATTCTAACATTTTAAATTTTCTAAATTTCTTCATCTGCAAAATCTTATGACTTTCTAAATCTGCAGAATATTATTCTTCTCTAGAAACTTGATAAAAAAAATTTTAACTTTCAAAAACTCTTATTTTCATATTTTACGAAAATATTATTTAACAAAATTTAGTTATCAATAAATAAAAAACTTTTTTAGAATAACATTACAAAGGATCTTCAGATATAAAAACATTTTATACTTAAGAAAATGTTTTTTGGAAAACTGCTTTTCGTCATGTTTTTTCAGCTTAATTTTAAATTAAATTATACCACTTACATGAATTTAATTTGATAAAATGTATTACATGTTTAAAATAATAATAATTAATATTATTTAATATGGCTAAATTTTTTTATAATTAATAGTAAAATTAAAAAAAAATTGTTATTGTGGTTATGGTTAAAAAAGGTTTATCAAGGGGATTAAACTATGATATAAAGGCATGTTTTAAAATTAATATTTTATAAAACCTATTGGTTGGACCTATTTCAACAATACCCTATCCTAAATTCTAATCTATTTTCATTTAGAATCATTTGAATTGAATATAACTATTATATTTTAATTGATTATGAAATTTCAAGTGTGTCCTATTTTTCTTTTTTACACCACTTAGAGCCATTAATATCAACGGATCCCTACAAAATTTTATTCTCATATTTTCTATACATTAATTATAGTTTTTGGTCTTCTTAAAATATCATTCCAATGGTCATTGATCAAGGATCTAAAGGAGGCCTACAGAAGAAGAGGTGATCTTCTTACCCAACTTCTTCCAATTTATTTCTTCTCCTACCACCTATAAATCTAAGTTATTCATCATAATATATTAACTTTTCTATACTCAATATACTAAAATTTTCTTATAACTATTAAAACATAAATATACACCCTATTTTCCATCAAATGTGATGTGAAAGTACCGCTCATGCGCATGTGTGGACTACCACCTCCGTGTAGCGATAAAATTCATTTTCCATCACCATATTTAATGGATGGTAATTATGATGGGTTTAATGTTTATATAATATATTTATGATATAATTATTCTTATATAAATATAAAAAAATATCTTTATTATTACCTTTTTATACATTGTAAGAAAATAAATTCACTCATACGTATGTATGGACTACCACCCTTACGAAGCGATGTGGTTCGTTTTTCATTTTTACTTTATATGGATAGTAATAAGGATATATTTAATAAATATATATGATATATATGATATAAGTATGATTATATAAAGTTTAATTACTATTTAACATTCTTTTATTCCATACTTTGAAAAGTGAAAACAATGTTCATGCGTACGTACGACATACCGTCTCCATGAACAGTGTAATTAATTTTCTTATATCTACCACTCATTGATGATTCTAAATATGTATATAATGAATATATATGATATATATAACATGATTATAATTATATATATTATTTAAGAATAATAAATATGAAATAAACAAAACTACTAAACCAAAACAAACATGAAAAATAACGCAGTTAACACTCGGAAACAACGATTTTAGTAAATAATTATTAATAAATGATCATTAAAATGTTATAAGTGGATAATATAATATATTATAACTATGTATATAGTTATTTTATATAATTATAATAAAATTAAATTTATTATATATAAGTTTAAAATCACTTACGAAGTAAGTGAGACTTGGGGTAAGGGTTTCGCGTTACACTTTTATTTTTGCGAGACATATACCATATTCACCACTTGTTTAATTTTTTGTAGTGTATATAATACCCTTTTGATATGTTATACCATTAATATATTTATATTCATTGTATTTAAAGTTTACATTGAATTTATTTCATTCATGGGTGTTATGATTCAAAAATTACTAAAGTGGTAAGGGTTTATTTCACAATCTCATCATTATTTCGTATTTTTTATGTTTAAGTCTATTTTAAGAGATTTATTTGGTATTTATATCATAACACCAATAAATTTTATTCTCCTATGATTATTTCTAGAAATTATAAGTTTTAATTTCATTTTCCTCTCTTTAATAAATCAAGATATGGAAATTTCTTTTTAAAGAAAATCGACTTTATTTCTCTCTTCGGTCAAAAATCATTTTTTCTTCCATATCCATATTTTCTAAAATATTTTCAAAAATTATTTTAATAATTTAAAATTATTTTATAAATTAATTTTCACCCATGATTATTTTTTTTTAATTTTTTTTAAAATGTAAACTTATTTTCATTTTCCAAATGATGTATTTTTGACTTTTTACCAAAAATGAAAAAGGATTTTTTGTTTTATAATACATATCTTGAACATAATTTTCCACCATCATGACAACTAAATGCTTTGAAGATTCCTTTAAAATTTAAATAGTTATTTTTAAAGAAAACTCTTTACATAATATTTTAGAAATTTTAATATTTTGAATAATTGATTTCAAAATGAAAAGGCTATTTTCCATAATAATTTTCATAGTGAAATTTTTAAAGTATTTTATTCTATATAAACATACTTTATTGAATATTACTATTTAATATAGTTATAATATAATTATACCATCTGTCATATTTCTATGTATGACTCATGATCAGTTTTACTAGTGAAAGTATTGAAATTCCATAATATATTTCTTCTAATACATACAATAATTGATTATTATGGGATGTTGATTAAGTTGTGTTGTTTATTCATATAGTGAATGAATTGGAATTATTAATTGATGGTTTAGGTATGAAATTTCATATCCCATCTATACATTAGTAGGTATCATGAGATAGAATAGGTTGGGTATTTGACTGAGGCCTTACCAAATTATGCAAGACGTTTTGGCATAAGGCATCGACGGTAGGCCTAAGATGTTTGACATTATCAATTCCACCATTATGTAATTAGTTATTGATTTAAAAGTGATTAATGGAACAGTTATGATATCCATGGATGAGTTTCATTCCCATGTATTTATTTATATGGAATTATTTGATCATCATTTATCCCTTCCATATTATCCATTCCTTATTTATTCTATGTTATATTTCATTGTACGCATACCCTTACTAATAATTTGAGATCATCCATTTTTTATGATTATTTTTCAGAAGATTCAAGGAAGTGTATTATGATTGATATGAAAGGATATTCTAGAGTTAATTATGATATTATCCATGAAAATACTATGTTTTATTTTATATAATGTGGTATTCAATCATGTATCTAGTTTACCAAGACTACTAAACTATTTGGTCATTTGGGATCTGATTGCTTGAATCTAGTTCCAATGTAATAAGGTAACCACTGACTCTGGGCTACTAGGTTCAGGTTCATTACATTAATCACAAAATGGTGACTTTTAAATATTCTATTTAGAAATCATTATATAACTCAAACAATGATCTCCTCATATTTTATCTTCCCTCATCTTTATTGGCATGTTCTGAAATCCCCGGAACATGAACCTTGTTATTTTTTATTTTATGTAATTTTCTATTCAAGAATGTATCTTGTTTAGAGAGAATACTAAACTATTTAGACTTTTCGGACGTGATTTCTTGTATCTAGTTCTAATTTAATAAAGTAACTATAGAATCTAAGATGATAGGGTTGTGGTCTTTACATTAATAAAAAAATGTTGATTTTCAAATATACCTTTTGAAAATATTCAAACAACTCAAGGATTGATCTTCTCATATTTCTCTTATCACATATTTATTGGTATGACCCAACCTCCCTGGTCTATGAAATTGGTCATATGACCATATAAGTATCCTTTAATACCTTGGTTTCCTTCCCAACACACCACAAAATATTATCTACCATGGTCACTTATTAGAATAATGATTGTCCCCATAGGATAATGCATGTTATTTCAGTATGATTTTTCCTCACTCAAACACACTGTGAGAAACTTTCTAGGAATTCACCCATCCTGACACTAATTTAGGCCAAGCATTCTTAACTTCAGAGTTCTAATAATTTAGTAACTCATAAATAAATTTTCACCTTTATGACATGCATAGTACCAATAATTATTTTAAGTCATACTTTTTCTAGGGGTGTTACATTGTCCCCCTTTAAATCATGACAATCTTATTGTGGACCCCACACCTCACATTCAGGCAATGCCTCTACACTTCATGCAGGTTATTAGCTCTGATACAATTTTGTATGACCTAACCACCTTGATCCATGAACCTAATTATCCAACCCCATGGGTCTCCTTTAATACATTGGTTTCCTTTATAAAACACCACATGATCTTTTCCACCAGGGTCACTTTTTAGACTAATGACTATCACCACAAGCTAACAAATATTCATTCAGTGTGTCTTTTCCTAACTCACACACACCCTGGAAAACATCTCAGGAGTTCACCCATCCTAGCACTACTCTAGAACGATCATTCTTAAATGAGGGGTTATAATCAAGTAGTTTTTCACATATAAAGGTGAACCATGATGACATGGGTAATACTAATTATTCTTTTAAGTACCAATTAGTCTTTTAAGTAATAATTTTTATAGGGGTGTTACATTATTTAACGTAAGGCTCGGATCATAGATCTTAATAGCATCATGATGTTTGGATCAAGTTAAAATATTTACAGTATTAATATAAATCCTTTCTACATTAATATGGAATATCTTTATTAATTATTATTTTACTTGTTTTAGAAGGTCTCTAATACTTTGATCCTTTTCTCTAAGATTTAGGATCATCTTATCTTGATTTTATAGATTGAGTCACAAACCAATATAAGTGTTTGTGCTGTTTCACTCATTATAGAATAAGCCAAGCATCATCCATTTTAATTTAATCGTTAGATATAAAATATGATAATCTTAAATTTTTAGTCTGTAGATCAACAATAGTGTGGATTGACCATACGGAAGTAGATCTACTACATGACCAAATCACTAATTGTGTGGATCTTCCATGAAGTTAGTTAAACATCTGCATGAATAGTGGTGCATTCATTGAATCGACCATAGGACTTAATGGATCAATCTCATGACCAATCGACTGACAGTGAGGCAGAGGAATAAAATCAACAGTATTAATTGATCGCAAGACCAGGAAAATCGACCACAAGAATGACAGTCCATCATATGAACAACCAAATAACCATGTGTTAGACTTATCAAACATATGAAGTTTATTAACCATGAAATTCAAGACTTATTCAAAATCTTAACTTCAAAAAACAAAACTATAGTTTCTTTAATTAAGACCATGTATTTTTAAAACTACCTCCATCCATTCTCAATCATTCATAAACACCTCAAATCACTTTCTGAATTCCTCAAACTTCTTCAAAATCCTTATCTCTATTCCAATAAACTTATGAATAATCATTGTATTTCATTTATATCCTCCAAATTAGAATTTATAAAAAATCAATCAAGTGTTGTATATCATTACAAGTAGCATCCTTAAAGTTAAATAAATGAAATACTAGACTTATCCCAACTCTTGATACTTCAAGACTTCTAATAAACTGGCCATGTTTTGTAGATTATAATAGCTCTTGAGGTTATTCAATATACCTGGAACTTTCTCTATTTCAAACTATTGTAGGAACTCATTCTTTGGAACTAATTAGGTTTTACCATGAAGATAAGATCTTAAAATCATCTAATTTCATGGGTTGCCTTTAGAACCTATCCATCCAATTGTTCCATAGTATTCAGTACTTCCAAATTCTTTCCCACCATATGAGACTCCCCTATATTATAATGGAAACACAAAATTTCCATATTTACCCAAACTTTTGGGTAAACTCTACTTTATGTGTTGGTTAGATATTTATAATCCATCACTCATTCTATAATAATGCATAAACTTTCACATTTTACATTGATAGTTGAAAAAATATACAATATAATCTTCATCAAATCCTATGGGAAATTCAATCACCACCTTTAGATTTATTATCAATACCCTTTCATCCAAATTCAATATTTTTTCTCCCCATTTTTTATGATAAATTCAAAGTTATAAAGGCCTCCACCACACTTAATATAAGGGTCCTCTCATATACTTGAAATAAAACCTACATCTCCCCATGATTTTCTACTATTCTTAGAGAAGGAAGGCACCGACGAGTTCTTATCAATGACCAATGTGTAATTAAACTGTAAGTATATGTGGGCTATCCCAATGTATAAAATAATTCTGAGTTTACCAAATATTGTGTTTCCATATATATATATATATATCAATGTAGTGAAATCTCATAATATCATTTCTCAGGGGTTTTACAAATCATGTTTTCAAAAAAACTGTAAACATGCACTCATCTTCATAGAACACATCAAAAAGATCAATTGAAGGTAAAATTCTTTCCCTTTTTTACAAAACAACACTTCCCTTTTATGATTATAATAATCACAAATCATAAAAGGACTAGGATAGTGTGTATCATACCAAAAACATCTTCATTTTTAGGGTCTATAGAAATTATAGATTTATGTAGATACAATAATTTTATAGCATCCATCACTTCTTCAATTCCTCCCCCTAAAGGGATGCATTATATAATTCATAACCATGGTAGTTTCTTTTCATAATTATGATCCAAGCAGTTATGGTACTTGAGAGGGTTATACTAGCATTTCTCATAATAGTGACCACTAACCCTACACAACTCATATAGGTTTCCAAGTGATTCAATTTTTTTTCTTACAAGATATATTTATCACTATTTTTTGAATTCACGTTATTTTCAATAGGTTTTCTCTTTATTTCATCTTTTATACTCCATTATTTTGGTCTTATATCATTTTAATACACTAACCTATTATTCCACTGCTACAAAGATTTATTTATAAACTTCTAGAACAAATAACATTTACTGAAAAACCTCATTCTTTTATCTTTGGTAGAAAGCACTCTAGATTTTCCAGATTTACATGATTTCTAATTTTGTGAAATTTTTCCATTTGCTGAACACCATTTAGGGAGGTCTTCTAGTAAATATTCTCATATTAATCCTTTATGTTATGATGGGTTTATCATGATTTTTAAACCACCCACATATGTACATAATTTAATTTTTTTCAGAACTATTTCACAAAATATATTTTGTGCATGATGCTCCTTTACAACATTGGGTGGATTTCTCCAAGTGCCTATGGTGGAAGCTACTTCAATAGTCCTCACACACTCTTTACCACCATAATGAACCCCTTTTTAGGGAAAGTAAATATATAAAATATGAGGGGAATAATTTCTCTTCTTAAAAACTTCAGATATTTTAGTCTTGAAATTTTTCAAATTCTTGAATTTTAAATCCAACTCAAGATACTTTAAACTTATAGAATTATATTCAGTAACAACTAGTATCAGCCTTTACTACCAAAAACTCTTCAACTTCTGTAAAATTTATTCATGAATCTTACCTACATCCACCAAGGGAATTTATAACTCTTTCAGTCTCTTTCCTTTCACATCCCACTGGGCTTCTTTGACTCCCATAGAAATTCTATGCAGTCTCACAATTGCATGGATCACCTATCTGATGAAAACGTGCCCAAAAGAATCTATTTAAAAATTTCATCTGTAAAAGAAAGTATTTCATTTCAATGGTTACCCAATTCATCCTTTTATTTAATAAATCTTGAGAGTGTTTTGGATTTAAAAACTTATTTATCCAATGCATCTTCCATTAAATCAACATATTTATTCAAATATTACTTCTGATTTTATAGTCCTTGAATATATGTAAGTATGTGTATAAAAAATTCATGGGGGACCATTTCAAGATAATACTTAATTTCATAATAAAAATCACAGAGTGATTTATAA
The DNA here is from genome assembly GCA_963277665.1 of Viscum album. Classification (NCBI taxonomy): domain Eukaryota; kingdom Viridiplantae; phylum Streptophyta; class Magnoliopsida; order Santalales; family Viscaceae; genus Viscum; species Viscum album. Next base: position 989,904,293 of record OY728167.1, read on the forward strand.
TTTTAATTCACATAGAATTCTTCACAACTTTAACTAACTTCATCTAATAAATATCATTCACCAAGTTTAATGAAACACATTCCACTCTGACTACATTTAGCTAATGGATTTTCATCTATCTTATTTGAGTTATTTATCACTTTATTAGCCTTATTATTTATACTATTTTTCATTGTTTTAGGATATTTCACCATTCATAAAAAATGTAATAGATTATAATCTTATCATCTGAGGCTCTTCAAACATCTCAAATCTATAGTTCATCACTATAAATTAAATTCAGTGGGTCTTTAAAAAATAGAATCAATTAGAGGATAACTATTCTCTAATACCAGTTGAAACTTCTAATGGGATATATAAAGACACCTAAGAGGGGGGAATCATGTGTTTCCTATTTTTACCAGTTTCAAACCCTCTTTGAAACATTAACCCCTTTGGAATTTATCCCTTGTTATTTGTTAAAAAATATGAATCTATTTATTGTTTTACCAATAAATTATTAAACGTATGCACATAAATAAATCAATTAAAATAGCACATAATATTTTTACAAGGTTTCTTATAAATACCTAATACTTTCCTTGATTGGTTGTTTGTCTCAATCAAGGATTTTCAACTATAATCAATGTGACTATGATGGGTGGTGTTTCTCATGCCTAAACTAAGTCACATAGTGTATTCAAGTTCCTATATTTCATAGGAAATTATTTTCTATAATTGTACTAGACTTGTCTCAGTATCTTCACAATGTTGTCATATCCCCGCCCCATTATCTCCCTACAAACCCTAAGTCCCATAGGTTCTATAGAGTCCCACCAAATATATGAACATGTTTATTTGAATTTATTATTGGAAGTAGATCACCTAGATGTTAGAGGATTATTCTAAACCAATTAAGTATGTCTTCTTCAACTCAACAATAGATACATTGAATGTGAGCATATCTTCAAGAATAATATACAAATCAGTCTCCACTCAGAGCTCAAATTTACAAATCTTAAAATCTATTCATCTAGATTCCACACTCAATCTGAGATCCTATAATCTTATATGTCTAGAATATCCTCACTTAGTGAAAAATCTATACTAATTACTAAAACCATACAGAGAAGGTCAACATCTCATTATGTTTTTCTTTCTATTTTTTCTTTTAGGATTTGGCTCAGTGATCTTGTCAGGTAACAATAGTTGGCTCCTAATACTTTTTCTTTATTCAATATATAGATGATAAAACTTTTCTTCATAGGTTAATATCATTCTTGTTACTCTACTTTGAGAGTGTTCTTAAAAATATTTCACAACATACTAGCCCTCAGATCAAGCAAGAAAACTCTATCTCCATCATTTTTTCTTTTATACATTGGTCACTAGGAATGTCAATTTTCCATTTTGGAATATACAATATACTTAAAAAATTATACACGCGTAGTCCTAAAATAATTTCTCAAATTTTTTTACATGGGATTATCCCATGATATCATAATTCATTATATCTCAAAAAATTATTGTCACATAAAAAATTCCAAAAAACTCCATTTCTTTTTTTCATTTATTTCTTATTTTTCTCACATTTCTATCATCCATCAGTAGCTATTATAGACTCATCAATAATCCTATATATATTCTACTTTCTTCTCTCTATCTCACAATACACATCTCATTCTTTGTCACTGAACTAGCTTGATCTCTTATTTCTATAACCTTCTCCCATAATATAGAATCTATTGAAAATAACTCAACAAAACCACTTCTATGTCACATTATTCTACAATGGGATCAATGTCCTAAAAATCATCCACCAAAATCTGCATCAATAATTTTCCAGACCAATATGAAAAATCACACATAATTCCTTCCCATGAATTTAATCAATCTTCTATAACTTGAGTGCTTCAAAAAAATACCAATTTAGAAAAATTCAAATGATATTCACCTTTTTATAGCAGAATAACTTAACTCATATTATTATATTTCAATCATATATCACATTTTTTATTGTGATATTTAGAACATTACGATGCATCTTTAACATCTTCATATTTCTCTTCATCTTCAATCACCAAATTATGATTTTAAAATATTCTATTTGAAAATATTCAAAAAACATGAGTAGTGATATCCTCATATTTTTATTACCTCATATTCATCAACTCAAGGATTAGATCATGAATCTTAGAATAATTATGATGTTTGGATCAATTTAGAATAGTTATAACATCAATAGAAATAATTTCCAGTTTAATATAAAATGTATTCATTAATTATTCATTTAAAGTTTCCAGAAAGTCTCCAGTACTTTGATCCTTTTCTCTAAGATTTAGGATCATATTATCCTAATTTTTTATCTTGAATCACACACTAATATAATCATTTGTCATATTTGAATTATTTTAGTTCATGTCAATCATCATCCCATTTAATTTCATCTTCATATACAGAATCTTAAAATATTCAATTTTTAATCTGCAAATCGACCGTGGAGTGGATCGACGATGAGGCTGTGAATAAACCACATGACCAAATCACTTACCTTGTAGACCGACCATGTGGTCAGTGGATTGAACACATAAAAACCCATGTATTTATTGGATAGATCACAAAACTTAATGGATCAACAACATTTTCATTTGAATGACTATAAGGTAGAGGTATATAATCAATTGTATGGATAAACCACATGACTAAGTAGATCAACCACAAGAAAGACAATAGACCACATCAACAACCAACTGACCATGTGGTAGATATATTGATCGTATAAATTGTATTGACCGTGAACTTCCTGACTTGTCCAAAATATTCACTTCAAATATAAAATTTACAGTTTCTTCAATTAAGCTTAGGTTTTCTTTAAACTAACTCTATCCATTATCAATCATTCATAAAAACCTCAAATAACCTTTGGGAATTCATCAATATTCTTTAAAATTTTCAAGTCTATTCTCAAGAACTGATGTAGTGTCACTTCATTTCATTTCCATCCACTAACTCGACCTTTATAAAACATCATGCAAGTGTTATTTTTCATTACAGGTAGTATACTTAAAGTTTAATAAACACAATAATAGACTTTTACTAACCCATGGGTCTTTAAGAAATCCAACCAGCTAACCATGTTACACTAATTATAACACCCCTTAAGGATGTTCACTATAGCTAAAACTTCCCATATTCCATATGGTTTTAGAAAACACCAAAACTCTTTCTTTAGAACTAGTTATGTTCATCCATGGAGATCGACTATTTCAATTGTCTGATATTAGGTGATTCTATTATAACCCATCCATCTAAATGTTTTAATTTAGCCAACACTTCCAACTTATTTCTCGCAATATAAGAATCCTTGTGTATTACAATGGAAACACCAACTATTCTACTTTACCAAAATAATATTTTAATTATCTACTTCATGTGTTGGGTGGATAATTTCAATATATCACCCAAGCTCCAAGCATACATTGACTTCCACATTATACATTGACAATTGACAAAAAAATACAATATAAGATTCATCAAAAACCAAGGTCACTTAAATCATATAAAATCGCATCCATAACCACATATCCACCACCACATACCACATCAAAACCTCAACATAGTTGGGTGATTTGAATTTAAAGGACATCAAATTCTCACCCTCCCATTACCATATATACCCCCCACCATGCTTCCACATCATAATGTCATAACCAAGTAAGCTAGAATATATATATACTAAAACTTTAAGCCATTACAGCTAGTATATATTTATACCTACATTAAGCCATCAAAACTCATATTATGACTGAAGGGAGTAAAAAGAAGAGAGAATTGTTAGTCATTTGTTCCATGTACAACCCAGATGTTAGAGGAAACACTTAGAATTCATGTCCCATATGGGTGTCCAGCAAGTTACTTGAATTGGGTGGTGTTACATATGAAATAATAATAAAATGATATCATATAATATCCGCAAAAAGACAAAACTAAAGGGTATACTCACAACATAGAGTATCCATCCCTATGAATTACTTTAATTATGTCTTCTTGACTACCTTGCACTAAAAATTGTTGAATTACTACTAAAACACCATACCAATCACACCGAACAACCACACAATATGAGATAACTTCATATTTAACCAAATCATTATCAAACTCCAAATTTATCATCCAAATTATATTTATTTAGACATGTTTAATTTCAACCCATTCATTATTCATTAGTTATATTTATTCTTGGACATTAAAATTTTATTTTAATCCCCTATTTTCATATCGCATCAAACAACACATTGATTAACAATTTACACTATATTACCTATTTTTTGTTTCATTAATTTCTTCTATATTTAATTCCATCATGTACTAAAATTATTCATTTATTTTTGATCCTTATCCTTGATCAACTTAAAGTGTCTAACTAGGGGAGTGTCAAAGAGTTTTTCTCCACTAATTCCAAAGTGATCTACCAACTTTCAAATGAAAACTAACTATGTTGGGTATAAAGTGTTGAAACTTATGTCACTCATAATCTGCACCCCCAAAATCCATTTCACCAAACCAAGATCCTTCATATCAAATATTATGGACAATTCATCATTCAGATCACTAATATTTTCCTTTACTAGACCAAAAATAAGTATATCATCAATATATATACATAATATGATGAAACTATGATCATAAAATGCCTTAAAATAACAAAAATTGTCGGTATTTCTCCATAATGACTTCTATTCTACCATTAAGTCATTAAACTTACAGTTCCAATTCCTCAGTGATTACTTTAATCCATAAAGGGTCTGGTTGAGCTTACTCACAAGATTCTAGTTCCAATGCTCTAATAAACCTTACGAATAAACCATGTAAATTTCTTTATCTAATTTCACATGAAGAAAAGAATTATTTATATACATGTATTCCAGATTTATTACTTCAATTATAACCATGATAAACATTATCTGAATAGTCATGCAGTTATCTATTGGTGAGAAAATCACATAGAAATTCACACCTTCCATTTATTGAATCCCATTTATGAATAATTGTTCCTTGTACCTTCATTCATCACCTATTTCCTCCTTCATTCAATAAACCCATTTGTTCTAAAATATTTTCTGTAACATCCTGTGTTTTTAACCAGACTTAATTCTAAGAAAATTTTAATTTTTGTAATTAAAAGATGGTATGAATTTTAAATCAAGTTTAGGAATGACATTATGAGGGTAAGAACCCTTAAATTTAATGTTTTTGGACTTAGGTAAAGGTCTCAGAATTTTTCCAGTTGGTTTGAGGAGTTTCTCGAGTACTAGACCCAGAAAATCATGGTTTTGAAAAGGTGTAGAGGGCGCAAGTTTTGTCTGAAACCATGCGTCCCAATGAAGGAAACCATACGGCCTTGTTCAAGGGGGTAGTGGCAGTGCACACAGGCTACATACGGTTTTCTAAACTATGCATCTATCGTACACATTGTACTTTTAGAGGTTGTATCCTCTCACTGTGCACTACACGGTTTGTGCATGGTTTGGAAAACCGTGAGGGTCAAACCGTGTGATTGGGTCTGTTTTAAGAAATTGAATTAAACTAAAATAAAATAAAAAGTATAAAAATAATATAACCCTCACCTATCCTCCCCTATCACTCATGGGACATCCCTAGGGGTTCCCCTTTTGTCGTGATCAACAAACCTCTAGGCCTCCATTTGGCTCATCGATTTCATCTGGATATACCTACGTTTTCTCTTTGATCCATTAAAGTAAGATCCCTCCTCCTTTATCCTCCTTATTTATAGCTTATTTTCAGCCTCCCCTTTGTCCTACATGGTTCGGTCAAAACCCTAGGATTTTGTTTTGACCAATTTTGGTATTTCCTCCTTCGATAGTGTGTGCGAATGGCCTCTCAGGTCATGTTCATGTGTATTCTGAAAACCGCTGTCGAAGGAGAAGCGTTTTTGTTTGATTCGGTTTGTTGACACCATCTGAAGTAAGTTTTTATGCTCACTATTTGGTTTCACCCTTATTTTATGGTGTCCTTTGGGGTTTTTAAGGTTTATAGTAATTTTAATATAGCACTTTGGACCCTTCCTTGTGATTTAGAGTCATTGGAGTCTAAGGAAACTTTCCTACGTATGCATAGGTAAGTATATATATGTATAGGTTCCCCTGTTATGTGTATATTCATCCATGGTAGTGAATATATATGTATGGGGAAAGGTGTACCTATGTATATATATGAAAATGAAGACACAGGTGAGTGGAGGTGAGTATATGCATATAAGGGTATATGTAAGGATCCCCTTACACAAGTTCATGGCCATATACATGGAATTTCATGTTCTTGAAGGGTGTAGTAGCATCATTGAGTTATAAAGTGTCAATATCCAAAGTGTTTGGATTGGTTTAACCCTGAGGTAGGATCCCTTTCCTTGCCATTTTTATTTAAGAAAGCATAGATTATTTAATTTCTAGTTTCTCATACCTTTATTTAATGCTTCCTTTGATAAAGTTAATGAAGTTATTAAAGGTGACAAATGATTTTTTTTGTCAACGAAGTCATGTTTTTGTAATAAAAACCCTCCAACGGAGGTGTGCTGTCTTCAAGATAAAAATTATAGGTTATAATTTAATTATTTTCTGCTTCATTACCTTGTTTCTTTGTTTAGACCTTGATTTTAGGTTTGGTAGATAGCATGTTATGACTTAACGTGAAGGTTTGGATACCATCTTGACATCTGGAAGAAATATCCCTTGTACCATGTGTAATTTATTTAACCCAAGACACCCCATAGGTGTTTGTACTTATTAGGCTTGGAATTTACCAAGTTATATTTTTATTTATTTCCATGACACTTACCTTGTTCCTGAAATGATTGTTTCCAAGACTCAATGTGTAGTATGATTGGTTAAGGTAATTGGGTTTTTATAGGATGACTTAAATGAGATAGTGCCACCCATTTAAGGGAATGACCTTGACACTTTTACCTTAAATCAATTCACCGTGTTGAGGAAAATTGATTGAGATGACCTTGAGTGGTATGACTCACACTAAAAGGAATTCTTTGTATTAAATGTATTAAATGAAATTGGAAAATTAATAGCTTGTCACATAAGAGGTTGTGCCTTATGTGTGTGTTTTTGAAGGAACTTCCTTGTGTATTAGATTATGAATATGGAATGGCTATTTTAAATGAATAAGAAGTATTAGATTATGAAATATATTATAATTATGAAAATGATTATAAATGATTATGGATGGGAGGCATTCTTATCCCATTACACCTATATAAATGATTATGGATGGGAGGAATTATTACCCCATTCTAGCTATATAAATAATTATGGATGGTATGAATTCTTACCCCATGCCATCTATATAAATTATTATGGATGGAAGGCATTCTTACCCCATGAAAGTACTATATAAACGTCTATGTATGGGAGGCATTCTTAACTCATGCTAGTTGTCTTCTATTTATGGGTGGGAGGCTTTCTCACCCCATACCAATTATGATCTATTTAAATATTTTTATATATAGTGACACGATCAGACTATTATTCCAACAATGAGTTGAATCGGTTATAGCGATCAGAGGTCCTTAGGAACCTGGATAGGTTTTATTTATTTATATAGTTTCATTTACTAAATTCTTCATACCTACACATGGTCTAACTTATATTCCACTGGATCGGTCTAGACACCATGGGTGTCGGCCTACAGATATTTGATCTGATACACTACTTAGGTTTCCTTGGTAACTTATTAGACCATATATTTGTAGGACCTAGGTTGATTACTATATTTTTTGTACCTAGGAGTTAGGAGAAAAGGTTTGAGATGGAGCTTGGGATGCTCATGGTGATCATCCTTGTGGGTTTTTTTGTCTTTTCCTTATTTCTTTATTGTATTGAAAATCATGTTTTACTATTTACTACTTTCATATGTGTATTACTACCATGAATTTCATTCAACTATTGTATAAAATGGTGTAGTCTACCTTTACTAAATTGTTATCATCTATCTCCCACTATTGTGTATTTTCTTTATATTGCTTCCACTGTTGCTTTTTATTTACCCTGTAATACCATGGTGTACTTATGATATGAGGGTATAGTCTCCCCATTATCACCTCATGATACCCTCATTACTAGTTGGAAGCTTCTGGCATACTGGGAGACATTCTTGAGGACATGTGACCCACCAATATGGCTACCCGTTTGATGGTGGGTTGGGACATTACAAAGTGGTATCATAGGGTAAATTTTTTCTTTTTCTTGATATTTTGGGTTGGTAGATAGGATACTTGGAATGTGTCAATGGTTGGTTAATAGATGTTTTAAGGACTAATCACCCCAAGTATGGGAAATGACCAAGTGGCTAAGGCTAGGATTACTATTCATGTTTTTCGTTGTTACATTTGATATGATTTCACCATGTGTAATTTGTTTACTTTATATTGCTTATGATTTTTAGACTTTATGGAATTTTACCCTTGGCCTGATATGGAAAGGAAGCTGCATTTCATGCATCATATAGAGACATAGGAAAATTTGCATGCCACGCATAGTTCCATTCCATGTAGTTGCATTTTAGTTTTCATGTTGATTCCAATTGTGTGACTTAAATGTATTCCATGCCTTACATTTATTAGCATTCCTATTTGGATAGAATGTTTTAGTGATATATTTAATATTCTTGGGTGATAACATGTCATGCTTCTTTGCTAAATATCATTCTATCTCTTTTTATTTCTTATGATTTCATGCCTTTTCCTTGTTGATATATAATTGGTTGCTTTGCTAAATTAAATGGTTGTGATTATGTTGGGATCTGGTTTTTAGTTTCAAGGTGTATGGGTGCCGTATAACTAGGAAAAGGTAACCCATGTGTTCAAACCCTTGTAAAAGACTACAAAGTTCTAATGTTAAAGTAAATTCTTTTTGGTTAAAGGGAGAAAAATTCCAAACTATATAGTGTATGTGTGATTTATAGGTTGGTAGGTTGTCACCCATATGATTGGACCATTATATTTGAGCATGTTAAATTATGAACTGGGATTGGTTTTTATTAATGGGAGTCAATTTTCAATCCATGGAGTATATGGGTGCTTCATGAATTGGGAAATGACAACCCATGTAATCGAGATTTTTTGTGTGACTATGTTATATTGTGAAACCCTTATAAATGTAAAGGTCTATGTTATTTCTAATTTTAAATTGTTAATAAACTTCTATTGGGTTGCATGATAATGAAACCATGTTGGCTAATTGAGACCCTTGTAGGTCACCTTATCAATTAAAAGGAATTTGTTTTGATAAATTTCATAATTATGACTAGATTTCAATGAATTATTAATGTTTTAAAAAGGAAGTTTTTGAGACTTGCCTACTTTTTCTTTGAGTTTCTAGCTAAATTAAGTTAGCTAGTGATTTTGTTTTAAAAGGGAACTAAATGTTTTTAATTAAATCATTATATGATTAAAGATTAAATGTAGTTAAATATAAAGGGGATTGGAAATGGAACCTTTAGTAGTATCCTTGTTTGAGACCCTCGTGAAAGGGTAGTTGATTTTCCCCTTGAGTTTCCTTGGAAGGGGGAACCCAAGGCTTTTTCTATAGGTGTTATTTTCTTTAGAAATGGCCTAATGATTAGATTTTCATCCTAGTGAATTTTTTTTAGCATAAACAAGTGATAGGGTTGATACTTGTGCTTCGTAAGGAGCTAGCACATTATAGGTATCACCCTTAGAGATAATGTGACTTACTATTACTATGAGATTTTTGATTTTTGGTATCATTAGGGTGTTTTTGTAACTTTTAATACTTTCAATTATAATGAAACCATTGTTTGGATGGGATTTTACTCTTTTCTTGACCTTATTATGGGATAGAGAATTAGGTAATGCTTGTTTTTAGTAGGTTAGACATGCCTCAGGCATGGTCGGTTGCTTCCTTGGTCATCTAAACATTTATTTTCCCCAGTAATTGACATCTCAGTATGGAATCGTCTATGGAAAAGTTTTTATGGGTAAATATGACTCTAAAATAAATCTCTTTTTTTGTTGAGTATGATCTCGAGTCATCACCAAGTAGAGTGACCTGACATTAAAGAATCAGTTTCATCCCAATGCTTGAGATGACATTCGGGAGACTCGGGTGTTTTGGCATGTTGGTCATTTGGGTTTTGGATCTCTTTCCAAATGTTATGACGCAATGAGTGTGACTCATAATTGTATCACATGTACATTTAATGTGAATGTGATCTAGGTTTCTTGTGAGAAGCTGGTCTTTTTTTCTTTCGATGACGCTGATACTTCTAAGTTGGGGAGCCCCATATTGGTTTTTTTTAACACGTTTCCTTCCAGGTAGAAGGAGCAAAACTAAAATAGGACCATTTGAAAATGGTCAGTTCTCTTGAATGCATTTGAGGCTTTCATGTCCTGAATAATATCAATTCTTTCTTGGAAAAACAACTCTGGTGTGGTTGGCTATTTCCAAACTTTGAGAAATATTGATTCTCTTGGATAGATATCATTGGTAAAGTTGAATTAACACAAAATTCCTTTGGGTAGTAAAGTCATGTGTTTGTTTAAATGTTGATGTGTTGGTAGGTAAAGCTGAGTTTTCTCTATGAAGTCAACCAACTATCGTTAGATCATTCATATTTCTAGTAGTTAGGTATGATTGACTGGAAGCCATTAAAATCCTTTTATGGAACTTTATTTTAGTGACGATCATGTCCCATATCTTTTCATTTTCCTTGATTCACTAAGAGAGCATTGTTCTTATTCCATGCTAAAGATATAAAATCTATTGAGCTTGTTGGGTGGTTCTCCTTTAGTGTTTCATGCAAGATGTGTGGTTTCCTTCGTGGTTTGGTATCAGGATGTCATCAGAAATTGGGTATGAGCTTTAGTGAATGTTTTCATGGTAAATTCTTGGCACCTTGTAGGATGTTTTTCAGGTTCTATTAAAATATTCTATTTTCTAAGACATACATTTTGAGAATGGTAAGTCGAGCGAAGTGTCTTGACTCATTATCCCTCTTTCCAAAGTGCATTGTCATTGGATGACCATCTATGTAATGTCATCGGGTGGAGATGAGTGCGGTTTTTGTCACATAGTTTTTTTCATGAACATTCAGTTCGACTAGGGTTTTGAGGTCGATGGGGATTGACCTCATTAAACTGTTTTTAGAATCATGCGAGAAGAATCGTTATAACTCTTAGAGGCATGCTTGTAAGAAAATTTCAATGGTGAGTTGAACCAAGATTTTTAATTGGCCTCTTAACATTAAAGACTAAGGTTGGAATTACCTTTGAATAGTTTCTTGAAGATATGACAACGTGATTGTTCCTCTAGTTGAATGGCCTCAGGTAAGTGCCATCTCGGTGTTTTGGTTGGAAATTGAGTGTTGGTTTGGGTTTTAAATAGATTAAGTGTTGTTTTCTTATGAAATGATTCAAGGTGAATTGGGTATTTAGAAACATAATGTGACTTTTAGAACTAAGATTCATGAACCTTGTAGGCCAAGATACGTTTAGGTGTTCCCAAAGGCTTCTTAAGGATTAGAAGTTCTAAAGTAGGAAGGTTGTAATGTTCGGTGTTTTTAAACAGACAAAAATTAAGAGAAAATTTGAATATTCGTAATTACTAGATGGGCCAAATTTTAAATCAGGATTTGGAAATAGATTATAAGGGTTGGAACCCTTCAATTTATTGTTTTTGGACTTGGGGTAAATGCCTGAGAAGTTTCCTGTGTGGATGGAGGAGTTTTGTGAGTTCCGAACCTAGAAAAATCATGGTTTTGAAAGGTTGCAGTGTAAGAACTCGAGTTTTTAGAAACGGGTCAAATTCCGAACCTGTTTAAAATTTTTGATTAGTTTTTGAGAAGTCTGAAAAATATGGGCAGTTTCTAGAAATTTCCAAACTACACGCCGTGTACTTTAAGTACACTCCATGTATGTGTTAACTGAGTGACCGGCCGTGTGCTCTCTTAGTACATTCCGTGTGAAGACCATGTAGAAGTTTCTTACTACACGGCATGTATTTATAGACACTCCATGTATCCCTTACCTTTCCGGGGCTAAGTACATGTCGTGTGGTGCCCAGGTGTAAATTTCCAACTACACGGCGTGTAGTCTTCCTTGACACGCCGTGTACCTTTGTTCCATGTAGCGGTTGGGTCCCTGGCCGTGTGTTGACCGTGTACTAAGTCCAAGCCGTGTGCTGGACTCCGCTTAAGTCAAAGTACGGAAACCCATCTACATGGAGTGTACTTTGTAAATACACGTCGTGTACTTTTATTTTTATTTGAGTGATCTAGACGTCGTCGCATCTCATTCCTAGAAGTCCCTTCTTCTTCCCCTTTGGACGAACAGTTCGTCCAAGAACCTCCGAAAAACTCAAACCCTCCCATAATCTCTGTACGACCTCTATTATTCGATCCGTCAGTGGCAGCGGGACCACATTGGAAAGGTGTGTCATCGTACGAGTACGAGGTGGGTGGTTCATACCTTATTTTGTGTTTCCATAGACAAATTGGGGTTGCGACCTTCGATCACGATGTCTTGTGTTGAGAAAAACCCTATTTATTTGTTGTTAATTAATTATCTACATTATGGGATGCCTCTGGGTGTTCCCTAACCCTTTTTGTTCTAGATCAAGGCCGAGTGAGAGGTCATGGCTCGTTTGGGGAAATTCGGCTGGGGGTGTCGAAATGTGTATGATTTGGACCAATATTTAAATTGCTGATTTTAGACTGCTTTTGTTGTTGTTGGATTAAACTGCTGAGTTTGATTTGTTAAGCATGTTAGTATTTGTTTAAGTCATTTAATATCTTAGGTGCTGGTATGGATTGGCGTAAGTTAGTGCAATTTAATTGTTTAGTAATTTCCTGTTTCAAGTGATGCTTGAGTATAGTTATGAAATGTGTGATATTACCTGTGTTGAGCTACTCGTTGTGTTGGGCGTGGCCTAGATATTTTTTGAGTGATGAGGATAAGAGGTTGGGGCTTTGGATCGGGTTACTTAGGGTGGTTTCTACCACGGGATTGGGCATCATAGACGTCGGTTGAGGCAGTCAGACTATCAGGTTGGGCTTGGCCCGAGTTACTTGGATGGTGAGGTCATCAGACTTAAGCGACGGGTTCGCAGGGACACGAGGTGTTAGAAGTGTTGTGGCTTGGAACATACTGAGGTGATTACCACTCACCGGGTACTTTTGAGTAGTGTGCACACAGATAGACTTAGAGATGACATGGTACGGCCACTCGATGGGTAGAGACCCACGATAGTTGTGGTTAGGTACTTTTGGTTTGGGGGTGATTTCCATAGGAATCCATGTGGAAGGTGAGGAGCCTTTGGGAGACAGCTTTGAGGCGGTCAGGTTGGGGGCAGAGGCTCGCCATGATTTGAGGGCAGACATCGATGTCCCTCTGGTTATCTTTTGAGGATAGGTATCATTGTTCCTCCGGATATTGTGCCATGAGAAGGTTGAGCTTTCAAGCTGGGTTACAATGGTTGGGCGTGCCTTCGGGACGCCGGTACTTGAGACACATGGTGTCAGGTGGCACGAGGTTCCAGGATACAGACCAGAGATTCCAGCATTGTCCGAAGTAGGTGACACTTTCTGGTGGCTGCTAAGCGCCAGTAAAGTCTTTGTTTACTTTTTTTGGCATTGCACTGTTTACTGTTTTTCTGATATCAGCATGTCTGCCTAAACACTTATATTAGGTACGCACCTATAGGTAGTATCCTACTGAGACTTGTCTCACACCCTACACGGGCCCTTAGGGACGCATGTAGACTTTATGAAATTGTGTGCAGGTAGGGGGTCAACCTCAGGAGCTGAACTTTAGTGCTTTTGACAGCGAGACTGGCATGGACCTTAGGTTTATTCTATACTGGAGTTACTTGTTTAGTATTCCTTTTCTTGCATCAGCATGTTTACTTTATATTGTATCTACTGCTGGTTAGCCATTGGCGCCATTATATATATATATATATATATATATTGATTTTCATTACTTTCTTGGATGCATGATTGGTTGTTTTAGCAGTTATTACAACTGATTGCTGGCATGATGTTCTATTCAATTTCTGCTGTTGTTGTTTCTATATTGCTTCCGTTGTTTATTTTTATTGAACGTGCTTCCGCTCTACGGGTCTGGTTTGAGTCTGCCGAGTCATTTATTTCTACGACATACTTTAGTTTATTACTCAGACCAGTACCCTTATTATATTCCTCTGTGAGGGTATAGCCTCCCCACCATACCTAATCATACCCTTGCTGCTAGTCGAAATCCTTTTCCATTCAGGTGAGGTGCGCCTAAGGTAGTGACACCTGACCCGTTTGGCACTGTTCGGGTGGCTGCTCGGGTCCGGGTCATTACAAAGTGGCATCAGAGGAGTTCTTGATAGGGATTTAGTAACAGTGTTTTTTGGCTACTAATGAGTTAGAGACTTCTCTTTTCATTTCTGCTGGTGTTACTATTTGGGATATGGTAGACTAGATATAGGTGGTTGTTGGAACTGAATTTTGAACTCGTGCTTGGGTGTCTGTATCCCCATGTACGAGGGATGGATTGAGTTGTCGGGGGTGGGAATTGTTGTTTGCGTTTTGCTCAGATTACAGTTGATATGATTTCCACCTCAGGGGCTCACTTGTTGTGTGATGTTATTAATTATGATATAAAACCTTGTCCGGTACGGCAAGACTTGTTTGTTTGGATTTTGATAGGCAAATTTTAGGGTATTTCAATTTCATAACTGCACGTATGCTTTGTGAAGTGATAATATCATGTGAATAAAATCAATTACCATGCTATGTATGCTCTTAAATGAAAATAGGTGAAACTCCTAATAGAATTTATTATTTATTTCAATGTGTATTCCATGCTTTGTATTTGGTAGAATTTCAGGTGCATATATTTGGGTTCGGATCTTATAAGAACAGGTAGGTACTATGGGTGAGGCAGTGTAACTATCAGGATTGGGCGACTCGGTCGTCGGATTTGAGGCAATGTTGGTTGTCAGGACGGGAATGGCCCGAGGTACTATTGATACTTGGCTCTGTTGAGGGCAGGTAAGGAGGTCGTGAGGTCGGGATGCCGAGGGCATGGGTTGCGATAGGGGAGAGTAAGGGTAGTTGTTATACACTGCCTCTTTACTGCTTTCCTTATATGCGTAGAATTTATTGTAATATATATGGGATATCTGACCATTTATGGTATTCAGCGGGTTACTCCTTCATGACATGATGGAGCGTCAGGAAAGAGAGGATACAGTACCGCAGGATCAGGTTCAGAATCTGGTGCAGGCAGAGCATGAGTTGTCGGTACAGGCTCGGGGACAGGATTAAGTTTAAGATCCAGTGAAGGTGGGACCGCATCCGGGTTTGGCATCGTTTGGGCCGTGGCTCGATGAGCAGCTCCGAGCGAGCCTGGTACACATCTTGCAGGGGATTGATAGAGGTGCGTAGTGTACAAAACCTTCTATGGAGTATCTGATGCGGGAGTTCCAGTCGCAGCACCTACTGCTTTTTCAAGGTGAGGGTGGTCCACAAGTTGCAGAGAACTGGATAAAGAGTATGCAGATGATCTTTGAGCAGCTTGAGACGCCTCCAGGGCAGAGGGTTAAGTTGGAGACGTACATGTTGAGAGGACCAGTGAAGCGTTGGTGGGATGTATAGGTGCAGGCTCGTAGGCGCGAGGGACTAGCATGGAAGGACTTCGAGGACAGGTTCTTCGAGCACTTCTATCTAGAGACACTGAGGGCAGAGAGAGCTCGGGAGTTCTTGAGTCTTCAGTAGGGAGATATGTCTGTCATGGACTACGCAGCTACCTTTACAGAGTTATCTCGTTTTGCACCTGGTATGGTGAGCGATGACACAGCTAGGGTGAGGTGCTTCGAGGACGACTTACGACACGCCATTCAGGTTCAGGTAAACATCTTCAGGCTGGGTTCTTTCTCCGAGGAGGTGAACTAGGCGCTCATAGCCGAGGGCAACGAGATAGAGAAATCTCATTTTGGCAGGGTGACAGCTTCGGGTGACGGTCCAGACAGTAGGAAGAAAGGGATAGATGAGTTACAGTAGGGCGGGCAGGCCAAGGACTCAGCTATGCCACCTCATGGTAGTTCAGTGATGATTTTCTTTCAGTGTGGACAAACGAGACATGTTCAGGCTCAGTGCGATAGGCCCCCGAATAAGTTCCGGGCATGTGGGTAGGTCGGGCATCTGGAGAGGTTTTACTGGCAGCCTTCTGAGACAGCCGGCAGGTAGGGACCAGGACAGACTGTGGTGTCAGGAGATGGTTTTGGTTCAGTATCAGGAGAGGGTAGTCGAGGTTCAGTTGTACACGGAGGACGTGACAGGGATAGTGGGACCCAGCTGAGGGGTTAGTGGCCGGTGACTGGAGCAGCATCGCAGGGAGGTCAGGCATCAGGTAGTCGGGCTTCAGGCTAGGTGCACGCTGTAGAGCTACTAGGGATTGAGTAGGCTAGAGAGCTGACGATGGTGGAAGGTACACCACAGGTGTGGCCATGAGTTTCTTTGCTTTCTTTTGGCATTTCCTCTTGAGGCGTGTCTGGTTGAGTGCACGAGTTGCACAGGTTACTTGTGGACTGACTAGAGACTAGTTAGTGGGATTGGCATCATATTGGATGTGTTATATATTTTATCATATATTTGAGATGTGTGGCATCAGAAGCTTCAAGGATGCAGGTTACTTGAGGTTCTGTGAGCATCAGGGAATCGTGGATGTGGGTTACTTGAGGTGCATGGCACCAGGTTTGATTTGATCATCTATTAGATGCAGGACCTCAGGGAGGCAGACACCGATGCGGTGAGGGTTACGTTGGGTGTCAGAAGAGACACGTAAGCACCAAGGAGGTGCAGGGGTGACGATGCATCATGGGAGGACAATGGGTCCGGGTAATAGGTTGTTGGGCCTTGCTTGTTTATTTTATTTGCTTGAGCTTGTTCGGGTTAAGACCGAGTAGGAAATTCCGAAGGTGGGGAGCCCTTTTAGGAATTTAGCCAGAACCTTGAGACCGGGGTAGTCCGGGTTGTTTAACTGGGATAGGCATGTTTGGTGACATCTCTTGGTTTTGTTTGGTAGCTCGGGGACGAGCTACGTTAAGGTGGGGAGTTTGTAATAACCCGGGTTTTTAGAAACTGGTAAAATTCTGACCCTGTTTAAACTTTTTGACTGGTTTTTGAGAAGTCTGTAAAATATGGGCAGTTTCTAGAAATTTCTAGAATACACGTTGTGTACTTTAAGTACACTCCATGTATGTGTTAACCGAGTGACCAACCGTGTGCTCTCTGAGTACATTCAGTGTGAAGACCGTGTAGAAGTTTCTTACTACACGGTGTGTATTTATAGACACGCCATGTATCCCTTACCCGTTCGGGGCCAAATACATGTCGTGTGGTTCCCAGGTGTAAATTTCCATCTACACGGCGTGTATTCTTCCTTGACATGCCGTGTACCTTTTTTCCATGTAGCGGCTGGGTCCCGGGTCATGTGTTAACCGTGTACTCATTCCAAGTCGTGTGCTGGACTCCGCTTAAGTCGGAGTACGGAAACCCATCTACACAGCGTGTACTTTGGAAATACATGTCGTGTACTTTTATTTTTATTTGAGCGATCGAGACGTCGTCACGTCTCATTCCCAGAAGTCCCTTCTTCTTCCCCTTTGGATGAACAGTTCATCCGATAACCTCTTAAAAACTCAAACCCTCCCAGAATCTCCATACGACCTCCGTTCTTCGATCTGTCACTGGCAGCGGGACCGCATCAGAAAGGCTAACCCCGCGCACCCTTCTTAGTATTTGATCCCTCACCTGTTCACACCACAACCATCATACATAAGATTTAGAATTACCTTAACTTGTTATTCCATCTTCATTGATGATCTGATTGATTATATCTCATTGTACCATCATTGTGTTGTAGAAACCAAGTACAGAATCCCTCTAACAATGATCCACACATGCACCACAATCTATGAATGTCACCACAGAATCATTGGGTGCTATCATAATCAATCATGATCGATTGTGTTGTTCATGGTTGATGAAAATAGAATTCTTCTTGAAGGGGGAATAACTCTTGGTGTTATCTCAATGGATTGAGATAGGAGTAAGATAGATCACATTTTAGACATCTCGATCGATCTGTAGGGATTTATAGAGTCTCTTTATATTCGTTGTGTACAATAATAGTGATTCTAGAAAGTGATATAATTATATATTTATTATAGAAGATTTAGGGTTGGAAAATTTCACACAATCCCTTTCCCTAATTTACAATTCTTAGTGGACCCCAAGTCCAGTAATAATTATATCAATATTACTATTAATCACTTGATATACACCACACTTTAAGAATATAAATAAATATCATTTATACCATTTTTCAGTCGCACCATTAATCTCAGCCCATTTTCACTTGTTAACATTTCATGAACCTTGAATAATTTTTATTTATTTAATACATAATTATCATTGCATTATTCATTGATAAACATAATAAATATTATATTTTTCAAACTTCTAAATAAACATTTATTATTATTTAACTCACATATTATTTCTAATAACTTGTGATTAAATTATGGTGATCAACCAAACCTGAATAAATATTATTCATTCTAACTTGTTAAATTCCGTACTTGAATTTAACTAAGATTTCGAAAACACTTGGTGTGTGACTCTCTAGAAATATTTCTCAGTAGAATTATGCTGAATAGCCTAAATTCCAAGATCATCATCTAGAAACATGCCGATTAACCCATAGATAATGAAAATAATGTCACAATGAAATCAAACCTCTTATGAATGTTTACCATGTAATATAATCCTTTTATCACTATATATCAAATCATCAAGTTGCATGATGGTTTCATCAACCTATATGATCAATGTTTCTTTCTTTGACTTCATGAAAATGAGATTTCCCACTGAACACTATGGACATTGATTTATACAAGTAGTTTCATTCCATCAAAGGGCATGAGATATCAACTTCCATCAATGGACATAAGGGATAAATCCTTTCTTTCATTATAGATTAATGAAATATCACTCGTGACACACTCAATATCTCCTACATCACCATGAACATATTTCTTCATGGTTTTTTCCAATATATTGAATTATGTGATTCATGATATACATTAATGATAATTTTAAATTCAAAGGATCAATACACATGTCTTATGATAGGAACATCCAATGACACATGAAAATATGGATTTCTTATTGACAACTATGATCTCATAACATACTATCTTGGATATTACTAAGTAAGAACACTATGAGAAGGTGTCTCAATGTCTTATGAGACTCCTTACCTTGATATCCTCTATAATACCTCTCATTTTAGACAATATCATTTGTTCATAGAATAATATTCAATAATGATGTCGTGGAACCTCTCAGTTCTCATCATATAAGGGAACTTCCATGATATTTTAGTGTGACATGTATTCTTATTACATTATCACATGAAAATATCATGTAGATGGACAATAATGATGCGATTAGTAACTTCATTAATAATGAAAACATATAAATAATTACTAAGGAAGTTAGTTCTAGGGTAACAATTCCAAAAAAACTCCCAATTTCACTAGAGACAACTGACAACAATTTTTAGTCCACTAGCTCTCTCATAATACTTATTACTCTACTGAGATAGAGTCTTCATCAATGGGTCCACCACTTTCTCCTTCATATATACTCTACTCACTATAATTTTACCACTTTAAAAATTTTCCTTCAAGAGATAAAAAATTTGAAGTATGTTCTTTATCCTTTGATGTGATCTCATGTCTTTGAAGGGAGACACTTATGCGGTGTAATTATAAAAAACTATGATAGGGTATTGACTATTAGGTACCACATAAATATATTAGAAAATGTTGTGAATCCAAACTGCTTCATTAACTGCATTAGAAGCCACAATATACTCAGACTCTGTTGAAGAATCAACATAAAAAGGATATTTTGAACTCTTATAACTCATAGATCCTTCATTAAGATAAAAAAACATATCCAAAATATAAAAATAGATCATTCTAATTTGTTTGAAAGATATATTATATATAACCTCTGATGACTATATCTTCATCTTCTCCATACACCATTAAAATATCCTTAGTATGCCTCAGATAATTAAGGATAGTCTTAATGGTATTCCACTATTGTTCATGTGGATTTACTTTCTATCATCCAATAATGCTCAAATAATAGGAAACATCAATCCCTATACATAATATTAAATACATTATATATCCTATAATAGAATAATAGAGGATCTTACTCATTCTCTCTCTTTCCTATGTGTATAAGGAAAATTTTTATTGGAAAGATTCATACTATATGACACTAGAACCAATCCACTCTTTTATTGTTTCATTCCAAAAATCTTTAGTATCTGGTCAATATATGTTTCTTGACTTAGTTTAAGTGGCCTATTTGATTTATTAGGCATAATATTGATCCCTATAATTTAAGTTGCTTTACCTAAGTTCTTCATGAAGTATCACTTCCTCAACCACACATTAATCTCTTCTAAGGCCGGTATCTCATTTTCAATTGGTAATATGTCATCAATATATACTACTATGAAAACATCATTACACATACTAAATCTCTTGTAAACACATGGATAACATTCATTTTTAATGAAATGAAATTATTGTATGGCTTCATCGAATCAAAAAAATTCATGATCTAGATGCTTACTTTAATCCATAAATGGATCGCTCTAACTTGCATACCTTTTTGGAATTTTCTAGAGTCACATACCCATTTAGTTGTGTCATATACACATCCTCCTGAAGGTTCCCATTAATGAAAATAGTTTTATTATCCATCTTACAAATATAATCATCATTTAAATTTGTTATGGAAAGAAAAAAATTGATGGATTTAAACATGGAAACTGTAAAATAGGTTTTTTCATAGTCAATGAATTAAAATTGTCTAAACCCTTTATCCACTAGCTATGATTTATAGGTATTTAGTTTACCTTTCATGTCTAATTTTCTCTTGAATACCTATTTACACCCAATAGTATTTACATAAACTAGAGGATTGATTAGAACCCAAACTTGGTTTTGATACAAGAAATATATCTCAGAATTCATGGCTTCTTACCATCTTGTAGCTTCTAAGCTCTCTACTACCTTCTTATAGAAGATAGGATAATTATTGTCAACCAATAATGTTTCACCATTATTAGTGACCAAAAAATCATATCTCTCTAGTTCTATTACCTCTCTAGTGCTTCTACGTAGTACCTGTGTTTTAGGAAAAAATTCTTCCACAAGGACCCATGGAAGTTGTTCATATACCACATCACATGTATCTTGAGCATCAACTTCATAAATGTCAATATTTCTCCAACTATACTCTTTAAGTATGTGCTTCATCTAAATAAATATTATCTGTCTTATGAAAACTACTTTCTTGTATTAATTTTTTTATAGATAATATCCCCTTTTTTTTATATTCCCTATAAAGATACACTTCATGTCTTAGGGTCCTAGTTTTTTGCTTGAGTTATACTTAACAAACGTCTCACAACCCTATTCATGAACATGTGAAAAAACGGGTTTCCCTCCACTCCATAACTTGAAGAGAATAGTTTTTTCTACTTTATTTGGTTCTTGGTTTAGTAAGTATGATGTCATCTATAATCCATGTCCCCAAAATGATAATGGAAGGCTTGTTTGATTCATCATTGACCTTACCATGTATAGTAGTGTATGGTTCCTTCTTAAATTAACACCATTCCACTATGGTGTATAATATGGAGTGAGTTGAGATAAAATATTATAATCCAATATAAATTTGATAAATTCTTGGTTAAGATATTCACCATCTCAATCAGATTGAAGTTTCTTTATCTTCTTACCAAGCTTATTATCAACATCATTCTCGAACTCTTCGAACTTATTAAAGGATTAAAACTTTTACATTATCAAGTAGATATAATCATAACTAATTAATTTTTTGGTAAAAGTAATAAGGTATGAGAATCCACCTCTATATTTTACTTGAAAAGGTCTAAACAAATTAGTTGTACCAATTTTAGAATCTCTATGGACCTCTCACCATGAACATTGAATAGTGATTTGCTCATATTTCCTTCTAAGAAAGTTTGACATCATTAAAGTGATTTAAGCTCAAAAAGATTCTAAGTGACCATCATGATAGATATTTCTTAAACGTTTCTCATTTATGTGACCAAGATAGTGATTCCACAATTAGTTGTTATATGATCCATATGTATTTATTTCATTATCAATTGTCAATATTTGGTTTTATTAATTTAATACATAAATAATGTTATTCAAATTTTTCATACCATAACATATTCTGTCTTTATAAAAATATCAGCTCTTATTTCAAAAACTGAAAATAAATCCATCCATGTATAAACAGGAAATGAATATGATGTTCTTAGTAACACTAGTCGCATAATAACAATTCTTTAAAACCAAAAATAATTATATTGTAAATGTGAGACGGTAGACTATAATGGATAGAGTATCCAACCTCACTCTATTGGTAGCCCGTAGATCCACCTAATCTCTAAAATCCTTCTGAAATCGACGTGGTTCGTGTATTTGGATATAAATGTAAGCACCATAGGTATTATCTAATACCCAAATTATAGATATGGAAATATTGCACTCAATAATGAATGAACTTGAAGCTTCCTCTATCTTTTTTGGATGGGTGAAGTCCATCTTCCAGCATCCCCACATTCCATATACAATACATACCACATCTTCTTCCTTTCTTTGGCTCTGGGTCTTCTTCTTGGAAGGACAATGATCTAGAGCCTTAAACATGAAATGAGTCTTTAGACCATTTTACTTGTACTTTATTTTTTATTTACCATAAAAAAAATTGGTTTTTCATGGATCGTGTCTTAATCAACTTGTAAAATAAGAGTAAGAGGTTTTGAATGTGTTTTCTCACTATTTCTCATATTATAATTCACAATAAAACTAGGAAAGTTTTTAGGTAATAAGGATAGAATGAGATCTATATGTAGCTCATCCGAGATCATAAACTCTAATATGTCTAGTAACTAAATATAGTCTTTTATCTTGACTACATGTGGCCCAACTTGTGATGACTCTCCGAGCTTATATGTTAATTGTTTATTGGATATCTCAAACCTCTTTTATCTCACTTTATCTTGATAGAGATCCTCAAGGTGAGAAATTATTTTCTGCACATCCATATCCTCATGTAGTTTTAGAAGCTTATTAGACATGGAGGATATCATGAAACATTGGACATCCATTGTTTCGTCCACATGTTTTAGATATAGAGGAAATTCTTCCTCACTGAACTCTTTGGAAAGTGACATGGGAAGTGGGGTTTCCATCATATATAATTTCTATTCGTGGAATTTTATAATACCTAAGTGGATATACCATTCTTTGAAATTAATCCAAATGAGAAGGTTATCCTTCCCTAGTATGTATTTTTGTAATTTTTTTGAAGTTTTTTTATCGGTCATTTCTATAAATTTAGAGTAAATGATTAGTAAATTATTTGATTAAAAAATTAATAAAATTAAAATTAAATTAAATTAATAGTCCACTATTTTTTTGAAACCTAATAACTCTCACCATTATTTTTAGAGCATTTTGTCATTTAGACATTCTGGAGGGAAGGATCCATATTCCCCTTTTCATAACCCAAACTTGGGCTTGTAATGTTTTTTGAAGGGTTTTAGGTATGTGTAACTTTCTGACTATGTTAAATAACAGTTCCTTGATCAATTGAGTAGACCCATCAATCCTTAAATCCTATATAAATACTTCCTCGTCCCCCTCCTCTTAGTTACACCAAGTCCTACTTGGTCAGTCAACCCTTGATGTGAACCAAGTTAAGTCAACCTAGAAATTTAAGCTAAAATTTCAATGACAATTGAAAGCACCCCAACTTGGGTTGGTCAATCACTTTGAACTATGAGGTCAATTTTAACTTAAGTAGTTAAAGGCTATAAGGAATTAATATTTTAGTTTAATGTATTTTTATCTTTATGTGTAAAATATCATTTTATCTTATCACATGCCTTAATAATATTAAGTGAATTTTACTTAAGCGATTTACCATGTATGATAAAAAAATCATGCATAATACTGTTATATTTTATTCTATATTCCATGATTATTAATTAATTTATTAGGTGACCATGAATCATCCACAAGAATAGATAATTATCCATACATATGATAGAAATAAAATATAAGTGGCATGGTGATGATATTCTATAATGGCTAGTTTATCTATCAGATGAAAAACTAACACTCAACCCTAGGGGAAAATACCATGAATCGTAGCTTGGTTCAGGTTGTATAATTCCACCTTGGCTCCTATGTATCACCTTGATTGGTTTCACCTTAGCTTCTAGACTCATACTACCTCCTCTCGCTTGGGAGTTCCATACATACATAAGCATTTATTTACATGTAGGTGATGGGATCCAATGAATCATATAAATGGGGTTTATATATAAGAAACTACAATCATGAATTCCCTTACATAATTAAAAGGGGATGAATCATAGACCATAAATTTTAATATAACTATAATAAATTAAAAGAAACCAATCACATGATTAAGGATAATCTAATCTCATGATCATCCACACATCAAACAATGAGCATACATTTGAAATCTAATTATTAATTTCTTTTATTCATTATTTAATTAAGATAATGAACCATAAATTAATCTAATTAATTCATTTTATCTTAATTCCATACAAGAATCCTTAACTCACCATCATCCATAATTTTTAAAAAAATTAATTTAATTTAAAATTAATGTAGTACACAAGTGTAGTTATAGGAAACTACATGTGTTTATCAAAAAATTTAAACTGGAACATTATTTCAATATATAGTTATCCATCCTATGACATAACGTGCACAATTAAATAAATGAAACACAGAACACATATGAATAGGTTTTATTATATATTTAATTCTTCTATTTTCATCAAATTGGACACACTATTAGTAGCAGACAACATGGTGTGTACTATTTTACCTGACGTGTACTATCTCTTGTCTAGTTCTGTAAGACACTCCTTCGGAATAGGTGTGTTTCCCACTTCTAACTATTTTGAGGTACATGTCGAGTTATCCATTTCAAGATATGTGGCCTTAGAGTTTCACGTCTCATCAGTCCCTATATCGTTTATCTGATACATGAAATGCTGGGACTCCCCATATTCTGGGTCATGAGACTATGAGAACTACACATCGTATATAGGGGTTACATGGCATGTAATTTTTAAATATTTCTACCATTTCATCCAGATCTACATGTTGATCTACTTTTCCAGATCATAGATCTAATTTCATCAGATCTATACAATTATATCATAATATAAGGACAATAAAAATGGGTACACTACATGTAGTTAGGAGGCACACGACATATATTTAGGTGGTACATGCCGTTTAGTCTCATGTTATCCAGCAAGAACCTTTGGAACATCTAGATGGTGTTTTGGATGTTTCTTTATTTTAATCTTAACCTTTTTTCTAGTTATGTGAGAGAGAAAAAAGAAAGGAAAGATACGATGATGTGAGGATATTAAAATGAATCGATCTGAAGTAAAATAAAAATCAATGAATAATAAATAATTTTAAATTAAACATGTGACTACTCTGATGTCACTTTTAGCTCCTGGGAACAGTATAAACTCTTGGATAGAATAACCAAGTTTTCCTTTTGTCTTAATTTATGAATAATCATTGATGCACATGAAAAAATTTCATTTCCAATGAAAACCATTGATTATATGGCTAGAGAAAAAAATTTAAACCAGAATAGAAGGATCTTCACATATAACTTAATATTAGTTTATGAGTAGATATAGAATTACCTTAACTTGTAACTACCTATTGATGGTCTAGTTGACTAGATATCATCATACCATTACTATGTTGTAGGATCCAATTGTAGAATCTCTCTAGTGGTGATTCACACATGCACCACAATATTTGAATGTCACTGTAGAATCATCGGGTACTTTCATGGTCGATCTTGATCACTTGTGTTATTTTTGGTTGATTGCAACAAAATTCTTCTTAAAGGAGGAATAATTTTTTATGTTCTCTCAATGAATTGAGAGAGGAGGAAGAGAGATCATGTTCTAGATCTCTATATCTCTCTCTAGGGATTGATAGATTATCTCTATAACTATTGTGTAAAAAAAGAGTGATAGTGGAATGTGATATAATTATATATTTATTATAGAAGGTATAGGGTTGAAAAATTACACACAAGTCATTTCTCAAGTTTAAAATTCTTAGTTCACCTTGTGTCCAATATTATTATTATTATTATTATTAATCGTTTGGAATGTCCCACAATTTAAGAATATAAATAAATATCAGTTATACCATTCTCAATCAGACCATTAAGCTTAGTCCTATTTCCCTTGTCAATATTTATTGATCCTTGAATAATGTCTATTTATTTAATAAATAAATATCACTGTATCATTCAAAGATAAATTTAATAAATACTGTGTTCACCAAGCATTCAAATAGACATTTTTTCTTATTCAAATCACATATTATTTTTAAATAAATTGTGATTAAATCATTATGATAAACCAAACCTAAATAAATATTATTTATTATAACTTTTTAAATTCAATACTTGAATTTAACTGAGATTTCCGATACAATTAGTGTGTGACCCTAGATCCATATTTATTAGTGACATTAGTTAAAATGGCCTAAATTTCAAGGTTATCATATAGAAACATGATAAGGAACCCATAGAGAAATAATTTAATTTCATAACATCTAACCTCTTACGGACATTTAGCATGTGATATAATCCTTTTATCATGACATCTCAAATAAAAAAAGGTTGTATGATGGTGTCATTAACATACATGACTAGTGTCTCTTTCTTTAAGTTTATAAAAATGAACATACCTACTGAACACTATGATCATGGATTTTTGAAAATAGTTTCATTCCATAAAAAGGCCTAATATATCAACTTTTATCAAGGGACAAAAGGTATAAATCATTTATCACATTATCTATCAAATAATATAACTCGTGATATGCCCAATGTATCCTAACTCACTGCAAGAATATGTCGTCATAGTTTTTCTCAATACATTAGAGTATGTGATTCATGGTATTCATTAATGATAATATTAAATTGTAAGGATCGATACTCAATTATACTGATAGGAACATCCAATGACACATGGAAATGTTGATTTTCTATTGACAAGTCTATTATCATAACCTACTATCTTAGAGATTACCAAGTCTAACACCATGATAAAGTGTTTCAATACCTTATGATTCTTCTAACCAAGATACCATGCATCGTCTGTGTCTTGTCAGACAATATAATTCAGACATAGAACAATATTCAAGAATAATTCCATTACACCTCTTGGTTCTCATCATAATGGGGAAATATCATGACCATTCAGTGCAACATATGTTCTTGGGACATTATCACATAGAAATATAATGTAGATAAACAATCATGATGTGATAAGTAACTTTATTAATAATGAAAACATATAATCAAGTATTAATAAAGTTGATTATAGGACATCAACTCCAATAGAAATAGCATTTTGGTGGGCGATGAGGTCACGACATCAAAAAAGGCTATAATGATCAGTAATGCTTTGATGGTGATGTGGTGTTCAACATGGTCAATAGTGTATAGGGAGGTGACCATTGTAAAAGTAGATAATGATAAAAAAAGAAAATAGTTTTTCCCCTGTAAAATTTTTCCATATTAAAATTTTCATTCTTACAAAACTTCATTTTAAATATCATTTTCATCCCATTTTTTGTTTCTTTTCTCATTAAATTTTCTATTAAAATTATACCACCATTCCAAAAAAGACCTTGAATTTTTTGTACCTTTTTCAATTATAAAGTTAGTTTGATAAATTTGACCACATGAAAGAAAACAAAAATGTTTTAAAATTTTCTATCATTGTAATAAATGATTTATTTACATAGTTACTTAACCATTAATTATAGTCACATAGTTTGTAAAATTAATATTAACCATGAAAAGATCATATGGGTAAACATCAGTTCACCAATAGTCACCACAAGAACAAAACCCATCCCTAAAAATTTGGAATTGGTTATAGTCCCTCACCAGAATCTCGCTCTCTGCAACACGTGATTAATACTTTGTCGTATTGTGATAGTCCCCACACACTCGCAGGTTCTTAAAGATCCTCAGGCCAGTTCCTAAAGACATCAAAATGATCTCAATAACAATATCCAGCCTCTCACTATGACCCATCAGGATCTGATACTTCTCATCACCTTCCACATCCTCCAACACCAAATCATAATTTGGGACATACCCAAGGTTTTTCAATTTTGAACCCAAGCCACCAACTCTTGTTATACTTCCCTACAATCAGGATGGGAGCGGCTTCTGATATAAAACACATGAACCCTACCACCTATAAAAATCCATATTTTCATGAAGGTATGACTCATTTCTTCTCTTAAAATCATTATTTAAATCTATATAAACATGAACTACAGCTTGATGAAGGTCCCAAGAGCATCTGGAGCTTGTTTGGAGCCCGGTGTTTTGAAAAATGGTCAAAAGGGTAGGCCGCATGGTTTGTACTAGCTGTGCGGGGTACTTTTTAAGCAGTAGCGGTCATAGGGGTTGTGTGAAACTATGCGACCCAAGGCTCACAACTATGCATGGATTTGAAATTTTTAGAAGAGGGTGCACAAGGGATAAACATGGTTTTCTAAAACCATGTACCTATCTCTCACACTTAGTACCACTTAGTAGGTGTGTGTGCACTATTTGGCACATAGTTGGCACATGATTGGGAAAACCGTGGGGTAAAACCATGTGGGGTGTAGTTTCTAAGCAGTGGGAGTCGCACGACTAGCACACTGTTTGGCCAAATGTGTGAAAAACTATGTGATTCAACTTTTTAGGGTAAAATTTTCATTTTTCCCTTAATTATTTTAAAACATAATTTCATTATTCTTTTCTTCTTCTCTAGACGAGTGAGGATCCTCCATTCTTTTGTGGGTTTCTTCTCCTTACTCCAATAATCTTGGAGATATCTCTCTCATTCGAAGTTGGATTTGATCTCCATCAGTCTATATGGATTACTCTCGACGAGATTTACATTACTATTGAACTATTTTCTGTTTAATTTTATCTCAACCAAGTTATCATGGTGTAATCTAATTCACCTTATTTTTAGGATGGATGTTTATTTCTTCAATTTCATCCAAACCAAACCAAATCAAGACTCGATATTGGATGAGCATAGAATCCTAAATGTAGGTAGGTGGTTTATAGATATTACCCTAAGTTTTCATTAAATTATGAACATTGACGGTGTTTCATGCTCCATCCTTTGTTGTGTGTCTCCTTAAAATTGTTTTATTATTTTTAAATAGTCATATGCACCTTGTTATGACCATGAAGATCATTTTTATGTAAATAGAAGGTTCCAAACTTGATCATGGACACCCCATGGGTGTGAAAACTTAAATTTACCTTTTATAATTAATTAATTTATTACCCAGAATGCCTTCTAATTGTTTTCTTTGATTTTAAATTGAATTTATCCTTATAGGTAATAAACCAATTGATGATAGAACTTCATAAGTTCCATGTTCAACCTTGTATTTGATTTTACATGTTTGTTAGATTTCTAAATTCTTATTTTTGGTGAAGTGAGTTATTCCATTTTAATGTGATGATTTTTTATGATATATTAATTTTTAGTTAAAAAGTATCATGTTTTATAATAAAACCCCTTGGATTAGGTGCATTATCTTCCAAACTAAAAAGTGGTGATTAGTTATTTAAATAATTCCTGGCCATATTTTATTGGTGTTTTCTTATGCCTTTATTTTATTACTAGATATGTTTCATGCCTTGTATATGGCCTCACATGATATTTATAAATGGACTGAATATGGGGGCATGGTCTTCCTTTTGACCAATGGGTTCAAAGGCCAATCACCTTCAAAGTGGGTTGGAATGATTGGATCTATAAATACTTTACTTGATAAAAAATGTATTATTTAAATTGAATGGTTTAAATTAAATGAAATTGAAATTGTATGTACGACCACACCACTTTATATATTTAAATAAGCATTGATTATGTGAAGTGTATTGAATGGAATGGGTGGAAATACCACACTTGTTGTATGTTTATAATTTAATATTATTTGAAATTCCATTGGTTACATTTTGACTTGATTAATATAAATAATGAGAGGTAATTACTTATGGATATTAATATAAATATGATTATTCCTTTGATATAGGTTGTGGAATGCTGTTAAGGGTTCTATTGGGAATGACAATTCATGATCCCTTATATCGAGTGTTGATCATGATGTCTCACACCATTGAAACTATTTACATGGTGGGAATGATTCACTATGTACCTTGTTGCGGGTGTTGTCATGACGACACACCCACTATATTGAGTATTGAGCATGAAATGTCTCACTCATTGTGAGATATGGGGAATCTACCCTTTTTATAGAGCTTATAGGCTCATTTAGACTTGTTATGGATGACTGAGTTAGGCCCTGATTTATCCATCACCTAGTATTTTAAGTATATGTCCACTTACATCCCTAGGTACTTGGTATGTAATTTCCCCAGCTCATAGGCCACTTAATCGGTGCCTCGATCCGGGTCACTAGATGACATCAGGTGCACATCCTTGTAATCCATAGGTTTCCAACTAGTAGTGATGGTTTAATGTGTTATAAGGGAAGACTATACCCTCTTAATTAGAGTAATCCAAAATATATAAAAATAATAAATAAATGAAACATAATAACCAATGAACATTCTTTTCCAAGGATTTCCTAAAACTGGGTACAAACCCACAACCAAATAGTAAATATTCTATGTCGTGTAATACAGTGCCAAGTATGAGGTAGCCCAAAATAGAGATAAAATGAATAATTCCCAAAATGTATCTTGAATCCAAGTTTGGATCCCTAATTTATGTAGATCCCACCGCATGTTAACCATCTAGCATTGGTCCCTAGACATTTTCACGACCTAAAACCATAAAGTATGCTTGGGTACCCAATGGCGGCCTGAGCAGGGTGTGAGTATAACTCAGTAGGCACTACCAATGATGTATACAAAATATCCAGTCTGAAAGAGAATGTTTATGAAAGTACTAAAGAACAAAAAGATAAAAAAGGTTAAACATAGTGTCATTAGTAAATAGTATTAACTTAAATCATTTTCATCAATTGCACCAAGGGTTATGCATTTTCATCAACAACACCATGGCCTATTCCAATCGACTATTATGGATAAGGGGATAAGTTGAGTTCCTATCTCACTTAGGAAAACATTTCACAAACAATTACATAACACTTACCTTGGAGCCTTAGTCTAGGTAGTCTCATCAAATGAGACTATTAGGGGCCCAAAGCCTCATTCAGACTCTCTAACTCATGTTTTCTAGGGGTGGGGTTTAGATCCTTGTTAAAACCCTTCCCATGGGCATAGAACCTCATGTCAATACCCCACATACCACAAATCCATGTGCACATGATTCTTTAATCATTTACCATATATAAAAATTCAAAAATCATACCCATTGAACACACATACCATTTAAAATTCTTTGTTTGATCAACACATAAATCATCTCCATGCCTTAACCCATTAACACATTTACCATTTAAAACTCGATACTCATTGATCCCATCAACAATATACCAAAATCCCCCTTATTCCTTATTATCAATTAAACTCAATTACATTAATTTAATTCCACAATACATACAAACAAAAAAAAATCAATTATCATGGGTTTTCTTCTATAAACCCATGTTATCAAGTTAAGAATAACTATTATAGGTTTTCCATCATATACAATTAAAATTCATATTCACTTGCCCAAATCCATGTTCACAAATATGGAATTCTTAGTTTATTCAACCTCATTGCATCTCACATGGATCATTAGGGTTTCAATTCATCATTTAAACAACCAATTGGTCATTTCTTACTATGGTAATCAAAATCACAACAATAAATAATCAAAAGAAAAACTGTGTATACATAAAACAACACTAAGACTATGGGATATAACTTGTAGACCACCTACCATGATTCCAAAGATGGATTCTTGCTTATCCTTGTCCCTTGAATTGGATTCAAACACCCTTCAATTACCCAAACTACGATTCAATGGAAAATATTGTTTTAGGTCTTTTGAATAAGAATTTCTACACAATCTCTAATTAGAAAAATATAAAGAAGATGATTTTTAGACTCACTTGGATATTCTATTTGCAAACAACGACACTCCAAATAGATTATAAATTAGGGATATCGATCCTTAGGTTTCTTAGGGTAATTTGGTTCATCACTAGGGATGATGGGGGAATAATGGAGGAAAATAATTGGTTAAAACACTTAAGAACCGAGAGGAAAAAATGATTAAAAAAACCCCACTTTTAAAGGGAATCATGTTTTGTAACGTCCCAGATCCGGGTGCCACACAATGGGTGCCCCAAACCTGGTTGGTCACATGACCTCAAGAAAATTTCCCCAAACACCAGAGGCTACCGACTAGTAGTGAGGGCCTAGGACTGATAGTGGGGAAACTATGCCCTCATTTTTTAAAGTTTAACGTAGCGGAAATAAATATAAACACACAAAAGCGGAAGCAATAAACAATATACACTACTGGAAAAACGGCCTATACCCACGGTTCCAAACCGTGGGTATAGCCCCCAAAACCGTGGGTATAGCCTATACCCACGGTTTTGGGAACCGTGGGCTGGAACGTCGTCGGTATAGGTCCCCAGCCTATACCCACGGTTTTGGAAAACCGTGGGTATAGGTGTCCTTCCACCGTGTCACTGAAACATAGACAATTTCCACGGTGTCAATGGCTTTTACCCACGGTTTCAAAACCGTGGGTATAGGTCCTAAAAAAATGTAGGCACCGAGTTTCGATCCCGCAACCTCTTCGCTGCAAACACCGCGTCTAACCACTACCCTAACTTCACATATATGTATATATATATATATTTAGTTAAATATAGTTATGAAAACCGTGGGTATAGAGGGAAGAACCGTGGGTATAGGGTTCCCGCCAAAAAAAAATTCCTTCCCGTGGAAAAAAAAATTTCCCGCGCACACAAAATTGACCTATACCCACGGTTTTTCATAACCGTGGGTATAGGTATTTTATCCCAAACCTATCCCCACGGTTTTCCAAAAAACCGTGGGGATATACCCCCCCTATACCCATGGTTTTGGGAAACCGTGGGTATAGGTGACTTTTCAGGACCTATCCCCACGGTTTTCCAAAATCGTGGGGATAGAGCCCCCTATACCCACGGTTTTGGGAAACCGTGGGCATAGGTCATGAAAATTCACTTATACCCACGGTTTCCCAAAACCGTGGGTATAGGGGGGGGTCTATCCCCACGGTTTTGGGGAAAACCGTGGGGATATGTACATTTTCCAGTAGTGATAAACCTGAAATGAACGATGGAATTGAAGTAAAAGATAACTAGAAGTCATATATATGATGAAGTAATATGTATCTAATTCTAAGAAATCAGTGAAAACAGGATACCCTGAAATGTGATACAATACATCACAAGGTAAAAAGTACAGGAAAACAAAACCAATGCAGTGCAACAGGAACACAACAACATCACAAGCCTAAGCTCGGTCCCATTCTCTTCTACTCCTCTGCAACAATCATGTACCTGTGTAGAGAATTTTTCCATTATCGACACCTGCAGCAATATAATCTATTTGGGACCAAGACATGACCCAAACAGGGTGTGAGAAATAAATCCCAGTAGGCAACCACCAAAGGCTCGTGCCCAACTATCTTTAAAAATGTGCAACAGCAGTGTGCAATAATAAAATGCAGTAAACTAGAAATTACTCAAAAGTAACTATTATTACTAGTTACATTGTCATTTTAATAATTATTTAACAATTCCAAGCATGTGCTTTATCTTGGTAGGTACAACATAAGAAATCACCACAGTGAATATTCAAAACAAACCTTGTCCTAAGATTTGAAAATACTTACCCTCAAGCAAACAGAAATGAAACACTCAGGTGATTGCCCTCAGTCATAACGAATATTTCCCTCAGGCGTAAGAACCATTTCCCTTAGGCTAAACAAAACCTTGCCCATAGGCTAAACAAAATATTTCCCTCAGGATAAACAAAACCTTTCCCTCAGGAAAAATAGAACAAAATCAAGTAACCGGGCCAAGCCTAAAGCATAAGCAAGCAATTTATATGTGTTTCCTCTCAAGAAAACTCAAAACATGTTATAATCATGGTATATCCATGGGTATCCTGTCTCAACGACTAAACAAGGGAAACACACCCTCGGGGTGGCCCTGGATCAAAGCAACGATCCAAAACAGCAGTTTATATTTATTCATTAGATTACCTAAGAAATTCTAGGTATCTCAACAGTGAAAGTATCCTCCATACGACACCCTGAACATGGGCGCATGGCACAACGGTACACAAAATCAAATCGACAGTTGGAATTAAACACAAGACCACCTACCTTGATCTCCTATGATCAATATACGTGAAAGGAACCTCCCAAAATAACCAATAACGACATAGATCTAAGATAAATGATTACCCGTTCAAACCTAAATAACTTCCCTTAGAGAAATAATTGGAAGGAAAGGTTCAAGAAGAGGGAAGACCATACCTGCACGGTTCAAATGAGATTGACGACAAAAGAATCGGAGTCCCTATGTGTGATCTAGAGCTCCTCCAAGTCCCAGCCTCCTCTCACGCAGCTCCTAGTGAGTTCCCTGCCTTCTATATTGAATGAGGAGGCCACTTCCTGTTTTTAACGGAAAAAATAACTACACAGCGTGTAATTTCAAGTACACGGCGTGTACTTTCCTTTTTAACTATTCCTCTAGCAGCTACTTTCTACCGCCTCACCATTCTTCTACTGACTGATTACATGGATTGTATTACTAAGTACAAGGCATGTTGTTAGTTTTTACACCCTTAATCACCGACAAGCCTACACGCCCTGTGTTCTTATTCCACATGGCCAAAGTACACAGTGTGTGTACGAAGAATATGGTGTGTGTACGAAGTACACGATGTGTAGTTTGTTTTTACCGACAAGCCTACGCACCCTATATTCTCATCCCATACAGCCAAAGTACATAGCGTGTGTACAAAAATTACATGGTGTGTACCCATAAATTTGGGATTTTTCCCACATTTCCCTTGTTTTCTCAAAAACACTAAAGGAAACGGAAAAGAAGAAACTTGTACCTCAAGAATAAGAACCAGGTTATTACATGGTTTGGGCGCATGGTTTTCCAAAAATTGGGCAAACTGCATGCCACCCACTCTCAAAAAAGGGACCAAGTCACATTATTTCTAGGGAAGACCGCACATTTTACAAAGTGTACAGTGACCATGCAGTATGGATCTATCCAACCCCACATAGTTTTTCCTCCCCCTTGCACAGTTTGTTAAATCATGAAACCCTCCTGTAGAAAATCACAGTTGAGGAATATGGTTACTACTAACCATGCGCCAACTGTGCAACATGTACTGGATGGCCACTTTTCTTCTTCTCTCATGTCTTGAACCCCCATAATACCCTCGAGACTTCTCATACACTCAGTTTACATTACTTTAACCAAAATAAAGGTCATTAAGCCAAAAATTAAATAGTAACGTACCTCAATGAATTCAGGGATCTTAAAACCTCCCCACCTTATAACAGATTATCCTCAAGATGCACTCCTAAGATTCATTGAGCTCCCAAAGTAAAGAGTTGAGGCCACTGGGCCTGCATATCTGTCTCCCTCTTCCAAGTTTCTTTTTAAAAATCACCATGATACCATATCACCCAAACTAATAGAATGGTCTTTCCCCAAAAAACCTTCTTACTATGATCCACAATATGAACCAGATGCTTTTTAAAGGACACATCATCCTCAAGATCAACATCATCAACATCAATCACATGATAAGGGTTATGGTGATATTTCTAAAGTTGTGACACAAGTAAAACACCGCACATGAAACTATACCATTGTAGAAGAAATAATTATTATGCCACTAGTATAATTCTCTCCACAATCTCAAATGGCCCCACATACCTAGGCACTAACTTACCTTATTTCCAAATATTGTGTTTATCCAAACTTTGTGAAGCCTGAGGAAACACATGATCATCCACCATAAACTCAAGAGGTTGATAATGTCGATTCGCATATGACTTCTGCCAAATCTGAGTTGTATCTATACACTTTTGAATCAACTAAACATATTTTGACGTCTCATGTATGAGACTCAATCCCAATAACTATGATCCCCCTTCCTCTATCTAATACAACAATGATCTACATAGTCTCTCTTAGAGAACCACATACAGTTCCATCTAAATCATTTCTTGGTAACAATTATTATAAGAAAACACAAAAAGTTCCAATTGGTTCTCCCAATATTCACTAAAATATATGAAACATTCCCTCAACATTTCATCTATCACATAAATTGTACGATCCAATTTACTATTCATCTGTATGTGGAAATTCATACTCAGAAACACCTAGGTACTAAACACCTTCTCCAACCCCTTCCAGAAGCTCAAAGTAAAATGTGTATCATGATCTAAAACTATAGTTTGTTGAAACCTAAGAAATTGTACTATATCCTAAACATATATATCACCTAATTGGTCTATGGTGAAGTTATTTCATATCAGCAAGAAATGGGACACCTTGGACAACCAATCCATAAATACCCATACCGCATCATTATTCTAAGGAATCCATAGAAGAACTACCAAAAAATTAATTATCACATAATCCCATTTCCATTCTGGAATGGTAAAAGGCTGTAACAAACCACCCAGTCATTGATGCTCTGCCTTCACCTGCTAACATGTATAACATCACATCACGAAACTTGAAACCTCTTTCTTCGTCCTTGGCCACCAATACTATCTACGAATGTCACAATATATTTTGTTTTAACCAGTATACACTACCCATGTTGATGCATTAAACTCACACATCATCTCTTCCCACATACATGTAGGTACATAAACACAACCACAAACATAAACAATCTCATCATCACCAAAAGTCTAATTACAATGCGACTCCCCACCTTCAAGAATTTCCTTCAAAGACAAACACTCTGAATACTCATATTTCATTTCCTTGATCTAGTTTAGAAGGGTGAACTTAACTACCAAGGATGTAAGGTTCATTCACCCATTTCTATTTTAGACCTCTAGGTACATCTCAACAAACAATTCCATCATCCTACATTTGGAGCTAGATTCCTCAACTCTCTAGTTTGAAGTCTTTCGACTCAAGGAATCCAATACAATATTTACCTTTCCCAGTGTGTATACCAATTCAAAATCAAAGGACTACATGTACTCAACCCATATTTGGTGCCAAATATTCAAATAACACTAGTAAAATATGTACTTAAAGATCTTATAATATGTATATATAGTGAACCTTTATCCCAAAAATCAATTCCACCAACACTTTAAATCATAAACTATCGTGGCCAGATCAATATCATGTGTATGATATTTTCATTCATGAGGCCTCAAATGTAATGACCCATATGCCACAACCCGATCATCGTGAATTAACACTTACCCAAGCCCAATACCAAACACATCACAAAATAAGGTATACTACTTACCTAGATCAGGAAGGGTCAAAATAGGCACAGTTGTTAGCCACTTCTTTAACTCTTGGAAAACACTGTCACATGCCTCATACAACTCAACTTGATTCTCTTATTGGTCAAGCCCGAGAGTGGTGCTGCAAAAAGGGAAAATTGTTTGACGAAACTTCAATAATAGTCTGAAAACCCCAAAAAACTTTGGACTTTAAAAAAATTCTTAGGCTTCTCCCAAGATACAAAGATTGAACTTTATTTGGGTTCATTGACACACCTACCTTAGTGATGATGTGTCCCGAGATATGTACCTTGTTAATGTAGAAATGACATGTAGAAATATTGGCATATAACCTATGATATCTTAGTGTAGTCAGTATTACGTCAAGATTTTTGGAATGATTTTCATTAGTCTTGGAGTGAACTAAGATGACATCCATAAAGACAACTACAAACTAATCTAGGTATGGATAAAATATTTAGTTCATCAGGTCCATAAACACTACTGGTGCATTAATCAACCCAAATGGAATAAAAAAACTCAAACAACCCATACTTATTCCTAAAATTAGTCCATGGTTTATCAGAAGGTATCACCATCATTTGAAAATTCCATGATCTGAAATCAATTTTGGAGAACACTGAATCACCTCTCATCTAGTAAAAAGGGGCATCAATTCAAAGAAGAGGGTGTTTATTGTTAACTGCCATCCCATTCAACTTATTCTAATTGAAACACAGCCACAAGTATCCATTAACCTTCTTGTAAAAATAACACTATAGATCCCCAAGGTGATGCACTTGGATGGATAAAACCCTTGTTATTCATCTCATACAACTGATTTTTGAGTTCTTAGAGTTATATTGGTTCCATTATATATTGAGGAATAGTAACTGGGTATAATCCTCATAGAAAATCTATCATGAAATCAACATCTATTTTGGGTGGAATCCCCAAGAAGTAATAAAGAAACACATACTAAAACTAATCCACAATAGGAGGAAAGACAAGCTACTCAACTCACCCATCATAGATTATAAAACAAGCAACTTGGGCTGTGAGTTTCCCCAACTTCTGACAAACTGGACTAGCTCATCCTCTTCAGATATCCCACCATACACAGTGAACATGAGTATTCCCCTAAAGGGATGTGAATGTTACCTTATAGTGGTAATAATAAATATTCTCCTGGTACAACACCAGGTAATCCATTCCCAATATCAGATCAAAACCTGACATCTCAAGCACAAACAAGTACCACAGAAAATGGTACCTGCCAACCTCAAGGGTACACTCCTTACATTGTCGAATATTTTATGTTCCCACCCTTAATGGTGTATCAACCAACATTAACCCACACATATGTTCAATATCTTTTCCCAAAACATTCACAAATTAGGTAGATATAAAATATTTTGAGGCACGTATATCAAATAAAGAAATAGCAAGCATAGAAGCTATGAGAATCATACCTCGAACTGTCGATAGTCCAGCCTTGCCACCCCTAGATGCAGGATAGACTACATAAAGCTAACATGCATCCCTACTTTGGTATTAGGTCTAAGTTCCTAGTGATTCACTACCCTATGGATAAGGATGACCATTTTCTGAAGCACCACATCCACTACCCAAACCAGTATGACCGGTATAACTCGAGATGCATGTCTGATATGAAGTAACCAACCCTCTATCTGTAATCTGGACCAGACTCAACCCTTCATCACTTACCATATTTCAAGGGTTCCTACATAACCTCTATAGATTACCCATATTTCCATATTCTCACCACTCAACTAGTGTTCATGGGAACTAACCACGCATGTTTCCCAACCTACCGCACTGATAGTAGAAAACTCGATCACCACCCTAAGAGGCTAGTTATCTTATCTAACTACTTTTTCCACCATTTATTTAGTGAACACTCTTGAAGTGGTTATTCCTACTATTGGAAACCACACCGCTAGATATCCCAAATATAACTACATGTCCACCATATTAAGCCTCCTTGAGGTTTCCTTCTGAAAATAGGGCTTGATACACCACCTTGGAAAACCTATTTAAGTAGAAGATATTCACCTAGGACTTGATCTTATTTATTATTACATCCTAGAAACATCTCATTATAGCAGCCCTGTCCCTTGAAAATGTTGTAACAAAGATTTACAAGTCAATGAACTAGCCAACATAATCCATCACTATCATAGTCCCCTGATTCAAACTCATAAACTCTTTAACCTTATAATACCTCAAGGAATAAAGATAGAAATTTTCCATAAAATTTTTCTAGAAACCATTCCGCAACATACCCTCTTCCTGCTTAGTCTAAACCAAGATATCCTACCAGCACTTTTACTGTCCTCACAACATGTAAGCTTCCAACTTGACTCCCTAATAAAGTGAATTCTCTAAGTGATCAATTATCATCTAGATGGAATCTATCCAGAACTCAACTAACTTAGGTCCACATTCTCTAGAAAAAAGATGGAGGGTGTTGCAGTTCAAACTCTCTAGTCAGATCAAACATACTCGACACAACATGACATGGGTCTTGCTCCATCATCTTCATAAAATGAGTGAAGTTCTCACAGAATTGCTCCTCTCCTATATTACCATGGATCACTGGGGTTTCTTTCTTCACTTCTGGTGGATAATTCTCAGTGATATCCTCTTATTTCCCAACCAGAACACATCTTTATGGTTTCATTTCTCTATAATTCCAAATAAACATCTCATAACACATTACATAAAATATCCACATTTTTTATAAAGTAAATCTCTCCACTAGCCATATATAAAACATTTGACATACATTATACTAAATGAACATAGTCACTTCTCTACCAATACCCTTATAAATCCCTACCATGATTCATGGTTAACATGGGGTAATCTAATTCACAGAACCACAATCCTTTTCATTAAAAATCTATTTTAATTGTTTTTAACTCTCATAATAAAAATCTTTCTCTTTTAGGAACCTTTATACATTTACAACTTATTAAAACCAAAATTTTAACCCATTTATCACTTATCATTAGGAACTATTATTTAACCATTCATCCATATTATTTATATTTATCCATTTACATCAACGTTATTAGACACCACTTATTTAAAATATTTAATGAAATGAAATGCATCCTATCACTTAAGTCCCACACATCTTCCCCATGTGTGTGCCTACCATGATTCATGTCCTAAATATACCTAGGTCACTAAAATAATATATGAATACACAACCTTTTATTATTTTGATCACAAGACAAATATATTAAAATAGTCACATCACACAGCAAGTGAATTGCCTCATGGTGAAATGTCATTCAACTATAACAACACACATCAAGAACAACAATCCCACCCAGGGGTACTTGGGTTTTCCCTCATACATGAGTTAGATAATCCCATGCATGATCTCATTTATAAGGTCCAAAACATCTTATTATACTATCAAACATCCAAAAATAGTAAGTCAATAGAAAATAAAACCTCTCTGATACCACTTTGTAATGTCCTCAACCTAGAGGCCACTAAACTGGATCATCGAGTTGGGTCACCACATGACCTCAGGTGTGCCTCCCCATATGCCAGAGGCTGCTGACTCGTAGTGAGGGTATAATATGTTTTATGGGGGGAATATATAATTACTTATTCACCCCTTTTTTCTTTACATTATTAGAACATTCCATTTCCAAAAATAAATTTCTCCAACTTTTTACTTCAACTCCATATCATTTTTAGATTATATTGTTATTAATTTTTTTATCTTGAAAAATCATGAAAAACCCACATACCTCACCATTATACCCCTTTTACACGTTTTACCCATATTTTCTACACTATTTTAAACCATTTACCATTTTTGAACTCCTCACCACTTAGACGGGTTGTGTTAAACGATCCCCTAGAATAATCTTGATTGCGGAAGGATTGGTGGCATGTGATCTCCCTAAATAAGGTATTAAATTATGTTATAGCTTGGGATTTGAATTGAATGTTGAGAGTGAAGATATATAAGGAAAAAAAGAATTATTTTGTGTGTGTAAAAATTTTGTGTGTTAGTGTAAAAATATTATGTTTGTAAATGTGAGTGTGTACATCTTGTGTGTGAGTGTGAACATATTGTGTGAATCTGTGTATACATCTCATGTGTGTGAGTGTATATCCTTCTCTCTATATGTGTGTGTGTATCATTGTGTGTAGTACTCTCCATGTGTGTTGGTGTCTATGTTAATTATCATGGAAGAAGATCGTGGAAAGATAATCGTTCATGCTAGCGATGAAGGAAGCCGAAGTAGATATCCCTCACCCAAAGATACACAACTCCAAAATGAAATATTTGGTGAGCCACTTCAAGAGGATTCTTGATAGGAAGTTTTAGGTGATTCATGAGAGGATTGATTACATGGAGAACAAACCAAACCCAAGGATGACCCATGATAACCCACAACGTAGTCCGACAACACATCATCCCCACATCATGGTAGAGGATATAGAGAAATTTGATGATTATTTTGAGGATGTCCCACAAAGGATAAGGTTCCAAAAATCTGGAGGACTCCAAAGAGACCACATGATGTTAACATCCTTGTGGTAATTAAGGTTAAGGTTCCCTCTTTTCAAGGAAAAAGTGATCTGGAAGCATACATGGAGTGGGAGATGCATAAGTAGAAAGTGTTTTCATTCCATGCACACTCCAAGGAGAAAAAGTCAAACTTTATTCCCTTGAATATTATGACTATGACTTAATTTGGTGGGATAAAATGAAACAATATAGGGATATATATGGTGTACATCCCATCAACACTTGTTACAAATA
Organism: Viscum album; assembly: GCA_963277665.1. Classification (NCBI taxonomy): domain Eukaryota; kingdom Viridiplantae; phylum Streptophyta; class Magnoliopsida; order Santalales; family Viscaceae; genus Viscum; species Viscum album. The sequence continues at coordinate 989,946,874 of OY728167.1, forward strand.
ATTTTTTCCATGCGGATACAGTTTGTTCCCTCACATAACCATAGATATCTCCATAACTAACTTCAATGACTCACTCCAGGGAGTAAGAGTGTTGAAGATTACTACAATGAGATAAAAATTTCCATGATGTGGGGAAACATTGAGGATGATCTGAAAGAAACCATTGCATGATTTTTACATGGGATTAATTGGTAGTTTTCCAATCAAGTTGAGATGTACCACTATATGGATATACAATATATAATCCCACAAGACACCAAGATCAAGATAAAAATAAAAAAGAGGAAAAATGAGGAATTGGACTACCCCTTTCGCTCCATGTAGAAATTCAAGGAAGGAAATTAGAGAACCATGAAAGGAAAAATAGGTGATTGATCATAAAAGTGAAAAGGTAAGTATTCAACCGAAGAAACATACTTTTGAGGCTCACCAAACATGGAATTGGGATATTTTTTGTTTGGTATTAATGGAAGGGTTCACATTGCTAGTGAATTTTCAAATCGTCACACTATGAACATCAACAAGCATGATGAATGGGATACTAATGGAGAGATATCAGAGGAGGTGGAGGATAAATACCTTGAAATTGATAGTAGATAATTTTCAGAAGATGGTGAGATTATGTTCACTATGAGAGTTATAAGGGCACAAATGACAATGGGAGAGAAGGAGCAGTGGGATAACGTTTTTCATACATGGTTCAAGATCCATGGAAAGGTATGTAGTGTTATTATTGATGGATGAAGTTGTAGTAACATGGTGAGCACCAAGTTAGAGAAAAAGTTGGGACTTTTAACTTTGAAGCATCAACATCCATATCGGCTTCAGTGGTTTAATGATTGTAGAGAGATGAAGGTTATAAAATATGTGAAGGTATTGTTCTTTATTGGTAAATACAAGGATAAGTTATTATGAGAAATTATTCCTATTAAGGTGTTACACTTACTTTTGGGTCGAACATGGCAGTACGATCAGGGTGTTACTCATGATGGGTTCTTATATTGTCACTCTTTTGTACTCTAGGGAGGACCTATAACCATCAACCCCATGTCCCCCCAAAAAAATTCCATAATATCACATTTTGAGAGAAAATAAAAAAAAATTAGTGATGAGGGAAAAAATAGATAAAATGAAAAAGGAGATAATTAAATAAAAATATAAAACGAGATAAGAAACTAATTGGAGATCAATGAAAAATCAAGACGGAAAAAAGATTTGAGAGAATAAAAAATTGTGATGTTGGAAAAAAGAGTGAGGTTAAGGAATATTTGATTTCTCAAAAAAAACTTTTAGTACTTATGTACAAGGAGGTAATGTTTAAAACTGATGAATTAACATCTCATTTACCACATGTTTTTGAAACTTTGTTGAGGAATATGATGATGTGTTTCCAAAAGAGGTGCCACCCAGTTTTCCACCCATTAGAGGTACTGAGCATTAGATTGATCTCATACCCGGATCATCCCTACCAAACCTCCCTGCATACCAAACCAACCCAGAGGAGGAAAAATAAATTCAAAGGAAAGTTTAAGAATTATTGGATTGGTTTATATCAGAGAGATCCTTAGTTCATGTTCTATATTGGTGCTTCTAGTGCCCAAGAAAAATGGAACATGGAGAATGTGAATTAACTACAAATACATCAATAACATCATGATCATTTATCATCATCTTATCCCTAGGTTAGATGATATGAAAGATTAGTTAAAGGGATATATTATTTTCTCATAAAATTATTTAAGAATTGGATACCATCAGATAAGGATGAAACAAGGCGATGAGTGGAAAACTGCATTTAAGACAAAACATGGACTTTATGAATGGTTAGTCATTCCCTTTGGTCTCGCTAATGAACCTATCACATATATGATGTTAATGAATCATGTATTACATTAATATATTGTAAAAAATTTGGCAGTATAATTTGATGATATTTTGGTGTATAGTAAGAATTTTCAAGAACATGTGGATCTCTTAAGAAAAGTCATATAGGTATTAAGAAAACAAAATTTTTTTGTAAATATTAAATAGTGTGAATTTTGCCTCAATGAAATTTTTTCCCTTGGATTTTTTATGAGATTATTCAATTAAGGTATATATTGAGAAGGTAAAATCCATTCATGAGTGGTTGACTCCTACATATATTGGGTAGGTAAGAATTTTCCATGGGCATGCTTGTTTTTATAAGAAATTTTTAAAAGTCTTTCGCATGCTAGCAGTTTCATTGAATGAATTGACAAAGAAGAATGTTCCTTTCAAATAGGGGATGACTCAGGAGAAGAATTTCCATGCTCTTAAGGAGTGAATCACCCATGATCATCTAATTTCACTCCCATATTTTGGTAAGACATTTGAAATTGAAGAGGATGCAAGTGGAATTAACATATGAGGAGTACTCATGCAATAAGTTAAGTCTATTTATTTATTTAGTGAGAAGTTAAATGGTCCAACTCTAAATTATGATACATATGATAAATATTTGTATGAATTATTTAGAGTACTAAAAATATGGAAGAATTTTATTTGGCCTAAATAGTTTTTGATCTATTCTATTCATGAGGATATTAAATACATTAGTATCCAACATAAACTAAATAGGAGACATGATAGTTGGTTGGAATTCATTGAATAATTTCCATATGTCATCAATCATAAAAAGGGTAAATAAAATATTGTGTCTTATGCAATTTCATGAATATATTCTCTTTTATCCTTGATGGATTTTGGAATCCTTTGTTTTGAATACATTAGGGATTCATATGCCACAAATAGTGATTTTGGTGAACCTTATGGTCATTGTAAACCTAGAGTTAGTTTGAAAAAGTTTTTCTTCATGATGGATTCTTTTCTCATATTGATAATATTTTTATTCACAATATCTCAATCCATTTACTTTTACTAAAGGACTTACATTATGGTGGGTTAATGGGGCATTTTGGTGTTGCTAAAACATTAAGTGTTCTTAGTGAACATTTTTATTGTCCTAGAATGTTTAGAGATATTGAAAATTTTATTGAAAAGTAAATTTTATACTATAAAGACAAATATAAACTGATACCCCATGGATTATGTATTCCTCTACTGATTCCCAACACCCCTTGGGAGGACATATCAATGGACTTTATTATGGGGTTACCGAGATCCAAGATGAGGAGAGATTCCATTATTTTATCGTTGATCATTTTTCTAAAATGGTACATTTTATTCCTTGTCACAAAATAGATGATGCCAATAATATTGAAACCCTTTTCTTTCATGAAGTAGTCAAACTCCATGGAATACCTAGGACGATTGTGTTATATAGAGATAAAAAATTCCTCATTTACTTTTGGAAAACCTTATGAATAAAACTGGGTAAAAAGTTACTATTCTTCGCTATTTGTCATCCACAAACTGATGAAAAAATAGAGGTGGTGAATCGAACACTATCATCCCTTATGAGAACAGTTTTTAAGAATAATATAATGTTGGGAGGAGTTATGTCCATATGTGGAATTCACATATAATATGGCCAAGCATTCCACTACTCAATACTCTTTTTTTGAAATTTTTTATGGATTTAACCCCATTTCCCTTATTTATGTAGTTTATTTTCCTATGCATGAATCAACTAATATGGATGAAAAAGGTCATGCGGAATTCATTAAGAAACATCACGAAAGGTAAGAAAAAATATTGAGTGAATGACCCAGAAATATGTTGATCATGAAAACAAGGGTCGCAAGAAAGTGTTGTTCGAGCTCGGTGACTTAGTATAGATTCACATGCAAAAGAAAAAAATTCTCAATAAGTGGAAATAAAAACTAATGCCATGAGGAGACATGCCTTTTTTATTTCTTGATAAGATTAACAACAATTCTTACAAGATATATTTTCTAGGTGGGTATTGTGTAATTGAAACTTTCAATGTTTATGATATTTCCCCATTTTTTGGTGTAGCTCGACTCCTTTTCAAGAGGTCTGGATAATGAGAACCAAGTTGAAGGAAATCTGTTGATTTTCTATGTGGAGGAGTTGGTTTTGTAAGGCTCGATGACATGAGGGAGATTAAACAGGTTGAATTCTACAATGGGCACTCGTCTCACTTGATTAAAGACCCAATGGATTTTAACTTGAATGGATAGAGAAAATGGGCCTATTAACTCACTTATTTAAGATCAAACAATATGTTTAAATCTTTTCCCACATGGTTTCATGAATTTGGAAATCCTTTCCCATGCGGAGAATTCTAGAATGGAATTTTTGGACACTAAAGTCAAATTTGTTATGTTGGGCACTCAAAGTAAAATCTAGTGAGCTATGGTTGGAAATGCATGTGATACTTTTACAAAAATTCATTATTAGACTTTACGTTTTTGGATTTATGGGAAAAGGTAGGAATATGATTTATGACTTTAGGGTATTATACTCTTGACCATTTTTGTCACACCTTGGCTATAAAAATCCACCCCATGGAATTGTATTCTAATTGAAGTTGGCATTAGTGAAAATATGCGATTTTATTCTCTCTATTGTGAGGATTGTTAATTTCTTCCCCTTACCTTATGCATTCTTTCCTTTTTAATATACAAGTTGGATTGGTGATCCAGGATCATAAAGCCCCCAATTTCATGCCTCAACACAAGTTCTTTGTTGTGTGGATTGGCCATCACATCCCTCCCTTGAGTGTATTTTCTAAGTAGTAGGTCACGCTCCCTATAGCATTGATTGGATAATTGAATCCACTATCTATACCCATCATCTTCTAATAAGCCTCAAACCACATCCTTCATACTTATCCCTATGCCATGAAGATTGAAACACCCCTACATATCACATCACACCTTCACCCCAAATTATGGGCCATGCCATCAGTATTATTTGGTGTAAAGAAACTTAAAGAAGAGGGGAATTGATAAGGTGAATAAGCTAGCCAGATGATAGTTAAAAAATGATCTGTATATGATTATCAAATATACAATACAATTAGGCAAATTACACAAATTTATATGAAAATAACATATAAGGGGGGAGAAGTAATGTTGATAACCATGTACTGTCCTCAATATCGTGATATAGGAGTCCCACGCATTTTTTTGAAGAAAATAATTTTCAGAAAAGGGAGATGAAGAGCTGCAGTTGGGCATCTCAGGGCATGGAAGGTCAGTTTATCCTCTTCAAACACAAACTCTTGGAGATATTATAAATTTTTGAATGGGTTCAACTGGGCCTGATTCCTAACAACATTAAAAAGATGTTTTCTTGTATATTATATGATTAATTCTTTAGTATAGTGATTGCAAGAGGGGATGAAAATATAGTCACTGGCTATGAAATGTTTAGGTTTCATTCTATGGTCTAAGATTGAGTTGATTATAGATATGGAGACTGGGGAATGGAGGATACATAAAAACCAAGAATCAAAACCTACACAAACCCATTCAGTAAAAAGGATGGAATCAGTAAGGCATGGAAGACATGTTGGTTGTTGGCGGCTTTTTCCCGAGGTGTGGCATTAGCAAGGACACCCAAACAACCACAATTTTTCATCTTTGATCCCTATTTTACAAGAATATCTAGTAAAATGGTGGATTTTTATAGGTTTTGGTGAATTATGCATAGATGGGAAGCGTATTTATACATGAATAGGGCAGGATTGTTTTTAGGTGGTATCTTTGTTGTGTCGATTGAAGGGTTCCCAAAAACTGTTGATTTTGGAAAAAAATTAGGTGGGCAGTGAAAATCCGAGTGACTATATTGAAGTTTGTAATTTTTAACTAACTTTTTATGTTATGTTAAAAAAATTTTGTTTTATCTCCAATATATTCTGTTGAATTTTAGTAGAGTTTTTTTTGTGAATTTCGATGTGGAATCTTTACTGATGGTCATATTTCTATTATATTTTAATTTTTCGTTGTTTAAATGGATTTTTTTACCATACATGTAAATTTTTTGATTTTCTGTTTTATATCCATTTTAGGCTATTGGATTTCAATGAAACTTTATGCGATGATTTTCAGTCGAAGTTTCAGTGAAACTTTTATTGAAACCATTGTAACTACTTAAACTTTCCCTATAATTTCCAAGGAAACTTTTACTGAATCTTTTAATAAAATTTTCCATAGAATTGTTATAATAAAATAAATTATTATATTTAGAATTATATATCATATATAATTCCATTTTTTATAAGTAAATATATTTTTAATGTAGTAGATACAATTATTTTTACTATATCTCTTATATCATAAATGTAAATATATTATAAATCAAGTTATATTCATAATTTTATAAATATATTTCTACTTTTATAGTTATAACTATATTTATAAAAAATGTATCATATATATAAATATATCCATTCATTATAAATATATTTTTCATTAATTTAGTAAATAAAATTATTTAGAATAGATGTAATTATATTATATTTATTAAAATATATATATATAATATAAAAAAATATTTTATAATTTCATTTATTATAAATATATCTATAATTATATATCATATTTAGAACTTATTATAGTTTTTTATTATTATATTAAATAAAATTATTTATATTATGTATTAGATCATAAATATAAATATATTATAAATTTATTTATATTTATAATTTTATAAATATATTTCTATTTATTATAAATATGAATATATAATTTTTATAAATATTTTTTATGAATATAGTCAATAAATATATATTTATTATATTATATTTATAAAAAATAGATTATAAAAAATAGATTTATAATAAATATATTATAAAAAATATATGTGTATATGATACTTTCACTAAAAGTTTCAATAGAACTTTCAATGTAACCTAACTCGTTAACTTATTTTTTAACCAAAGTTTCTATGTTGAGGGATCTAATGTTAATGATGTTAATGTCGTATCATAATCTATTAAACCATGAATATGTTATAAAAGTGGGTGTCTTAGACCCAATTTGAGCAGTACTTTTGAATTATCGAATCATGTATACATAGAGTTATGCATAATAAATATTTACTATAAAAATAATAATACTTCTATGCCCACTATTTACATGATAAAGTGATTATATTATTTGTCACATAAAAATGTTATATTAGTTCCCAACTATAATTAGAACCTCAAGATACTGTGAAAATAATCTGAAAACATATGTCATATGGTCTAGACACATTGCACTAATGAGACATAGATGATGTATAACTATCATTAGTTGGTAGCTCATAAACATTGAGAATTTTTTTCATGAATTTATTACTTGGTGATCTCGAGTATATGAGATCATGAGGATTGATCATTCAATCGGAACACCACATATTCTGAGTTTCATTGGCTATTCCTATTTATGAACATGTGTACTAGTCTCTCAACTTGAGATCGTTATTAATGTGTACCATTTGATTGGATACTTCAATGCAATAATAAATCCATACCATTTATATTGTGATGAGATAATTTTTGTTGGATACATCATTGATGAGATGAATTTAGTTGAATACTCTAGAAAATATTTTTCACTTCTGAAAGGTTGAGATATTATGGGCCTAATTGAACGGGTTGGTAGTAGTTTTACTAAATCCATGAACATGGTAAAATAAGATAAGTACATCCAGAAAAGGCATGGAATAATAAATTTAGGAAAGATGATGACACAATGTGTGTGTCATTATTTATGAGATAACATGTGACAACGAGATTATATTACACAATGTGTGTTCATAAGAAGTAGTTATAACCATGACTCATCATTATCTCATTAGGTGTCATGATGTGTTTCTTGATACCACTATTAGTCTATGGGTATGACCCCCTACTATTGAGATAAGGGTCTAGAGGGTGACATGATAAGTTTATTCACAAGTTACACCTATTTGAATGAATATGAGTTTCAGATGAAGTGGGATCCACGTGTGGTGGTCAGTGAATGTCCGGGTGTAAGCGATCACAAGTAAAATAATACAATTGATATTATTTTAGATTATAATAATAATAATTAAATATATTTCTGAAGGTATTCTCAAGTTATATAAGTCTAAAACTGATTATGAGAAAATATTATTTTTCGAACGAACATTACATGTTCAGGGTTCGTTAAGTAATTATAGAAAGACATGAGTCGAGTATATGGTTTTCATTTTATCAGGTGACATGCTATTAATATCAAAAGATAGAGATAAAATATTCATGACTTTAAAAACATGTATAATAATTTATTCATTTCATTTTGGGATGATTTAATAGGTTAAAATTTTCCATGGGATTAAGTGAAATCTTTGTAAAGTTTAACCTACTATTTAAGCTTAATTTTGAGCCATGAATAGGATCCCTAACCATTTTAATGAATTTAGAGAGATATTATCTCTTATAATCCCTTATATCAAGTTTTATAGATATAAATTTAGAGAATAACAAGGTTAGAATGATCTTTATTCCTCGGATCAAGTCCACGTTCTCCACACGATTGAAGGGGCATCGTAAAGTATTTCTATTTCCCATACTAGTACTTGAGAGTCAAATAACAATGATTCAAGATCTATGGTGCATGTTTGTATGATCTAGAGTATTCCTCCCATAGTACCATCTATTTATGACACACTGATAATGGGAATATCAAATTTACATTAAGGAAGGAATGATGTATCATTTATAGTTTCATTAGATTTGTGTTCTTGGAGCTTGAATTCTATTGCACTCAATCCTAGGTGAACACAAGAAGGGGTATACAATATTTGATGTTTTAATATGAATCTGGATCTAGGAATGTTAAAATACTAATTTTTACACTTCTCTAAAGCTTTGGGTTCTTTTAATTGGTATTACAGTGATCATGCAATATTTAAGTTAATGTTTCGATTAAATTTTATAGAATTTTGGTAGAGGACTTTGATACGGTCCCAACACCACTAATAATTATTTGATTCGAGGTTATATGGATGATTTATGGTCATCCAATGATCGAATAAATGAATCTTAGGTTTAATAAAACAAATTATTAAATTAGAATAGTTATTCATATGAATGGAACCACATACAATATTCACATGAACAGTAACTCAATGGGTGGTTGGAGGGTCTTATAAATAGTTTAAAAATATATATGTATATATATTCTCATGAAAAATACTCACATATCACACTAAGAACCTAATTTTTTATATTTTATTTTTTTTTTAGTTAATTATTTTTAATTTTTTTCCTCAAATTCTAGGGTAAAATAGGTTAAAATTTTCTAATTTTAGAATTTTAGAGTTGGTGCATGAATATTAGAAATCGTTTGAATTCATCTATATATTTATATATCCAAATTTCATGGTTTATGCATAGTTAAGTTAACTGTGAAACCTACCCATGCAGGCTATTCCAGAACCTCTAGTAGAGGGTGTGCAATTTGGTCAACCGTGAGGACAACTATGTGTAGTGCCCAAATCCTTAAAATTTTAAAATTTTCAAAAGTGTATGCCCTTAATTTTTACCCCCCCATTCCTCACCCCTAAATATATTATCCCAGACCTATAAAACTCTATCCCATAATAGTCCCTCACACGAATCCCTTTCCCCCTTCTCTATTCGGCCACCGATTTCTCCTCCCTTTGTGTGTGCAACCTTCTCAAGTTAGTGTTTATTCTCCTGCATCTTCATATTCTCCTTGTTTCTCCCTCTTTTCCTCTGTCGTTTTCTTTCTTACCCCCACTGTGTATGCCACTAGGCAGAACCCTAGGTGGGTTTGACTTCTAATTTCTTGTGTTCATGATTTGTCGGGCATGAAACTTTCATATTGGATCCTCCTTACTTCATTTTTGGAGGGTTCTCTTCATATGTGAAAGATCCAAGTAGGTTTTCCCCATGCTTATCTCTTTAATTTCTAAAACTCATATTTATTGGTCCTTTATATAGTGTTTTGGAATTCTAAAAATAGTATTAATTATATTGATGAAATCACTAGGACGTAATCATGATTTTCCTTTTATTTTCAATAAATGTGAAAGTATTTCTATTAAAACTCATTGTCTTAAATTTTTGGTCAATTGTCATGTCCACTATAAGTCTGTTAAATTTCCCAATTAGCCCTTATAATGAAATTATGAGTTTTTAAATGGTTTTTAGTCTTCCATGAGAATTATCAAGTATCTCTAAATCTTTACTCGGTATTTCAAGAAATAATTAAAAAACTAAGTATTAATGAAGTGTTTAAAGATTTATATTGAATTAAAATATATGGTTTTAAATATACCATTTTATGTATCTGATGATTATTCACACATACATAGGTATCCATATATATGTGTGTGTGTGTGTGTGTGTGTTTGTATGTGTAAAAAATTTTATAGAAACATGTGAATTTGTGCAATGATATATATATATATACATATCTCTGTAATTTTGTATGGGAATAACAAGAGGAAAACATTAAAGAATTTGAAATTGAGACTCAAACTTGGTTTTCAATCATGTTTTAAATAAATATTTTAAAGTAAATCATAATGTCCTAGTTGAAATAATTTACTATGTTCACGATGATTTTTAAAAGATGTTTTAATTACTTAAACCCATATTTTATAGGTTTTAATGATTTATTATATGTCTGTAGTATTTTTTATACCTTTCCCCTCGATTGGGGACATGAAATATTTTAAAGAGGAATATGGGTTTTGACAAATGGAATAGATTACAATGGGTTTCTTGTGAAGAGTTTACCACATGTGAACCCTAGGTACTTAGGAGGGATGAATAGGAAAAGTACTATAAAAAACATTTCTCCCTCTATATCCTTTTTCTATAATACTACTATAAATAAACAACATGATTCCATGGATATGGCTACCACTAGAGATTTGTATTCATCCTTTCCAATAGCTCATTTATAGGAACAATTATGTATGGTTTGATCAATGAGAGTATGAGGATCCTAGAATAAAAATATCTAACCCTAGTCTCCTAAGGTTTTCGCATGGTTATTGGTTTTTTCTTGCTTAATTTTGACTTTTTCTTCACATATTTAAATAATCAAAAGCATGTTTCCTTTGAAATTTATTTATTTAACTTGTTAAAGTATGTATTATTCTTTCTATTATAAATTGTTGAATTGTATTGCTTACTTTATTTTATGAAATATTAATGTATTTTGATTCCTATATCACACTTTTAAAGGTTAAAAAGGTTCTGATAAAGATATGTTTCATTTTAAAATGTATTTTAAAAGTTGTTTTTAAATGGGATTTTTCAATATTAGCGATTTAGGCCAACAAAACATTTTTAAGTGATTGTTTTCATTTAAACAGAAAATAAAAAAGAATTTTTTAAATTTTATGCGATACTAGATTTTCTTAGAAAATTGAAACCTATTTTTTATTTATATTTCCATAATACTATGAAAATTGATCTTTAATTAAATAGTAAGAATGTGGAAAGGAGGGTGGTGTCTTATTGATCATTTTTATGCTCACGCCTATATTACATTTCACTTTCAAGCTCTTATCTAGTTCTTATTTGATCTTGGGGAGCATCTATAGTTAGGTCTGATTAGTGAAGGGATATATTGGTTATATTTTATTTATTTCTTTATTTTAAATGATATACTTATTTTGTTTATATTTTTTTTATATTTTTTTCTAGCGCATAGAACTCTTATGGATAGAGTGGTCATGCCAATTTTTCTTCGACTTAATTAAATTATTTATTAGGCTAAACCATTCCCAAGTGGTGTTTCTATGATAACACACTTCTTTATTACATTTTTATTCATTATTTATTACATAAATGTACACATAATTGAATCCCATAAGATCGTGAGGTCTAGTGTGTTTGGGTAATTAGGTACATAGAACAAAACATGAAATATGGGTGCAAAAATATTATTTAAAAAACCCCATGACATGCCCTTAAATTCCCTTGATCTTCTAAAACTACACGGGGTAACCTAGGGACATACATTAGAAAGGGGTGAGCTATAAATACTAGTAAGGGAATAATAAAATAATAGCATGAGGAAAAGAAGTACATGTGAGTCAAGAGGCACATCATGGTAACATAAGAGAGGTGAGAATCATAAAATTGAACATCAAATCATAATATATGATGACAACATAAAGGTAACATGGGAATGTGGAGACAACATAAAACATGACATAACAAACATAAGTTAAATCTAACTTTTGAGACATCATAACATAGTGTGCTTAGGATAACCTCTCATGAACTATACATGATATCTCATGAGATAAAAACATTACCCAATTGTTTCTCTCAGAATATGTTCTCTGGTTTGGAATCACTATTTTCAAAAAAATTCCAATGGGTTTTTTCATGGATCCAGAAACACCTTATGATTATATATCCAAGGGGACCTTCTTTCCAAAGTCAGATGCTCATTGGGATGTTTGGACAATGATTCTTGAGAACTCATATTGGTCTATATGATGGGAGTTCGGGCTCATTACACCCTTTTGTGGGGAATTATTTTCAACTCTAGGACTCTCTGATAGATTTAAGACATATTCGTGAATCCTTTATTGAATCCAAAGTATGATGTAGTTTCCCTTAGTATTAACAACCAATTATTATCATGTATGGAATATAGAATCATTTGTATATATCTCATGTTCGTCATTAATAGAGATATTTGTATGTATCTTATGTTCTCCATCGATGGTATCCTATTATGTTTATATTAGAGATTATGTTTCCATGATGATGCAAGTTTTCTATCCACACAGTGGGGTACTCTGAAGTATATCTTCACCCATGGGAATGTGAGTTATTTTTATGTTTGGGATTGGACCCATATGATAGGCTTCCTATGTATCCTCTTGAAATGAATCAAAAACCATGTAGTTAAGTGATTTTTAATGGTGTACATCATTCCTTTTAAGGTCATGTGATAAGGACCCAATCATACAATTTAACATCATGTGGAAAGGATGTCTAGGAAGAAGGTTCCTAGTCAAGGTTTTGTGTGGGAACTATGCTGAAAATACCTATGGAACCTAGAAGGGATATGAATTTCTAAGTTTAAACAGACCCTGCCAGAAATATCGCATAGAGAGAACGGGTTGATTTGGGGTGTTGGTTTTGGACATCAAGGAGGCTTTCTACATGTCACATTTGGATGGGAATCAAAATACCACATAGTTTGGTTAATCATTCTGGGTATTATGGCTCTTTAAGAGGATTAAGTTGGGGCTTGCTTCTAAAGAGGATTACCAGATAAAGGACCACTATAAATGTCTCAACTCATGGTGGTTTGGGGGTTTACTTGGGGGCTTACTCCTAAAGAGAATTCCCAGATTATGGGAATTATGATTGGGGGTTACTCTTAAATAGGATGCCCATTGAGATCAAGACCTAGGCGGGATTCTTATGTATCCTATTTATACTAGGAATTAGAGTTCTCATAGTTCAATCCATCACATGAATTATGTATATTTAATTATTACCATTAACCTCGAATCCTGTGTGAGTCATGCTTGGTGTGAGAAACAAGAGGAAGTGGAAGATCTAGAAAACCACTCAATCTTCTTTTATACATAGATGAATATAGAAACAAAGCCTAAAGAGAGAGGGATGGAGTGTTGAGTGCACCCATCCCCCTCTATCCCCTATTATTCTGGTGTAATAGGTTAGGTCTATGACAATTCCCTCTCTTTACTCTACCCTAAAATGATTCCAAGGTTAGAAAAATGAGGAAGGAATTGAGGTAAAGGACGCAAAGGTTGAGAGGATAAAAACCAAAACCTCCAACAAGAAAGTCTAGGAAATTACTTCATAAGGGATTTCCTATAATTAGTTCCATATAATGTAAGTAGGGTTTCATTCCATTTCAAAAGTAAATTCAAGAATAATTTCCATTCTCCATGCTTGGAACAAGAGGTTCCAGGTCAGAGAGACGAGAAGAGGAGGACATGGTACTGACCCTTGTTTCTAAGATTTGTAACTCCCTGACACTTTCCCTGGGGTAGGGTTTCTCATGATTGTATATATACTAATCTACATGTTCCCTAATGATACTAACTATTTGGTAATAAAAGTGCAGAAAACCTCTAACCATAGAAATACAAATCCATATGGGAGACACACTAGTGTGCCTTTTCTCGTGACTTTTCAAATCTGGAGATCTTGATTGAGTTTTTAACATGGTTCCTTTCAGAAAATTGAGACAAAGAAGGAGAGGCATTTTTATGGTTAGTTTAAAAGAAGGCCTAAATGGAGACTCACAGAGGTCCTGGGCACAGGTGCCTGGAGCAGGTGCTCTGCGCAGGGCCTAGTAGGAACTAAAAATGATTTGTGTATAGGGGAAAGGCCTACTTGAACTGAATATGACTTGGGAAATGGACCACCATAAAAAAAATTGGTTGAGGCCTTAACTTAATCACCTTGGGTCTCTTCTAGTCTCTTGGGAAGGGTTTTGTGTAGGTCCTTTCTTAAGAAAGGGGCCTCACATAGGTGGATTCCTATTGGGGGATAAGGTTCCTTGAATAGTTGTCTTGTATTTTAGAATCTTATGGGAATTAAATATTACTTATCCTCTTTAATTTTCTCTTATATCAGCTTTTGGAGAGATGTCTAAGAAATTTCAAGGGGGCGTGGGAAAAGGTGTTCCTCAATCAGAGATTCAGGGGGTCTTCTAATTTTTTATTCATCCAAACGAGGATCCCTAGGGTTCTATTTATAGAAAAATATGGGAACCTGGGAAAAAGAATTTTTCCACATAGGTATTTGGTGTAGGTCCATGGTGTAGGGGTGTCCTTCTCCTTTGGTCCATACAGGGTAGTTGCACTGCTTATGTAACGCGTAGGTGTTTGTGCGTAGAGGTTGATTTGGGAAAGTCCCTTGGTTTTACTTAAGTATATTTATCAATTTAGCATACTCAAGTTTCTCTTTATAATCTTCTCATCCTCTTTGGTAAATAGAGGAGTGTCAATAAAATCACCCCCATCATAATTGGATCTAAATGAAAGAGAAGGGTCATATCCTGAGGTAAATGGGAAAAATATTATGAAGAGATGAAACAATGGATTGCGCAATGTCATCACATAGGTTGTTTGTGTAGGGTCTCCATTAGAGGCCTAATGAATAGGTGTGGAGTACAGGGTATCGGAGTAAGAGTGCAATGTAGGCGTGCGATGTAGATCAGTAGTGTCTATAAATACCCCCACCTGTTTTTCATTTTCCTTACATTCAGGATACCTTCATGAAAACAAAATCCAAGAATGGTGGATCTAGGTGAATGACCTATGTAGTTTGAATTCATACAACAAGGACATTATGCTATGAAGTTTTTAAGTCATATATAAAGGTCATTATTGGGGATATAATTTAAAGTCTTTATCTTTGACTAAAAATTTCATGATTCTCTCATTCTTGGTAATTTTTCTAGAAGTGTACTACCATGTTCAATTGTAGAAAGATAAAATTGTAAGTTGTGGTTGGGGGATTCTTGTATCCTAATATTTTTATGAAAAAAAGGGTTTATGATGTTAGGGGAGGTCTCTCCTAGGGAAAAAGATACCACTGGTTGAAAAACCTATTTTGTGGGATGTTTTATGCAAGGAAAAATAGGGAACATACTACATAGTCAATAGCTAAATCCTTTGGATGGAATGACATAAAATTTATGATAAACTTATGAAAAACCAACTGGGGCGTGTTACCGCATAGTCACTAAAAGAAGTCCTTGAGAATTCTGACATCCTATTGTTAAAAGTCGATGAAAGTTTGTAAAGATTTAGATTTTCATGAGCATAGATTTTGGTCTGTGGGAGGAAAGTTCTTGAACATGGAAAGGTTATTTCAAGTCAAAATTTTCTTAGAATAAGGAAAAGATATTTCCCATACAGGTATGACCCAATAAGAAGAAATATGGAATCTGTTGTTTTTTAAGTTGTATAACTAGGACCATAGAATTAGGAAAATAATAGGGATACATGGACTTTCATATTGAGATCATTATATTATGTTTTAAACACATGAAAAAGGAAATTATAGACCATGGCCATGGGGGTTCTCAGATCAAGAGAGAGAATATGGGACATATATGTAGGATAACCACAAACTATTTTAAATCATGGGTTTCAAAATATTTTCATCAATGATCATGAGGGTAGAAGAGGCTTCTCCCAAGGGAGAAGTTACTGCTGGTTGAAAAACCCGCTATGAGGGTTGTTTTATTCAAGACCAACTAGCTTGTGCACTACATAGTCAAATAGTGCCATCCTTTGGCTAACAGGACTGTTATGAGGGTTGTTTTATGCAAGGCCAACTAGGGCGCATTACATAGCCAGGACATGGAGCCTTTAGGTATCAGACATTCTATCACTAGGAGATGAAGAAATATTATGAAGATCTAAAATTGTCCAATATTAAGAGTATTAATTGTATAAGGGAAATTTATAATCATAAAATAAGCGTATATACTGATATCATCCATGAGTTTGGGACCCCTTGCATAGATCTCACTCATGTATAAAAAGGTGGGAATTTCTACTTCCTTGGAAAACCCCTTTATGAGGGGGATTAGAATTTAAATCTCCTGCAAAGAACTTGATTTTTATATAGAAGAGGGGGCATTTCTCTTTACCCCATGGCTTATACTAGGACTTAAGTCCTAGGTGCCACTACGCATCTCAATGGGATAGGAATCAATACCTATGTAGTTATTTGGGTACCATGTTGTTTAATGTCATTTGGTAAGGAAGAAGGTGTATCAATGTGGAGAGCAATGGAATATTATTTCTGGACCCAAGCATAGGTCCAAGTGTCACTACATATCTTGTCAGATAAATAATAACGCCACAAGTAGTTCTAAAATAAAGATCCCCCATACAAATTTGAATTCATATGTGGAGGAAAATGGGGGGGTTTGGTTTTGATATGAGTTTATGCATAGGGTGAGAAATCATATTGGGTCTTCTCAGGTAGATCTAACTCGTACATGGGAGAGTGGGATTATTTCTCATATTTTTTTGTGGTTGGGCCCATGATTAAAGATCTAGACATCATTATGTATCTCATAGGGGTGAGAATAAATCCATATGTTGTTCTTTAAGGACCATGTAGTTCATCATCGTGTTATGAGGATTTAGGTGATTACGATGTGAAAAGGAATACTGTGACTAGACCAGGGTGTAAGACCCAGGTGTCACTACATGTCTTTCTAGTGAAAGAATCAATCCACAGATAGTTCTTAAGGAGATCATGCAGTTTATTGTCATGCGACAAGGACATGTGGTGTGTCTTTTAAGGTCTTTCAGTTAGGACCATGGTAACCCTGATGTGAATTGATCTTCCACACTTATATAGGGAAAATCTCTTACCAAAAGTCATAATCCCAGGTGATTTATGCCCAGTGTGAGAAAAAAGGGGTGGAAAAAGTATCATCCACAACACAAAGGCAATAAAAGTAAATGATATAGTTATTTAGATTTTGTGGTGAATGGTCCAAGAGATATGATCCAGGCCTTGCTAAGTATCTCATTAGGATGAGAGTCAAGGCGTAATTACTTCTTGAAATCCCATACATTTTAACTTCATGTAGTGAGGGAGAGGATTAACCAACATAAAAGAACAAAAATGTTTTGGATGGGCCCAAGGATGGAAATATGAGTGTCACTACATATCTCAGTGAAATTAGAATCAAACCACACATAATTCTTGGAGAACTATGTAATTTAACATCATGCTTCAGGGAAGTTGGTCACCTAACATGAAAGAAGTGTTGAAGCTCGACTAGGGGATAGGACCCAGGTTTCATAGCGTATATTGTTAGAGAAATAATCAATCAACACATAGTTCTTAAGAAGGCTCCCTATGAAGAGTTGGTTGATACATAGGGAAAAGAGGCTATTTTTTTCATGGTTGGACTCGAGATAAGAGATCTGGGCATCACTACATATCTCTTTGAAATGATAGTCAAGCCACATGTAGTTCTTGAATAATATTCCATGCACCAATAGAGATTTGATATGGGGAAAAGGGATTTGATACTTTCCAGAACAATGGTTGGTACCAAGACTTGTGGTCTAGGCATCACTGTAAATCTCATTATAATGTGAATCAAGTCATATGTTCTATAAAAGTTCCCTATATAGATCTAATCCATGCACAGGGAAAAGGAAGGGGTTTTATTTTCTAGAATCATGGCTAGAACTAGGATTTGAGATCTAGGCATCACTATGTATCTCATCATAATGAGAATCATGCCACATATAGTTCTTGAATAATATTCCCCATGCCAACTGGGTTCTAACTTGGGGAAGGTGGATTTAAATATTTTCTGCATTAATGAATATGCCTAAAACATGAGGTTTAGGTGTCACCGTGCATCTTTTTGTAATGAGAATCAAGCCATATGTTTTGAAAAAGTTCTCTGTGAAGATATAGCTCATACATAGGGAAAGGGGAACTTTTCGTTTCCAAAATCATGGATGGACCTTGGATTGGATATCCAAGCATCACTATATATCTCACTAGAATAATAATAAACCCACACGTAGTTATTGAATAGATCGTGTAATTTACCATCATATGATGAAGATTTTGGATGTTCAATTTATCTTCTTATAGTAAGTATTTGAAAATTTTGGGGCTTATATATATAAAAGTGGGGCCAGATTCCATTATGGAGTGGAAATGATGTAAGTGGGGCTTATTCATAAGAAGTTCCTAGATTTTATTTCTCATATTCAAGGGACCACAGGGAGTGTTAACTCATGGTATTTTGAAGGATCTTAATAACAAATGAGAGAGGCGTTAACCATATATTTTAATGTCATGTGGTGAGGAAGAATGGTGTCTTGTTTTTTCGGGTCATACGACTAGGACCTCATGTTGTGAAGTTTAATGTCATGTGACAAGGATGATGATTCCAGAAAGTTTAAAATTGAGTGGAATTAAAATTATTTCATAACTTTTAAGGTCATGCGACAAAGAACAAGTGTGAAGTTTAATGTCTTGAAGCTGGGATGTATATGGTGTTATACAGTTTAACATCCTTTAGCTAGGATGTATCTCATGTGATTACATGAAATATTTTTTTAGGAACCATGCATTGGTTAGGGTCGTAATGATTTTACCATCCACTAAGATCAAGTAATAAGCTTCATTATATTAGACCTTATATATGGATTAAGGTACCTCCCAAATTGGATCATGTTTTTTAGGCTTCTTTCCTAGTATTATTGGAGTCCTAAGGACCAACACCAATTCTATTTGGAGGAATGAATGGAGGCATACCTTCTTGTTAAAATTTCATGCTCTTAGATTCTGGTATACTTCCAAGTGATGCAAGGTATGCAATATTTTTTCATCACGTCACTTGAATTCATCCATTCATTTATGGGATTGTTCATCTACAGATAGATGATTGTAGATGGAAACATGGAGTAATGGAAACTAGACCTCAATAGGTAGGACATTTTTCATTAAATATATCAATGAGTATAGGCTTTCTTGTGTTGTAGTATGGGTTATAGTTTGGTAATCCCATAAATCATGCAATATGTTTTTAGGAAAATAATTTTTATCTTTATCCACTATCTTATGAATTATGTTCGATAGGGTCTTGTTGAAACACTCTATCACTCTATTATCCACTATATGATAGTGGGATGAATGGATGGATTTTATATTTTATTCATGATATATATTTTATAAATCATTTGAATAGAAATTTGTGCCATTTTCTATCTGTATTTTATGAGAGACACCAAATCTGGTAATGATGTTGGCCTTCATGAATCTAATAATGTTTTTGGAACCCAATTCTTTAAGAGGTATTTCCTCATCCCATTTGGAGATGAAATAAGTAGCAGTAAGAATGTACTTGAACTACTTGGTCGTAGTTGGAGGGTACGGCCACACAACATCCAACCCCTATATGGAAAATGTCCATGAGTACTTGGTTGTATAAGGAAACTATGGGGGTTGATGAATGAAATTTACATGCACTTGTGAATAATGAAATTTCTTGGTGAATTTTGTACAATCCTACATCAATGAAGGCTAGAAGTATTCAAGCCTTCAAACTTTGTGTGAAAGCTTGTATTCAGACTGATGGGTGACATAGGACCCAACATGCACTTCATCCATAATGGTTTTAGTCTCTTATCCATCAACAAATTTGATAATTACTCTATCAAATCCTTTTTAGAGGATTTATGGTGATTTGGTCCATCATATAGAGTGAAGTTGGTTACTCACTGTCAAATTTTCTTTTTTACATCTCTATCTGGTGGGAGTACTCCATCCTAAAGGTAGTCCATACTTGGAATCATCCACACTGTGGTAGGATCATATGGCATAGATATAGGGTTAAATTCATTGATATACTCTATTATAACTTTAACAAAAGGGGAGACCATTATGTGATGGGTGATGGAGATGATTGTTTCGTCCTGATTTGGATCTACGAAAGTTATGGCTGCATTTACCAATTCATCTTATTGGTCATTTTTTGATCATGGGATGTGAGAAAATACTAGTTCTAAGGGGAACTCTTCCATTAACCCTCATATATATTCAAGGAGGGTATCATCACTTATTTCATGATGGAATAACCCTCATTGATGTGTTTGATTGTCATCTCTAAATATCGCTTAAACTCTGGGTGATTCACTGGTATTTGGAGTGCCAGTTCCAAAACAGTAATGAGGGCCTGATATTCCACCTCATTGTCGATACAACCTTTTGATAGTAGAAATAAGTATGGTAAGACTTTATTTGTTGTGGAAATGAGCACGATCACTAACCCAACTTTTTTAAACTTAGGGTTTTTCGTTCTCTTCCCTATTAGTCTTCTCTAGTGTCGTCAAAATACATTTCCCATGTTTTTGGGATATCCTAAATAGAGAATACCTCTTCATATGGAAATTCAATATTTAATGATAACATTTTTGCAGATGGGTGTTCTTCTATAAAATATTCCAAGGCCTGACCTTTAACTACTTTCTGAGGCACAAACTATATATCAAACTATTATAGAAAAACCACCCACCATGCCAAATTCCTTGTCAACATAGGACGACAAAAGATTTATTTGAGAGGGTTTTTTCTAAAGACCATTTAGACCTTATGGTGTTACAGATAGTGTCTTATCTTCTGAACCACAAACATTAATGCCAGGTAGCTCTTCTCAATATCTGAATATCAATTCTCTACATCGAGCATGGTTTAACTAAGATAATAGAGGCTATTTTTATTCCCAGTATCATTCTTTTTCTCAATAAATTTTTATAGTGATCATTCCAAGGCCGTCATATACAGAATGAGTGGCCTTACATCACAAAAGGGCATCAACACTGATGGTATTAAGAGGTATGTCTTGAGAGTTTCAAATGATTTTTGGCAGTCATTGGTCTACTAATACATGACTACCTTTTTCATAAATTTGGTTAAGGTCAAACACTTGCCTTCCAGAATGGCTATGAAGTGTCGGATGTAGTCTAAGTGTCCTTGATGTACTATCAAATATTTAAGGTTTTAAGGGGGTGAAATTCCAAGGATAGCATTTGTTTTCCCAGGATCGACATCGATGCCACAATGTCATATGAAGATGCTGAGAAACTTTCCTAAGGTTACCCCAAAATCACATTTCAAGGGTTTTATCTTTAAGATATTTTGTCCCAATTTTTTAAGATGATTTTCAGGTCAACCAATTGGTTATAACATTACAAGGACTTGACCACCAAACCATCAATATTACATTCAACAAACTTCCCCAAGAATGATTTGAAGAAGTGATTCATGGAACATTGGAATGCAAAATCAGCATTCTTTAAACCAAAGAGCATTAACCAATAGAAGAATATTCCCTAGGGGGATCTAAAAGTTCTATCCTCTTTATATTATGGGGTATCAGAATTTGGTTATATCTATAATAGATATCCATAATGAAGAGGAATTGATAACCATCCTTTTCATGAATCAAGATTTCTGTAATTGAAACTAGGAAGTCATCTTTGGGACAATGTTGGTTGAGATCTATGAATTTGATAAAAAGTATGGTTTTCATGTTCTTCTTCTTTACTAGGAAAATTTTGGCAATCCATTTTGGATATTGAACCTCTCATATGAATTCATTCTTGATGATTTTATCCACTTCAACCTAAAATTTGGAGGCATGAGTCGAATGTGTCCTTCTAGCTACCTTTTTATATCCCATATGATCTTATATAAAACTCAAGTGATGGGTTTCCACCTTAGGGTTAAGGCCTAGAATCTCTGTGTACCTCTAGGAAAACACATCCCAGTGCTGATTCAAGAAGAAGGTATTCTCCTCTTATTCTTTAAAATTCATGTATGAACTAATCATAGTGGGTCATGGATCTTATTTTTTACCCAAATTTATCTCTCTGAGTTCATCCCCAGTGGTGTAGATGCCTTCCTCAACTACTAGATGGGAATCCCTAAGATCTTAATCTTATTCCTCTACCTCATACCCCACTGTTTGTTCCTTTACCTAGGGAGTAGGTGGTGAAGTAAGTTCCTCAAAGGGAAGAGGGGATTAACTATTTGGGAATCTAGAGGATGAGGCAATAATTTCAAGATCACTTTCTAGAATGAATCCTTCTTAGATTCTTAAAGGGAAAACAAGGGACTGAGAATGAGCCTCTTCACTTTCTCCTGTCATCACGAAAATTTCTTCTAGTCCAGCTAATATAAACAGGATTTTTTATAGTTAAAGGGATGTAATGAATAAATTTTCATTCAAGATTTCATTAATACTTATATAATTGATAACTTCTTCAGTTACATCAGGCTCATCAATCATAATTTACATCAAAATATTCACTAAATGATTAATTGAATTTGAGTACACCCTTTAGATTTGATTAATGGGTAGCACTTAATTTGCACTGATCTACTTGAAAGGGTTATATGGGGTCATCGCCAGAACATTTTAGACATTAATCTAGGAAACATTATCAGGAATGGATTGTTTCCTCCTTTTTGGTAGAACCATGCATCAATGTAATGTGATTCACAAGATTTTAATGGGGCCATGTAACTATATAATGTCCCAATTTTACTTTTGACGTGATATTTGAGACATTGGTGATATGAAGAAGGAATGAATACATGCTGATGTAGACATGGTCTTCCAAGAATGGTATTGAAAGATGTATCCTTCCAAACAACCCTGAAATCTGAGTCAAAAATGAGATCCCCAAACTGAGTTTTGAGTGTGATCACTCCAAGAGGCTCTTTCTCATTCTTGTTATAACCTTATAACATCTGAGTAGAGGGAGATAGGTGAGATTCATTAAGACCCAATTAGTGAAGTGTTCGGACCAAAATGAGGTTGTATTCTGAGCCATTTTCAATAAAGACTCATCAGATATCAATGTAATTTATCCTTCTATATATATATATATATATTTATATATATATATATACATAAGGTACTAACATGTCCTTGTATGAAGGCATCATCATACTGGTCTATGAAAGAGATGACCACATGGTATTCTGCCGTATCATTCTCTACACGATATACTTTAGCGGTAGTAACCTCAACTTGAAACTCTTAAAGACCAGACAAGTCCTTTATGAGTGCTTCATAGAGATCTTTTGATAGACTCAAAGCATCCAATATTAATGTCTTAGATGCTACCTTGGCCAATTTCTTCAAAACATCATGCTTTTGGTCCAGGGGTCTGCACTTCCCAGTATGGGAGTGTTCTTTTTTTGGTGCTTTTGGGATTGATATCCCTAATGTGGAAGCATCATCCCTTGGAATAACAGTCAGAAGTTTTTTGAATCTTGGTGGATTATGTATAATGGGTCTTCCTACATGCTGAGGTTGATATCCATGTGACATGGTGAATTTTTTCCCATAACCCTATTGGACAGAAGAAGAGGTGTGTATCGGCTCTAGAGTGATATGTTGACGAGCCACCCCATTTAGGGGGATAGAGTTATGTGTATGTCCTTCAAGAACTACTGTCTTCACTGTTATTATGTCCTAGAAAGTCTGTAGGATGTTGAAAGGGATTTGCATCTTCCCTTTCACCATTTCTAGGATATGATTAGTGACTTCAGTGACTAGAATGGGGATATATTCCTATTCCGTATTTGGAGTAGGTGTATGTTACTTATTCTATACACCATTTCCTTCCAGTGGATATTGATAGTACTCATGTGTGGTGGAAGAGAGTTGAATTTTCCCACTGCTCATCATCGATACATTCCAACTGACTTCTCCAGGTGCTGCCATGTGAGCATGTTGGAAGGCTTGATAAATTCAAGCATGAGTGTGCTTCTACTCATGAATTACCATAAAAATAGGTTAAAAGTATTATTTTAATGCTGTTAGATGAGTATTCTATCAGGATTTTTGATTTCAAGTAGTTTTATGTTCCTACACATGATGTGATTCCGGATTTGAATGGTGGGTTTCATTGGGTGTTACCAGATGATTTTGTTGGCTAGTTGAATAAATTTGTATGGGTGTATATTCCCAGTCAAAATTTTCCACCAAGATGGGTTGGTGGGATTTTTTGAAGGTTTAAAGGTGTGACATTTCTCCCGACTATCTTTTTGTCATCCCCGATGGGTCATCTTTCATGACCGAGTCTAAAGGACCCGGGATGGTTGGCCAAGGATAACACCCTCATCATGTTGAGATGTTACTACTATGTGGTGTTAGTGATGGTGATTTCTAGTAGGATCCTATGAAAAGGACCGTTGTGTATTCTGGGAGAAGCCCTATGCGGCCTCTTGATTCACCTCACTAAGATATAAGAGGGACCGGTTGTCGCATTCTAGGGATAGGCTCCCAAAATAGTTGAAGATTGTGGTTGAAACCATCTACTTCAAGACCATCGGTCTTCATTAACCAGATGATCGATGGTGTTGGTTGAGATGGAGGACCTATCGAGCAGCCTCAAGGTTTGGGATTGTACCATTATTACGGTTCTCCCAAAACAGTGAGATAGAGACCTAGCGTTGAAGATTATAGATTGGTGATGGCATCCTTCACACTGATGAAGACCTAGTGTGTGCAGTATCCAAGGATTTCATTGGTGAGAGATTGAATAATTCCATTGGATTGAGGGGAGTTATGAAAAAAAGTGTATGTAAATATGAAAAACCTAGATAAAAAACTCCTTCAAATAAGAATATCATTTTAATGATCACATACATTATTAATTTTATTTTCTAGCCTTCTCTTATCAAGTGAACGAGACTGACAGGTGGGTGACATTATCAACTTGGTTAAGGATTCACATTGGGTTCACCATTTTTTGTTTCCCTAAGAATATGTAATCTGGTTAAGAATCACTATTTTTGAATGGTTTCCAATGAGTTTTTTCATGGAACTTAAAACACCCAAATTTTATGTATTTAAGGGGACCTACTTTCCAAAGGCAATCTCTTGTCAAGATGTTTGGCCAAAAATGCTTGGTAACTCACATTGGTCGAGAGGATGAGATGTTAGGCTAATCACACCCTTTTGGGGGGGGGTATTATTTCATACTCTGAGACCCTCTTATAAATTTAAGACATATTCATGAATCCTTTATTGAATACCAAGTATGATGTAGATTACCCTATAATTAACAATCAATTAACATCATCTTTGGAATATAGAATTATCTATATGTATCTGAGGTTCTTCATAAATGGAGATATATATATTTATCTGAAGTTATCCATCGATGGTATCATTTATGTAAAGATTAGAGATTATTTGGTCATGATGATGCTAGTTTTCTAGCCATGTAGTGGGGTAATCTAGAGTGTATCATCACCCAAGGAAACAAGAGTTGTTTTGATGTTTGGGATCGAACTTATATGATAGGATTCCTACATATCCTTGTGAAAAGAATCAGAACCCACATTGTTTGGTGCTGCTTGATTGGACACATCATCCATTTTAATGTCATATGATAAGTACCCAACGATATAGTTTAACGTCATATACCAAGGATGTCTAGGTAGAAGGTTCCTATTAAAGGTTTGGTGTGGGACATATTCTGAAGCTTCCCAATGAACTAGAAAGGGATATGAATTTCCATGTTGAATCAGACTCTACCAATAATATGGCCCAGATAGAACATGTATTATTTGAGGTGTTGGGTTTGTACCTCAAACGGGATTCCTACGTATCCCATTTGTATGGTAATTAAAATCCCACGTAGTTTAATTAATCTTGCAGGGTATTATGGTTCTTTAAGAGAATTAAGTTATGGATTTCTCTTAAAGATGATGCCTTGAGAAACCATGATATATTTCTCAACTCAAGTTGGTTTGGGGGTTTAATTTAAGGATTACTCTTTAGTAGGATTACCAAATTAGGGGAATTAAGGTTAGGGATTACTCTTAAGGAGTATTACCATTGAGCTCGGGACTTAGTTGGCTTTCCAATGTATCATGTTTATTATAGGAATTAGATTTATCATAGTTCAATCCATCGTATGGATTGTGTAGATGTCATTATTACCATTAACCTATAATATCACATGATTCATGCTTAGTGTGAGAAACAAGATGAAGTAGAAGATCTGGAAAACCACACAATCTAGTTTTTTCTACAGGTGGACATGGAGAAAAATGCCAAAGGGAGGGGATGGGGTGTTGAGTGAATCCATCCCATCTGTCCCCTATTCTTTTGGTGGAATATTTCATGGCTAAAACACTTCCTTCTCTTCACTCTACCCTAAAATGAGTCCAAGGTATGAAAAATGAGGAAGGAATGAAGGTGAAGGACCCGAAGGTAGATAAGATCAAGAATACAACCTCCTACAAGAAAGGCTAGGGGATTACTCTAGGAGGGATTACCTAGAATTTATTCTGTAGTAAGGAATTATGATTTCATTCCATTTCAAAATGAAACACAAGTGTAATACTCATTCTCCCTAATTTGAACTGGAGGCTCAGGGTCTTAGAGATGAGATGGGGAGAACATGGTCATAACCATTGTTTCAAAGACCGGGAACTCCCCAACACTATCCCTAGGGTAGGGGTCATAGTGACCATAGATATAAAAATACACATGTTCCTTGAGGATCCTAACCATATGGTAGGACCAGTGCAGGAGACCTCTAACTATATAGATAAAAAACCAAATGGGAGACATGCTGGTGTGCCTTTTCATGTGGATTTAAAAACCTAGAGGTCTCGGTGGAGGTTTCAACCTACTCCCTTTCAGAAAAGGGATCCAAATAAGGAGAGGACTTTCCATTAGTATATTGGAAGAAGTCCTAAAGGGTGACTTGTATAGGTCCTGGGTGTAGGTGTCTAGTGCAGGTGTGTCACGCAAGTGTACCGCAAAACTTCTAGGATAAACTAAAAGTTCTTCACAAAAGGAGAAAAAACTTGCATGAACTGGAGATGCCTTGGTCAATGGACCACCAGGGAACAAAACTTAGGTGAGGCCTTATCCTAATCACCTTGGGTTTCCTCTAGTTTTCTATGAAGGGATTTGTGTAGGACCTTACTTATGGAAGTGGCCTCATACACGTGGCTTCCTATTGTGGAAGAAGGGTCCGCAAATAGGTTTCTTGTATTTTAGACTCTAAAAGGACTTCAATATTACTTATTCCATTAAATTTTATCTTCTCTCAGGTTTTTGAGAGCTACCTGTTAAATTTCAGAGGACTTGGGTGAAGGTGTTGTGAAATCTGAGCTTTGGGGGGGGGGGCTTTCTATTTTTCAGTCATCCAAATAATGAGCCATGGGGTCCTATTTATAGAAAAATATGGGACCTTGGAAGAAAGAGGGTTTTCATGTACTTATTTGGAATAGTTCCATGACACAAGTTCATATAATAGGGGTTTCCTTCCCCTTTGGTTTGTGTAGGGTAGCTTCACAGCTTCTATAACGAGCAGGTGTCTATGTGTAGAGGTTGATTTGGGAAATCCCCTTATTTTTTCTTAAGACTCTTTAGAACTTTATCATTCCCAAGGTTCTCTTCATAATATTTTCATCCTATTTGATAAATAGAAGAGTTTTAATACTAATTTATTATACATATGTATAATTTTGGGCCCACTTCTAACATTCATATCATGTACATGCATAAGTGTTCCACAAAGATCATAAAACATAAGGATGTCTTTCATAACTTTTAATCCCATGATTAAAGAGTGTGTGTTACATACATGGAAGTACCCAATCAATGAATTATTTGTACATATAGGTGAATACCCATGAGTGGAAATGGGTATAGGTATTGTAGGATCCCTTTTTTTCAGGTATGCCCCACTTTGAGTTTTTGTTTGAGCCTTTGTGGTCGAGTCTTGTTCAGATATGGAGAGGCTTTGTTGGAAAAAATGGATTAAAATCCATAGATGTATTCTTGTTTGAATGTATGGTGTCTAGGTAAATGGGTCAAGTGTTACCACATGTTATTTTTTAAGTTGAGAAGACTTAAAGGGGGTCCACATCCATTATTAGAAAAATGGGTTGAAAAAACATATGCAAAACATTTACATGTTGTGTAAATGGATTACAAGACATGTAATGCTTGGGAAATTGTAAATAATAATCAGAGGTGATGGGTTTTTTGGAACATCGCATTAAAAAGAGTCACACAACTTGTAACTATATTACACACCATATAATTCCCCAACCTATAGTTTTAAAGTATATCATGCGGATTATTTTTTCATTCAACCTATTTCAGCTTTTCTCGTCTCAACCTCAAGTGACCCTCCATGTGGTTTTAGAGTTCCAAACTTCCTTTCAGATGACCCATGTTTGTGATCAATCCCTAGTAAGTGGTTTTAGACCAGTTTTCCCTTATCTTTCCTGTTTCTCCAAACGTTTCAGTGTAATATTTTGACCGTGTGCATTGTTGGTTTTGATCTTGATCAGTTTTGATCTAGAATACTTCTTGTGATCATCCACACCTTCTTTCTTAGGGGAATTTTCCATTGGGTGTGTCATTTAATCAGTAGTTAAAGGTAAGGGTTCTGAACCATAACCCTATGGTTTGATAATTTTCAAGTATGTGCAATATTTCAATTGTGCCAACATATCGTGAAAAAAATAAATTGATTAATGGACTTGAATTATTCCTTAGAGTCCCTTTGGATCTAATTGATTACTGACCTCGATTATGGATATTGTTCGGGTGACAAAACCCTTGAATATAAATGAATTTTTTAATGTTTTGTTTCAACCCGAGGTGAGTATTTAGGGGAAACAAAATGGTTCGAGGGTAATCATCACTCATCTGTTATGGTAGAGAGTTTCACGTCAGGTTCACCATTTTTTTCAACCAGAGGTGGGTGTTTAGGGGCAAGAAAAAATGGTTTGATGGGTGACAAGAATTTGTCTGTTATTATAGAGACTTTCACATCTCTTTTTTTGTTTCAGACCAATCCATGTCATTATCCTTCAGGATTAATTGTATTAACCCTATTGGTACTTGGAAATTAATCCCTTTTCCACTATGAAGGATGTTCCATGGTTTAATGGTCCTCACAAGTAATTGCAGGGAGGGTTAAGTATTTGTGCAATCGGTCCTCCTAGGATATGATTTCCTCATATGGTCTCCAATTGTTTTATTCATGGATCTAGAAACACCTAAAGGCTCTGGTATCCATGATTAATGGATCTTCTTTCTAAAGGTAGGCACTCGTTGGATGAGTATTTGGCCAATGACACTTAAGGACTCCATTGGTCGAGAGGATAGGAGGTCGGGCACATCACACCCTTTTGGGGGGAATTATTTCCTATTCTGGGACTCTCTTATAGATTTAATCCATGTTCATATGTTCTTGAATCCTTAGTTTATTCTAGAAGATTGTATCCATAGGCTACCCATGGGTTGTAGAATTACTATAGATATACATGGATTTGATGTTATAGAGATAATTCTGACTTAATCCATATAATGAGTCACTCTAGAGTTTATCATTATCTAGGAGAGATAGAAGTTAGTTTGATGTTGGGGTTGGACCCATAAGATGGGCTAACTATGTATCCTTGGGAGAGGAATCAGAGTCCACGTAGTTTGGTTATCGGGACTTAAACCTGGGAGGAATCCCTTTTGAATTTAGGGGAACATTTTATCGGGAATGACTTCTAAGGAGAACATCTATTGAGCT
Organism: Viscum album; assembly: GCA_963277665.1. NCBI lineage: Eukaryota > Viridiplantae > Streptophyta > Magnoliopsida > Santalales > Viscaceae > Viscum > Viscum album. Next base: position 989,976,898 of record OY728167.1, read on the forward strand.
CAGGCCTTGGATAGACATCCTACGTATCCCAATTATGGTGGGAATTATAGTTCTCGTATTTCATTTATCTTGGGTTTTACACCTTGGAGGAGGCCCATTTTTTGGGGGCATAATTGGGTGAACCTTTTGGAAGGGTTCCCTCTTTGAGCTCAGGCCTTCAAGAAGGCATCCTATGTATCCTGGTTGGAATAGGAATCAGAGTTCTCATAGTTTGTTTATCTTGGGACTTACACCTGGGAGGAAGCCCATTTGTTGGGAGCATAATTGGGTGAACCTTTTGGACGGGAACCCCTTTGAGCTCAATCCTTCAAACAAGCATCCTATATATCCTAGTTGGAATAGGAATCAAAGTTCTCGTAGTTTTTTTTTGAGTGGGAGAATGTTGTATCATCACAAACCCCTAATCCCATGTGATTCATGCTTGGTGTGAGAAACAAGAGGATGTGAAACATTCAACAAAGGAACACTTTCTCTTATCCACTAATGGAAAAGGAGGATGACGATGGAGGGAGAGGTTGTGGCTATGTGCCCAACAGAAGAGGGAAAGGGGAACTTTAAGCATGCAACCATCACCTGTCTTGATATCCAGAATAGTCATATCTTGGTGATCTATCTATATACATCCTAAGATGTGGTGAATAGGGTAAATAGTGATACCTCTCTCCAAAGGATAGGGGCTTACTTCAGGAGGAGTTCCCTTTTCTGAGTTCTGGAAAATGGGAGGAGCACCATCCACTACAACATAAATCGCCTTTAGCGGTGGTCTTTTAGTGGCGATTTTGTAAACCATTTCTAAACCTTTTTTTAAAAGGGTTTAGCACCAGTTTATTAAAAACCTCCGCTAAACCCCCCCACCCCCATTTTTTTTACAATGGTGACTATCCCCCCCAACCCCCGCGATGTCATCTTCTCCCCCCGACCCGAACCCTAGATCAGCTCCCCACCTGTGTCGTCGGTGACCTTGCCGCCCATAAGTGCGCCCCGCCGCCTATCAGCACGCCTCGCCACCGACCCACTGAAGACATATCTCACCTCCTAGGTATGGTTTCAAAAGTTCCAATTATACATGAAATTAATTTAAAAATTCTTTTAACAATTTCATATCATACTCATCACCAGCACTCATCAAACAAGACATATGTGTTGATTCAAGAAAATAATAATTAGGATTGTGAATTGTATTTAACCCATGATTTTAATTTAATATTTGATGTTTTAGTATATTAGGATGTTTATAAAGTATAAAATTTTAATATATTTTAGTTGTTTTTCCTCTCACTGTAATTTACTTTTAAAATTAAATCCAACCCCTCACATTAAAGATTATTTTATAGAAGTAAGTGGATGTTTGTGTGTTCTATTCAACAATGGAGAGATAAATTTCATTTTAGAATTTTTTTATATTTTCTATAATTATTTTTTGATCTATGAGTGTACAAAATGATCAACAGTTGAGAAAACATTTATCTTTTTAGAGAGATAATTTCTAACTTAGAGAGGGTTGTCTATGGAGTGACACCCAAAAAGAACGTGGAAAACCACACCAATAATGCTTGAGATACCTTATATGGGAAACCAATATGAGAAAGTAAGGGGTAAAAGTTTACATCAATGAGTGTTAAACATAATGCTTCTAGTTGTGTCTCGATAGGAATCTCTATGGTGACTATGCACTTAACTAAAATGGTCATGGACTATGTTGAGCGGGAATTCTAAAGAGCTGGTGGTGGATGGTCAATCAAAATAGTTTAAAAATGAGATGATTTATGTTTGTTAGAAGTAGTCTCATTCACTATATGTTTTTATCGCTTTCAGTGGAGCTAACTTCCTATTTTTCAACTTAGATCAGGTGATCTATAATCATAATTGACCATCTATTACACATTCAAACATTCTCACTTTTTCACTCTATAATATTTGTTATAACTCTTAATAAATTACACTTGTAATTTTATCCCATCCCAATGGATATGACATGGTACATAGAATTATTATACTGCATAGAATAGAGGGAGTGCTTATTCCACCACTACAAATGATACATGTATTATATAAGAAAATGATAAAACATATTCTTTATTCCATTACAATTAATTTTATGTGGAATTATAATGGTAATTAGTAAACTTAAAACATTCATTTATCATAGGATATATGATAATAAAAATGTATATAATCATACACATTCTAGTGTTTTATGATAATAAAAGGTTATTATAAACACAATAGCATCCCTCATGAACTTGAAAATTGTTTATAACATGATATAAAAATGAGAACATAAAAATCATATAATATTCTAAATCTTGGGATGTGAAAATAATCATGGATGACTAATATAGTAGTTTATGACCTTAAAATAGTGTGTGAAAAGTAGTTTGGACTAGTCAATTTTGACAAGAGTGTTGTGGAACCCCATGTGATTTTTTTCAAGGTGGGGTGGGGAATCAAGGTTCTTTCCAAATTTATTTTTTTCATTACTTTAAATATTTAACCCTCACCAGTTATCAAATATTATTCTTATGTGATCCATATCATGATTAATCTAGCACTTTTTTGTCATTAACATTGAATTTCAAAAACAAATATGGACCTTAATGCATAGAAAAACATAATATTTTATTTATTTGTTTCACATGCACTAGGTTTCATCTAAATGGAACACACATGATGAAGTTTCAATATAAAAAAAATCCCTACCAAATAATTTTTCTATTAGATATAAATATTTTAGTTGTGGACACTACATTCTAAGGAACACTTCCTTTATAATTATTTGGTTTTTGATAAATGGTCACCCAAGTGAAACTCCATTTTCTTCATTCTACACACACTACTTCAAGGAAAAAATTGGTTTATACAATTGTATTTCTCTTCCATATTAGTATAGAAATCTAAATTTCTGCGCTTATTTAATCCCAGGTTTTATGTGGTGTCCATCTTGATGTTTTTGTGCACTTCTTCTTTAAGGACAGATTATATCATCTTCTTGATGAGAAAGTTGATTAATTTATCTCCACATAATGAAATAAAAATCAATATAAAAATCTATATAAAGAATAATTATATCAATATAATTATCTTATTATGCTCTATTTTAATCACAATCAACTACATTAATCACCGTAACTCCATAAACAATAAAACTTTATGCTCAAACACCTCATTATGGAATTTTAAACTTGGTTGAATCTTACTTATTTATTTTCAATCTTGATTTTTGTGGTATGTTCTTTCATTTATAGGTTCCCATTATGGTGCGGATTCATGTGGTTTCAATAATGGTCATCTATGATCAAGATCTTAATTTACCTCCCAATTGTAAAAGATTTTGTAGCATGATTTTTTTCATTATTTTTTCTAAGTAGTACTTTTCATCCTCATATGGAAGGTCAGATATAGAGATCAATCCAAATTCTAATGGATGTATTGAAGATGTTTATTCTTGATTTTTTAGGTTCTTGGGTGAATCATTTATCTTTGGTTGAGTTTTACTATGATAATAACTATTGATTAACCATTGGTAAAACTCCATTTAAAGAATTTTATGAGTGTTATTAAATATCTCTATTGTATTGGAATGAGGTTAGAGAGTTAATTAATCTTAGACCAAATTTGGTGAAGAGAATGATAAAGAAGGTGTAGTTGTTCTATGAGCGAATAAAATATGCTCAAGACCATCATGTGATGGACTCAGGTATAGAGTTGTTTAAGTGAGATGGGCTTGAACCAGTGAACAGTAATTCATTTCTCTTTTTATGATTTCTTGCAAAATAAACCTAATTTACCTATTAGAGTGAGAAAACTCACTGCTTAACTGACACGGACTATGAAAAAAATAGAAAACGACACTTGATATATAAGTTTCACCACCCAAATTGATAATTTAACCCTTGGAATGATCCAGAATCATATAAGCCTATATGATATAATAGAATCACCATGATGGATGCAATGATAATGGTATATCTTTAACTTGTATTATAACATTAACAAAAAATTTATCACACAAAATATCTCATTATTGTCTTCACTTCCATGTCGAGACAGTCCACACTAGGACCAAGAGAAACAAAGAAGACAACCCAACCTCTATATTTCAAAGAAGACATGGATTTTTCATATCCTTGTTATTCCACTTATACCTACCCACAAATGGGTCAAATATACATTGTATACTTACCTATCTACTTAAATAAAGTTCCACTTTAAGGTAAGGGTTTGTTTTCATTTCATATTCCTACCTTCTATTCTATTATTATATGATTTATCAAGACCTTACCTTAGTGATATCAAAGTTATGTCATCATTAGTTTTTCTATCTGTTTTGGTGGAGCACAACATACAAAAAACTACAAGGATGGGATCCTTGTTCTCATATTCTTTTATGGATCTTTTTAATTTGCATGCTTTGGTTTTCTAGTGGGTGATTTACTATATGTATTTATATAGGAAAACCTTATGTAACATATTTATATATTTTTTCAACTAATATATATGAATCTATTTCCCTATTTAGTAGTAACTATGTGTTTTAATTTTTTTAATATTGTGTAGGCACATTGTGATATACATGGATAAAAGCTGGATCACATTACCAAAGAACACACCTCAGTATATTAAGGGTTTGAAAGAGTTTTTAGATTTTTCAATTTCCAATTGATCCATTGAAGTGAGAATAATATGTCCATGTCCAAAATGTAAATTTAGAAGATGGTTGAAGAGAGATTAAGTTTATGAACATTTAATATTGAATCAATTCCCTGATCAATATTTGTGTTGGATTTGGCATGGAGAATCAAATGTTACAGAAATGTTGAGCACTGATGATAATCCATAGAATGAGCTCCCAACTTCGTCGATAATGGAAAATAAAATGCAAAACCTCATAAATGATGCATTCGGCACTGCAAGACACCACTATCAACACCAAAACATAACAGAACAACCAGATGAGGGTGCTGCAAATTACAACGTGACAAGTGATGTTTTTGAGACTATAACACAACCAGATCAAGAATGTATCATATCATTGGATCCTCCTCTTGATTTTTTGGAGACAAATGTAATATAAAATTTCACTGAAAGAAATATGTTTCATGATTTAGTTGACAATGGAGATCTAGAGTTTTATAGTAGATGTTTGAAATATTCAAAGCTTTCTTTTCTGCTGAAGTTGTGCCTTATCAAATGTCTATGTGGAATTACAAATAAGGCAATGTCTATGATATTGGAATTTTTGCATGATGCATTTCCTGTAGCAAAAATCCCCGAGTGTTTTTATTATATGAAAAAAGTTTTTAATTGGATTCTTCTAAATTATACAAAAATACATGTGTGTCCCAATGATTGTATGCTTTATTGGCGAGAGGATTCAAGTAGACAGAATTGAAAAAAAAATGTTCTTCTTTTAGATGGCAGTCAAAGGGTGATGTTTGAAGTTTGAATCAATATACTTTCATGAAGAAGAAGAAAGAGAACACGCCTACAAAGGTTTTCCATTACTTTCCTTTAAAGCCTCGATTGCAAAGATTATTCATGTCATCGAAAACCGCTGAACACGTGAAGTGGAATTATGTAGATAATAACAATGATGGGTTAATGAGACACCCATGAGATTCACAATCATGGAAGACATTTGATTCATTATATCCAGATTTCTCAACTGATCCTAGGAATGTTCAATTGGGATTGGCTATCGATGGATTCAACCCATTTAGGACTTTGAGTACTAGTTATAGCATTTGGATAGTTATTTTGATCCCTTACAATCTACCTCTGTGGATGTGTATGCAACAAACATCTTTTATCATTTCAATGATTATTCTTGGAAAACAAATGCCTGGAAATGATATTGATGTATACTTGTAGCCTTTGATTGAAGAATTACAGGAGTTATGGAGCAACGGTGTTAAGACATTTGATGCTTCTAATAAAAAAAATGTTCAAAATGCATGATACTTTAATGTGGAACATTAGTGACTTCCCTGGGCTTGGGAATTTATCTTGTTAGAACATTTACATGGATTTGGATTGTCCTGTTTGTAACTTTGATTTTGAGCCCAAACGGCCACCTCACAGTAGAAAACGGTGCTTCTTGTGCCATCAAAGATTTCTCAATGAATCTCATAGATTTCGGCTGAACATATCAAAATTTAACGGTTTCATTGATAGTATACCACATCCAAAGTTGTTGACAAGTTCTGAAATATAGAAACAACTTGAAAATGTTGAAACATAATTTGGGAAGGTTCATCATTTTAATGATAGTGGGAAAAGGGTTCGAAGTTCATCATCAAGTGAAATTAGAATGCAACAATGGAAGAAAAAAAGTATATTTTTCAAACTTACATATTCAAAATTTAATTTTTTGTGGCATAATCATGACGTGATGCATATTGAGAAGAATTTCTGTGACAATTTGATTTTCACATTGGTTAATGAGCATGGAAAGTTGAAGGATCATCTCAATGCTCGCCCAGACTTACAAGTAATGAACATAAAACATGATCGCTGGCCAGATGAGGATAAAAAGTATGCTCCAGCAATTTTTTCAATGAAAAATAGGGATAAAGACACATTCCTTCGATTTTTAAAGAATATGAAGGTATCTGATGGGTATTCAAGTAGCATCTCGAGGTGTGTTAACTTGATGAATCGTAAGTTACATGTATTTAAAATTCACTATTCACATATTTTGTTACAATAGTTACTACCATTGGCATTGTGTACATTATTACCTGAAAATTTTACTGTTGTTGTACTCCAATTCTGCACATTTTTCAAACAACTATGTGAGAAATCTCTACATCCATTTCAGCTTGAGAACCTCCAAGAGAGGTTTGTATTGACCCTTTGTACAATGGAGATGATCTTTCCTATGTCTTTTTTTACTATCATGATGAATTTAACTGTGCATTTGGTTGAGGAACCTAAATTAGGAGGCCTCGTTCATTATCGATTGATGTATCCAATTGAGAGGTACTTTATTTATATGTTTTTTAGTTAAGTAAACAATTTTTGGAACTTAATAAATTGCATAATTATGTTTATTTTATTTCACAAATATCTTGGTCATTTGAAATCATAAGTGAGAAATAAAGCTCAACCAGAAGGCTCTATTGCTGAAGGCTATTTGGATGAGGAGTGTCTTACCTTTTTTTCTAGATACTTGGATGATATTGACACAAGATTTAATCGAGTTGGACGTGTTGATGCCACATCGAATCAATCTCAAATACATCAGAAATCAAAAATATTTCCTTATATTGATCAATCAATTAGAAGGACCTCAAATGTGACACTAAAAGAATTGGAATTATTATAGGTGTAACACCCTAAGATTTCATAGTACGTTATTTCTTCAAAGTAATTGAATAACTTGCACTACATGCAACATTGAGTTCAAGTGCACCACGACTTACCAAACTAGCAGTTCAAAAGCGGTTATGAATAGTATTAATTGAAATTTGAACTTTATATAATAATTATAATTTTATAATACATATTATGAGTTTCTTAGACATAATGTAAGAACAAATTCATTTTTTCAGATAAAAGAATTATTTTTCAAAAAATGCAATTTTACCGCCTTTTAATGGAGAACCCTTTTTAAATCCAATATTTGAAACTTTTATATATTAAATTTGACCAAATAAACTTATTCTCTAGAATTGGAACATAATAATTTAGTTTTAATAAATTTTTGTTACTTTTCTGATGACTTTCATATTTTGATGAATAGTAAAAATTACAAAATTTTAATAAAAACAAATTTTTTAATCAAAATAATTAATAGTGATAAATTATGAATTTGAGTGGTTTTAAAGTATAATTAGATTATATTTTTACCATTTAATCCAATTTTGGTCATTGGACATAATTTCATATTTAAACTTGACATAAGCAAGTGTCAATCTTTTGATAGTTATTATTTCTTAAAAACATGCCTTTTGTTTTGACAACGGGAATTAATTTTAAATTATTTCTGCCACTTTTGTGTTTTGAATTTATAAAAATTTATTCAATATTTAGAATTAGTAGGTCCAAATTGTGTAAATAGGCAACTTTTATTTTTATATTTTTTGAATAATTACTTTGGTAAATATTTTATTTACCATGGTTAAAGGGTAAATCTAGTAAATAAGGGTAAAAAAATAATATTATAATAATATTAAATTACCTTAACACGTGTCCTAACCCTATTGGATGATACATTTTCTACAATTTTCATCTTTTGGTCGATTTTGGGACCCCATGGAGCCACTTGTAAGTGATAATGACACTTTATATTAATTAAGTTAAAGTAAATACAAAAATGACATAAGCATATATCATTTAGTAAAACAATTTTTACATAGAGTTATACATGTTATCTATTCGACTATAAATATTCATTAGAAATATAAAAATATTTCCTAAATAATGGTATTTTATTTATAATTTTTATAAATTGAATAATTAAATTTATTTATGACACAATGATGATGCAGTATTTTCCTTATTAATGAAAGAATCAAATAAATGATATTATAAATACAAAAATAAATGTAATTTGAAAGTTTTTATGCCATCCATAAATTTTATAGGCGAATATGACATGTTAGGGTTGACTAAATGTATTTATTTTGAAGTAATAATGTTTTTAATACTTTAACAAAAATCAATTATTAAATAATATCAAAATTGACATAAATGAGTTTTTTAAAAAAATACAATATTATTGGTTGATATAATATTTTAAAAAGTCTAAAAATCGTCCAAAAGACCTAAATAATATTATATGTGGCATTAATTAATATATTGTGATTCTATTGTAATTTTATAGTAAGTTTATTAACCATATAGTGTAAGAATACAAGAAGACACGGTAAAAGTTAAATTATTTAACTAAGAGTTAAATCTAAAAGATGAGGTTAAAATGGTATCTTAAACTTGTCCAAAACCTATTGGTTGAAATGATTTCTACCCATAACCACCTAAGTCTCAAAATAAATTCATTTGGGTCCATTATAAACCGAATATTATTGTATAATAAATTAATACTGTAATCTTTTCCTAAGGTGCCCCTCACCCCACTTATAAAAGGGAACCCCCCCCCCCCTTCTCTCAAATTCATACCTTCAAATATTTTTTGTTCATCCAAAACCTGCCCAAATACCCTCTAAACATCCCTCACTTCATCATATATGCATTCCTTTAGTCATAAATCCAACCTAAGGAGTCCTTTTGATCAAATCAAAAGGAAGAACCCAAATAAGAGGTAATAATTTCACCACCCTCTTTCAAGTTCCTTTCTTCTTCCACTTCCGTTCTCTTTGTTGTTTCCATTCTAAAATAATAAATCCATTATATTATATATAATTTATTTTTTTATAAATATGGAACAATTATATTCATTATTCTTTGAATGACATGTCACCATACGTGCGTACGTACGGCTTACCGTCTCCACGTCGTGGTGTAATTGTTATTCAATACATTATTATTTGGATGGGTAAAATAATGATGTATAATTGATGTAAATAATAAATATAACATGTTAATTATTCTTCATATATGATATAATATATATTTACATACGATTTTAAATCAAAATAATGATATTATCGCTTTTGCGTACGTACGGATTACCGTCTCCACGACGCGATGAGATTCATTTCCACGTTCACAATTCATCGACGACTATAAAAATATATATTACTAATAAGTATATAATATATGACATAATAATTATACTAGATATATATATATATATTTACTTACATATATCTTATTCACTTAGTTCCGTTCAATACGATTTGAAAACGGAAACAACGTTTATGCGTACGTACGGACTACCGTCTCCATAAATGGTGTTTTTCATTTCATATATATGTCTATTATAGATATTTATATTCTAAATATATATTATATATAAATCATGTTTTATATTCTGGAATTATTTAAATCTTGATCTAAGTGATGCAATCAAGAGTAACAAGTTCAAACACGTACGATAAAGAAAGCGTTTATTACCCGAAATGTTAATTTAACATGAAAATTATTATTAAATGGGTAGTATAAAGTCAAAAATGAATCATGTATGATATCATAAATATTAATATGGTTATATTATAATTTAATAACATACTAATATCTTTATACATGAGGTTAAACGTACCATCGACTAAAGGAAAGTGCAAGGTAAGGGGTTTTCATCTCACTCCTTATTCCCATGAGATTCATGCCATATTGCCACTATTACCTTTTGTATGGTGTATGTACTTCCCATAATTGTATTATTTGGGTAATACACTTTAATTTATGTGTATTTATATATTCATTTTATGATACTTCATTTATAGGGTGTATGTTTTGTAAGTTACCAAATTTGTAAGGGTTAATTTTACAATCTCTTTATTATCCGAGGTTATTTTTAAATAAGTATCTACTGAGAAATATTTATTATCCATGTCCATGTTTCATAAAATAGTTTTCAAAGGGATTATTTTAAGTTAATTTTTACTAAAACATCATTTTAAATGTTTTAAATATTTATTCTTTTAAACCATTCTCATTAATGTCCATGTTTTCAAAATGGTTTTAAGGATTTATTTAAATGGACATGAATGTTTTAAAATGTTAATTACTTTAAAAAGTTTCAAAGTGGGATGGGACACTTTGATAAAAAAATGTATTTAAATTTTTTCCTTTATAAATTGTGTGACTTTTAAATGTTTTCATGAAAAAGGGATATTTCTCTCAAAGAGTTTTACAAATCATTTTCATCTATGTCAAAATCCTTTAATGGATTTTAAACTTTTTTGAAGTTGATTTATTATGATACAAATCTTCCATATTGTATTAAAGTTTTTGTGATATTTTTGACTGTGGATGTGTTATTTTTATACCATTCATGGTTTTGGGTAAAGTATTGACATTTCATATGCCAGTTTTAATACGAATGTTTATGTTATGTTTAAACCTTTTCATATGAAGAATGCATTGTACTTAGTAAGTGATGGGTGGAGCCCGCTATAGCTCATCGATGCATCGGTAGGTCTCATGAGACAAACTAGTGTCTTGGCACAAGGCCTTGACAAAATCTTATTTGTAGTCTTGGCACAAGGCCTTGACTATGTGGTTATGATAGTCTAACATTATGCATTCTTTCATTATGAAAGTGGTTATTGATATTGCATGTGATTATTCGACTAGTAGAATATACATGTGAATAAGTAAATGGAATTATTTCATTTTATTTTTTCCATATTATGATGAATTTCAAGTTTAAAAGAATTTTATTATAGTTATACGTTGCCTTAAATGTTTATACTTATTTATGAACATTTTTTCTATATTGTTATCCTTACTAAGAATCTGAGCTCACACCTTTCTATGTTTTATTTTTCCCAGGATGTGAAGAAGTATTTTATGACTGACCTGCAAGGATAGTCTGATGGGATATGAGTGTGGACTATGGAGACTATTTTGTTGTAGTTTTTCACTTTATCATGCAATGTAAGACTTATGAATGTATCTAGTGTTTCCAAGGCTACTAAACTAATTGGTATTTCAAGACTTTATCTTTTGTGATCATGCCAATGTTATGTAATAATGCACTGACTATGGGTAACTGGGGTCAGGGAGTTACTATTGGTATTAGAGGAAGTTTAGTACAAACCTTGGAAGCTAGATTTAGATAAACTATAATTATAGAACATATACCTAAGATGAACTTTGAGGATTAGTATAGAAGAACTTCCTAAAATTTTGGTATTGTAGATATTTTGTGAGTTTTTAGAGCAATACATCCCTGTCTGGATACGAGCAGGTAGAGGCGGCTCTGGCACAGATGTACCTAGGGGTAAAACCCAAAAACACCACTTTGAGCTAGTCTCTAACGGGAATTAGTGCACGACAACGGTCCTTACTGTATTCTTGGTTACGACAATCCTGGGGGATATGCTTAGGATAATTCTCATTTTCTATACAAACCATTATAAAGGGTTTATGAGTATATATTTTCTCAAAGAAAATATTTTTATGATTATGGATTTTATCCATAAACTGTTTGATCTATGTTAGGTATTTTACAATCTTGGAATTATTTATTTCAATTCATAAACTGACCTAGTGTATGCCATTATATAGAAATGGCACCCAGTAGAAGTAATGTAAACTCCAGCAATACGTATGATCCAAAGAGTAAGAAAGATCATATCTTTCACAGTATTAAGCCAACATTTAGAAGGGAAATTATATCCCATGTATTCTCAACATATGAAGAAATAGTATCATGTGTTAAAAAGATAAGTAAAGAATTCTCTGAGTCCTATGGCTTGTAAGGGAAGAAAGAGAAGAAAAGAATGGAAGAGAAAAATATGGATAAAGGGAAGAGGGAAAAGAAGAATTTTCCCATATGTGATAACTGTGGGAAGAAACACCCTGGAACTTGCCTAAAGGGAATGGGAGTTTTTTATAAGTGTGGAGAAAAAGGACACCACGTACGTGACTGCAAGGGTAAGAAAAAGGTTTCAAATGTACAATGCTTCATCTGCAATGAGTTGGGACACTAAACGAACCAATGTCCAAATCATCAGAGTATGCCCCAAATGATGCTATTGGATAATAATCAAGTTATGATACTACCACAGATGAGGATTAATGATTATAGTTCTTATGTTGTTATTAAATAATTATGTCATTTGAGTGTTGTATCAATGATGTACTGGTTATAATAATTATGGAGTATATAAGGATTGTACTGCAGTACTATTTCATTAAGGACTTGAGATTGTGTAGAACCAAGAAAACTGACTCAATATTAGGTTAAATTTTTGAAAAATATATGGTTGAGAGAAAGATAAACCATAATATGGTTCCGATGCTGAGGTGGTTATTTTGGAATAATACAGGTTTGATTTGGATAAATTATATTGGATATTCTTTACTTCCTTGAAACTGATTAATGATTTGTATATTCCATCATTGTTTGAGTTTACAATATTTTTGGATAAAATTAGTATATCTAGTATTCTATAATGAATAAGGGAGTATGAATGTAATCAATAAGGTTTTATGATAATTCAAGATGTTGATGTGTTTTAAAAGAATACATGATGAAGGTGTTCACATGTTATTACGTGGCAAAAAGGATCTTTATTGTGTTCAACTTCCCTATAAATTTTAGATTATGAGTTTGGATAGAAATATTTTGGATAAGTCTAAAGGTTAGAATAGATTAAGTTTGAAATTGGATACTATTGTTAAGATTATTTTTGGATTACCATAAAAAGGACATCCTGGAGGTTGGGTGATAACCCGTCACGTCCGGCAAGGTTGCGAGACTTGAACCCGCAACTGAAGGGCGGCAAGGGTGTATCACCTACCACTGGCCCACGTGATTTCCTGGATTGAATAATGTATTTTTTTTAATATTTTGACAAATTAATTATAAATTCATTATTTTGGAACCCTATACAATTAGGATAAATAGAATATTTTTGAAATCTTTTGGAATGAAAGATGAACTTGCGGTAAAAATTTGTTGAAGGATGAAACTATACTTTTCAGATATATATAATTGTTTTCTTATTCTATTCTTAAACTTTACGGAAGGAATCATAAAACCTAAAATTTGTTACCCTAATACCTTATGTTTAACCGATGATATTTTAAATCATCATATATTGATGTCTTTGAGGCCCTCAATTTTACACTTGTTTGTGATTGATGACCTCAATCACTACCTATAAATATTTATGTTTTCCCTCCAATTATGTGTCTCTAATTTCAACCAATGTTCTACTAATTGAGATCATAATTTGGTGGTGACCCTTTCATTTCTCTTTCCCAGTTGTTAAGGCTAAATTTTATTAACCCAATTTCCAATGTGGGTTTTCCACAAAGGTGTTTTATATTTTCAACCTTTTATTTTCGAAGAACAATTTCAAATTGAGAGGATGCAATTTATTGAAGGAGGGGATAATGTAACATCCCAAGATTTCATAGTACGTTATTTCTTCAAAGTAATTTAATAACTTGCACTACACGCAACATTGAGTTCAAGTGCACCACGACTTACTGTTCAAAAACGGTTATGAATAATATTAACTGAATTATGAACTTTATATAATAATTATAATTTTATATTATATATTATGAGTTTCTTAGAAATAATGTAAGAAAATTTTATTTTTTTCAGATAAAAGAATTATTTTTCAAAAAATGCAATTTTACCCCCTTTTAATGGAAAACTCTTTTTAAATCCAGTATTTGAAACTTTTACATATTAAATTTGACCAAATAAACATATTCGTTAGAATTGGGAAATAAGAATTTAGTTTCAACAAATTTTTGGTACTTTTCTGATAACTTTCATATTTTGATGAATAGTAAAAATTACTAAATTTTAATAAAAAAACAACTTTTTTAATCAAAATAATTAATAGTGATAAATTATTCATTTGTGTGGTTTTAAAGTATAATTAGATTATATTTTTACCATTTAATCCAATTTTGTTCATTGGACATAATTTCACATTTAAACTGGACATAAGCAAGTGTCAATCTTTTGATAGTTATTATTTCTTAAAAATACACTTTTTGTTTTGAAACAGAAATTAATTTTAAATTAATTTCTTCTAATTATGTGTTTTGAATTTGGAAAAATGTATTTCATATTTATAATCAGGAGTTCCAAATTGTGTAAATAGATAACTTTTATTTTTAGACATTTTGAATAATTACTTCGGTAAATATTTTATTTACCATGGTTAAAGGGTAAATCCGGTAAATAAGGGTGAAAAAATAATATTATAATAATATTAAATTACCTTAACACATGTCTTAACCCTATTAGATGAAACATTTTCGACCATGGTAATCTTTGGGTTGATTTTGGGACCCCATGAAGCCACTTGTAAGTGATAATGACACTTTATATTAATTAAGTTAAAGTAAATACAAAAATGACATAAGCATATATCTTTTAGTAAAACAATTTTTACATAGAGTTATAGATGTTATCTCTTTGAATATAAATATTAATTATAAATATAATAAAATTAACTACATAATTTTATTTTATTTATAATTTTTAAATATTGAATAATTAAATTTATTTATGACACAATGATGATGCAGTATTTTCCTTATTAATGAAAGAATCAAATAAATGATATTATAAATACTAAAATAAATATAATTTGAAAGTTTATATTCCATACAAAACTTTTATAGGCGACTATGACATGTTAGGGTTGATTAAATGTATTTATTTTAAAGTAATAATATATTTAGAACTTTAAAAAAAATCAATTATTAAATAATCTCAAAATTGACATAAATGAGTTTTTAAAACAAATACAATATTATTGGTTGATATAATATTCCAAAAAGTATAATTATTGTCCAAAGGGACTAAATAATATTATATGTGACATTAATGAACCTATTGGGGTTCTCTTGAAAGTTTATAGTAAGTTTATTAACCATATAGTGTAAGAATACAAGAAGACACTGTAAAAGTTAAATTATTTAACTAAGAGTTAAATCTAAAAGATAAGGTTAAAATGGTATCCTAAACTTTTCCAAAACCTATTGGTTGAAATTATTTAGACCCATAACCACCTAAGTCTATAAATAAATTCATTTGGATCTATTATAAACCGAATATGATTGTATAATAAATTATTACTTTAATCTTTTCTTAAGGTGCCCGTCACCCCACTTATAAAAGGGCACCCCCCTTCTCTCAAATTCATACCTTCAAAGCCTTTTGGTTTGGAAAAAACCTGACTAAATACCCTCTCAAATTCCATCAATTCATCCTATAGGCCTTAATTTAGTCATAAAGCCAACCTAAGGAGTCCTTTTGATCAAATCAAAAGGAAGAACCCGAAGAAGAGGTAATAATTTCACCACCCTCTTTCAAGTTCCTTTCTTCTTCCACTACCTTTCTCTTTGTTGTTTCTATTATAAAATAATAACTCCAGTATCTTATATATACTGTGATGTTATTATAAATATGTAACAACTATATTCATTATTATTTTAATGACATGCCAGCATACGTGCGTACGTACGACTTACCGTCTCCACGTCGTGGTGTAATTGTTATTCAATGCATTATTATTTGGATGGGTATAATAATGATGTATAATTGATTTAAATAATAAATATAACATGTTAATTATTCTTCATATATGATATAATATCTATTTACATACGATTTTAAATCAAAATAATGATATTATCGCTCGTGCGTACGTACGGATTACCGTCTCCACGACGCAATGAGATTCATTTTCACATTCACAATTCATCGACGATTATAAAAATATATATTACTAATAAGTATGTAATATATGACATAATAATTCTACTATAGATATATATATATATTAATGTAATTACATATATCTTATTCACTTCATTCTGTTCAATACGATATGAAAACGGAAACAGTGTTTATGCGTACGTATGGACTACCGTCTCCATAAATGGTGTTTTTCATTTCATATATATGTCTATTATACATATTTATATTCTAAATATATATGATATATAAATCATGTTTTATATTCTGAAAGTATTTAAATCTTTATCTAAGTGATACAATCAAGAGTAACTAGTTCAAACATGTATAATAAAGAAAGTGATTATTACCCAAAATGTTAATTTAACATGGAAATTATTATTAAATGGGTAGTATAAAGTCATAAATTAATCATGTATGATATCATAAATATTAATATGGTTCTATTATAATTTAATAACATACTATTATCTTCATACAGGAGGTTAAACGTACCCTCAACTAAAGGAAATTGCAAGGTAAGAGGTTTTCATCTCACTCCTTATTCCTGTGAGATTCATGCCATATTGCCACTATTACCTTTTCTGTGGTGTATGTACTACCCATAATTGTATTGTTTGTGTAATACACTTTAATTTATATGTATTTACATATTCATTTTATGATACTTCTTTCATAGGGTGTAAGTTTCATTAGTTACCAAATTGGTAAGGGTTAATTTCACAATCTCTTTATTATCCGAGGTTGTTTTTACATAAATATGTACTGGGAAATATTTATTATCCATGTCCATGTTTCATAAAATAGTTTCCAAAGGGATTATTTTAAGTTACTTTTTACTAAAACACCATTTTAAATGTTTTAAAGATTTATTCTTCTAAACCATTCTCATTAATGTTCATGTTTTCAAAATGGTTTTAAGGATTTATTTAAATGGACATGAATGTTTTAAAATTTTAATTACTTTCAAAAGTTTCAAAGTGGTATGGGACACTTTGATACAAAATGTATTTAAATGTCTTCCTTTATAAATTTTTTGACTTTTAAATGTTTTCATGAAAAAGGTATATTTATATCAAAGAGTTTTACAAATCGTTTTCATCTATGTCAAAATCCTTTAATGGATTTTAAACTTATTTGAAGTTGATTTATTATCATAAAAATATTCCATATTGTATTGAAGGTTTTGTGATATGTTTGACTCTGGATGTGTTATTTTTATACCATTCATGGTTTATGGGTAAAGTATTAACATTTATTATGCTAGTTTTAATACGAATGTTTATGTTATGTTTAAAACTTTTCATATGAAGAATGCATTGGACTTATTAAGTGACGGGTGGAGCCCACTATAGCTCCTCGATGCATCAGTAGGTCTCATGAGACAAAATAGTGTCTTGGCACAAGGCCTTGACAAAATCTTATTTTTAGTCTTGGCACAAGGTGTTGACTATGTGGTTATGATAGTCTGGAATTGTGCATTCCTTCATTATGAAAGTGGTTATTGATATTGCATGTGATTATTCGACTAGTAGAATATCCATGTGAATAAGTAAATGGTATTATTTCATTTTATTTTTTCCATATTATGCTGAAGTTCAAGTTTATAAGGATTTTGTTTTATTTATACATTGCCTTAAATGTTTATGCTTATTTATGAAAGTTTTCGCTATATTTTTATCCTTACTGAGCATCTGAGCTCACCCCTTTCTATGTTTTATTTTTCCCAGGATGTGAAGAAGTATTTTATGACTGACCTGCAGGGATAGTCTGAGGGGATATGAGTGTGTAATATAGAGACTATGTTGTTTTAGTTTTTCACTTTATCATGCAATGTAAGACTTATGAATGTATCTAGTGTTTCCAAGTCTACTAAACTAATAGGTCTTTTGAGACTTGATCTTTTGTGATCATTACAATGTTATGTAATAATGCATCGACTCTGCGTAACTGGGGTCGGGGCATTACAATAGGCACATAGATATGTGTTGTTGAATAATGAAATTGCAGATCCATTTATTGAAGAGTTAAGGATACAAACAAAGAGACGAATGAGAGGAAGAACATGAAATGATGAAGATAGAACGAAAGCTGTTAATAAAGAGCTTGTAGAATGGTTTGAATGACGTGTAAGTTCATAAATATTGAAATTAATACGAATATTAGTTCGACACATATATTTTGTAAATCTAATAAAGTATATTTATTTTTTTAGATCATGAATACTGATACTTCAGTGGAGTTGTCAGAAGATTTGAAGTTTCTTGCTCGAGGTCCTCTAAAAAAATTTAGAAAGTTTGATGCTTACAAAGTGAATGGCTTTAGATTTCATACAGTAGATTGAGAAATGGATTTGAAAACATAGATTTGTAGTATATTTACATTTTCTAAAGTGGGATACTATGGAAAGCTGACTAATATTATTGAATTAAACTACCATGGGAATTTTTTAGTTGTTTTATTCAAATGCAATTGGGTTGATATTATCAGAGGTGTTAAAAGAGATTCCTTGCAATTTACTTCTGTGAACTTCTCTTACTTGATGGATATTGGTGATCATGAACTACATGATATATATATATATTATCATCACAATAAAAAATGGTATATTATGTGAATGATGTTGTGGATGAAGGGTTGAGTGTAGTTGCTCACATAATACAAAGAGATTTGTATGATATGGGTGATGAAGTGGAAGATATGACCTTTGAAATTGAATCTCATCAACAACAAGAAGCAGAATTATTTGTCCATCATGATATTGAAAATATTAGTCTAGAAAGGATGATTGAAGTGGACGAAGTAATGGAGCAGGAAACTGACCTGATTGAAGGGGAAAATGATTATATTTACAGTTATTTATTCATTCATCAACCACTTATTTCATTTGTGCAGTCATTCATTATAATTGTTATGTATATTTTGTTTGTTAGTAATAGGAATCTATTATCAATTTTCAATTTTTTTCTGCATATTTTTTTGAAATATATTTTCTGAACTTAATTTTATTTGATTAAATGATAATACTGCCAAGGAGGAAGCAATACGCTGTTTCATCCTCTACTGCGACAGATGACGATACATCTGTCTCCCTCCCTACATCATCTACGCCACCAGCTGCCTGCCCCCTGCACTATCTCCCCCTGCACCATCTCTCATACCCTCTGTGAGAATCCCTTTAGAAGCTGATTTGTCGACTCCCCCTTTAGCAGCCTCAACAGTGGAGCGGCGGTGCGCCACTTCTAGTTCATCATAGGCATACTGGAGGGTCACTGTTATAGGTGAAAATTTTAATATAAATAAATTTATTGCACATTTTTTATACTAATTGTTTGTTAATTAAAAATGAAAAAAATGAAACTGTGGAGAAAAATATAAAAAGTGAAGATGCGTGGAATATGAATGGAGAGAAGATAGTTGTCCCATTTGATTCATATGGGGTCCCTACAGATGACGTCGTGGGATTACTTGGCCAAATTCTAGGCCACCTGGTAGCAGAGCCCATTTACCTTCCTATTTCTTATGATGATTGGATACATATGCATCCAATTTGGAAAAATGAAGTTTTTTATTCTCAAATAATGGTAATTTTAATACATTATGGTGTAATTTAATGTCATGTTATTAATATTTTCAAAATGATTTTAAGTATACAGATGTTTTTCCACTTTACAGTTGCTGATGTGATAGAATGAAAGTGGATGTTGAAAAATCTCAGTAATAAATGGAAAGACTTAAAATGGAGATTGTGGAGTGATTTCAATGATACTTCATTGACTGTCCAATAAATGTATGAGAAGCTACCCAATGGGGTACTCAAAGAACAGTGGAAAGTTTTTGTTGACAGACATCGTGATGAGAAGCAAATGGTATTTAAATATATATTATTATATTAACCTCATTTTACATTTATACATGTATATAAAGAGTATATGACATTGAATAAATTACTATTAAATTGCATTTTATTTATTTCAGGATCTCTCATGAAAGAATGCATCAATCCAGGCTAAGTAAGTCATCCCTCACACTGCGAGGTCAAAAAGATTTTCTATAAGCTGATCGACTCTGGTAATATTTTCATTAGTTTAAATATTTATAAGACAATATTATCTATTTAATATATTAAACTATTGATTTATCATTGTTTAATGCAGTCATAGAGTTTAGGTCATGAAGTATCCCGAACTAAAGTGTGGTTAGATGTTCACAAAAAATCTGATGGAAGTTTTGTTAATGAGCCTGCCAAAGAAGTTGGGGTATGAACTCATTTTTTCATTATAATAACTTATTATCAGTTTTAACTATGTTAATATATATTTATATTTTATTTATAGGTAAAAATAAAAGAAATATGTGATGCCAATCTTGGGCAGTCCTACTCAGTCTCCCAGGATGATCCGGTTGCTAAGGTCCTTGGGAAGGAGCATCTTGGTATAGTGTGTGGGATGGGTTTGGGACTCATACCATCTAAGGTCTTTAGCAGACCATTGGGGATTTCATATTCATATACTTCTGGTTGTAGTCAGTCCATACCTGAAGATGCTCAGAGAGAGATTGTTTCCCTACAAAACACAGTTCAAGACCATGGGGATCAGATATCCGCTTTGAAGAAAGCATTGACTGATATACGTCAGCAGATGAGTAGATATCCCCCCGATGGTATTGCATCGACTGGTGGTGAGCAGGTAAATCACAAAAATTAAAAATCATTTAGTTTTAAAACTTTTATTTTTTTTAAGTTTAAATATAAATATGCAACACTATTTAATTTTCAATACAATGTTCTTACATGTGGTAGTAGGAAGTGGAGATGGAGGTGGAGAGGGTGATGATATCTGTTCATCATCGGATAGTGATTATTAGTATTGTTGATATGTAGAAAAATATTGATAGTTAGTTTGTATATGTATCATGTGTGGCACATAGTTGCCTCCAAACATTTTCAGGACCTAACATTTTCTTGATTTCTCATGTTTTCTTTTATGTATTTTATTGATTTCTGATGTTTCTTTTTATGTCTTGATTTCTCGAGTGTGGTATGCAGCATATATATCGACTATTTATTGTGATGATTCATTTTTTATGATTCATTTTTTCTAAATTCATTTTTTAATTATAATAACTTATTCTACATTTTCTAGCCCAATGCATTTTTCCACTACATTTCCATTTCTAAGAAGTACTTCTTATTTATGCTCTTGTATCAATCCCTAGGGATGATAATGTGTGTCTCGCTAACATGTTTAAGATAGATCACTCTTTAGTGTGTCATAATCCTATTATCCAAAATTTCAAAAAATAGTTGGAATCCATAGATTCTAATATGAGATTAGGGGAAATTTTGCTACACTGTCTGAAATGGGGTTTTCCCACCATTTCCAAAGTGGCCTCCAAGAACAATCAGGTAGTGTGAAAAATAGTGTCCATTATCTAAGTAGGCATGACACACCGATGGGAAACTCCCAGTAGATTCTGTAGAACCCCCTTCCCTAGAAAAATGTTAAATAGACTACATGATCAATTATTTACCATTCAAAACATCAACTACCCTATCACAAATAATTTATTATAAGCATCCATATTCCTTGATAGAATATATCAACCCCCTTCATGAGACACTCTTCCCTTTGACGGAATGTACTTGATCACTTCTATTATATTCTACACATGAAAATAACTAGGATGCATAATGGGATTTACAATATATTAGGAGCCAGATTCCATTCCTTCTAATGAAACCACGCTAAAGACTCCTTTTCCAAAGAAATCACATGAGTGAAAAAATATGATACTTGAACCTAATCTATCACTCTTAAAAAATTAGGAACCCTTATCCTTGGGAGAGATGATTTTACCTTTTTTCTATCTTTAGTTTCAAGTATAATAATTCCACATGGAATAACCCAAGCGAGAGATTATTTTACCAAATTCTTATGTTATGTTTCATTTATAATAATTCCACATGGAACACCAACATAAATTAATACCAAGAAAATATTACCACATCATTATTCCCATGATAAAGGGTATACCACCAACATACTACACCCCACATATTTTGAGTAACTAAAGAATAAATAAATAACTAGCCAATAATGTTCCTAAAGGACTCTTGGAGGGTTTAAATTTATCGATGCATAGATGGAATAGAAATCTAAATTGTTACTATATATATAGTATTAATATATATAGTTTATATATATTTCATCCACCTATATTGTCAAGGTATGTGAAGATGTATGTAGCTATATACTTATAATAATACTAATGAATAGACCATGGCATAACTCAGACATCCCTAACTAGTCTGATGAGCCTATGTGCTCATGTAATTGGGTACATGCCCTATATCCCAATATAGTGAGAGATGCCATGAAACAACACATGGGATGTTGAGTGTGCCATCTAGTCAAAATTCTAGTCATGGAATGTGGTGAGTAAATCACAATACTTATATAGTAACATTTTTGTGATACACCATGCTCAACACCCGATGTAAGGAATTGTGATATCTTCTTGCTCAACAATCTCATACCATCATACCACAACCTCTATGAAGGAATATATTAAATATAACTAGCAAGGGGAATTACCTCAAATCCATCTCTTCTATCTACACCATATACATAATAAATGCATAATCATTTGTGTCATAATAGATAAGGAATAACCTCTTATTCATGTCTTTATCCATGTTCAATTCCGATTTAAAATATTATAGTTTGTATGAAGCATTTTATAAAGCATAAATCAAGATCATGACATTACAATTACTTGGGTTCATTACATTTAAAACTAATTGATTTATTTTAAGAAGGAAAACCCATAATTAATTATCCATTTCACATTATCAGTTACATTTAACTCATTCAATTCATTAAAACATGGGAAACCCATATATAATCTCAATGGAGTCACTTAGATGGTGACATGTTAATCTATGAAATTTCCCACTTTATAAATTCCAACTATAAGTGGTCCAAACACCTAAGGGATTCCTTGGGTTCTATCAAATAATCATATATAAAGGGATTTTCCATTCTTGAACAATTTCAGAAGATATATGGGAGTACCAACATTTGAAAAAAAAATCATATTGTCCCATTTCACCTAGATCACCCAATGGATGACCATATAAGTTGTACAAAACATGTGAACATCTAATCAAGGATCAACTAGTACATATGTGTCTACAATGGTCAGTTTTAAATACATAAATTCACCACTACATTTTATTGGATACTAGGATTATTCCATTTGATATGTTTATTTTTATTCCTTTACTCACTGAATGATGCATTTGGTTGTGATTAGTTAAGAATCTATTTTCATATTGACTGTAGTATGTATTCTGTTGGAGTTTTGGTATTCTTGGAATGGTTTTTTTCAGGGCACTGGTACAGGAGCTCCAAAAACTGGTTCTTTCTTTTTTCTAAATCTGCTCTTTAGTGGCAGTTTTAACTGCCGCTAACTGTAAGAGGTACATTTAGTGGAGGTTTTAACCACAGCTAAATGTCGATATTTTTTATATTAGCGACAATTTTAACCACCACTACCGTCTTAAATTTAGTGGTGATTTTAACAACCTCTATAGTGGCCCATCTTCCGTGCATTTTCACGGTGGTTATATTGTTTGTTGTGGCGGTTTTTCCTGGTAGTGCTTACTTTTTTTAGCGGCAGTTTTAACCACTGATAAAAAAAGTAATACCCTGCCCAGATAAACCACCGCAAAAAACAATATAACCACCACGAAAATTCTCCAACTATGACGGTTCCCATAAACCGCCGCTAAACCGCTTTAACCGTCGCAAATATTTTCCTGACACGCAATTTAGCGGTGGTTTTCAAAAACTGCCACAGAAGCATATGGAGGCGATTTAAACTGCCTCCATAACCAAAAAAACTTCCATGAAATTGCAATTTTCTTGTAGTGATCCATGGTCAAAGGGGAAGGAAATAGTGAACTTTTTGCTTATCATTGTAACTTATTGAAGGGAAAGGTCAGTGGTTACCCCTAAACCTGAGAACAGGTAGGTTCATGTTGGTATCCCGAAGTCAATCCTTTGGTCACCTTGGGAATGTAGACTTAGAGACATTCTGGGGGTCCAAACCGTTGTGGGGATAGCCTTCATCACTCTGCTTACCTTAGGTATGTAGATTCATAAAGGCGTGCTGGTGTGCCTGATTATTTGATCATATGGGTCTGGTGGATTTGGAGGAGTCTTTGGACTGATGCCAGTGGACTGGTTCATGGAGGAGCTATTGGGGGATGGACAATAATAGGGGTTATGATTTGAGCCAGAGGGAAGGAAACTTGAAGACACCCCATTCCACGTACTTTTTTCTCATGCAGGATGGGGCAGCCCCGCATAGAATAATGCTATGCAGGTAAAGGGGTCATTCGTGCACCAAAGAAAAACATGGACATGTGTATGGACCAATGCGTACCAAATTGGTATGTGGTCCTGGATGTGGTTATCCATACCTCTCTAGGTTCCATCTACGTACTGATGCAGTACATGGCTCAGGGTTCGATCTGCATAACGATGTGCTATGAGAGCGCCAAATTGAATAAAAGTCTTGGAGCATGTGGTTCGTAGAGAATTCATCTGTGATGGATTTATGGTTTGTAATGGAACCAAATAGGTTCACGATTCACTGATTATTATTAAGTTTCTTCTTTTTATGGTTTGCGTCTAGTTATACCTGTTGAAAAGTGATTTTCAATTTTCACTCTGTCAATGATTTGAAACTGAAGTCAAAATCTTCTCTATATCCAAATTCCCTCTTCTAGCCTCTAAGGTCTCCTTCGTGCTCTCTTCCACCCATCTATTTTTTTTCAATTCCTCTTGTGGTCCTTTTATAGAGCACTAGGGAAATGATATTTGTGGGAATTTGGCATAATTTTCAGAATCCCATGAATATATATCTCACCCCATGGAATACTCAGTCAGTTGGGGTTTTCATAGGTTGTTGTTCATGAGACGTGGTTTACAGAACCCTTCCATCTTGCTTTGTTCACAAACTGCTTAGTTCATGGGATGGTATGTGGATGGAATTTCTGTGCTCGATTTCACCAACAACATGGTTCATAGCGTCCTGGGTTTACTGGGCATTTCCCCATGGTCTAGTTCCTCGTGGGTCCTTCCACATATTGATGGTTTTTGGTTCATACGCCCCGTGAACATTTTCCAGTAATAGTACACAGTACATTAAAACTCTTGAAAATTTTGATTTCTTCAAGTTTATTCACAAATTTTCAATCTAATTTGCATCCATTTTACTTGATGGACCTATAAGAAGGTTTTCTTCCCACTGAAAAGTGATTTTGGTAGTATTTAATTCCCTTTGAAAAGTTTTTAGGACCCTACAAATTCCCCTCGTCAGAATGGGGTCTGATCGGAATGAAGAGGAGGCTATTTTGATGTAGAAGCGGTCCTGAACTGAAGTGGTTTGCAGTAGAATAGGTAGGTCCAGTGGGGGGACCACATCTATTTATAGCATTCCAGGTCATTTTTCTTTTACCATTTATCATGTATAAAAGTGCTCTCAACCTCTCCTCATCTTCCTTTGTGTATGTGTTCTGACTCCTTTGTGAAATCCATATTCACGAACCACTCTGTAGGTTCCGAAAACCGAACTCTTCACAATTGATTCTTCTCGCAAACCGAATTTTGGGTCTTTGAACTTCACTATGGAATTTAGAACTTAAGTTCAGACCTATACATAGTATAAAGTTATACAATTTTCATGTTCTACACACCAAACTTTAAACTGGAGAACTGAGATTTAAAATTTGTTAAACCAAACATAAATTTTCAATCGAAAAACTTTAAACATCTACATAGTGAGGCCTTAGTTCATGGTTTCTTTGTTCCATGGACCACTTAGTTTTCTGGACATCACTCTGTAGGCTAGCGCCTCGTGGGCCTTTCACATACCAAGGCCATATACAGAAAATAGATTCTTTGTAATGATGTAGTACGTGAGAAATGGATTTTGTGTTCCGTTTCTGGGAGAAGTACATAGATCCCCATGTGGACCCTCTTTTTTAAGTCCCTTAGTGATTTTTGTGGATCTTATCCAACAATTTTCTCATTGGAATGACTTTTTGTGGCCTTTTGGATCTTTTTATGCAAACTTTGATGGACCTTCCATAAACCACTATGGAATCAACCAGGATGAGAGAAACCATTATTGAGTACTCTGAGGACCATCTTCAAACTTACATTGCTTCTCAGGATAGTACCTTAAAATATCTTCTTATGCCAGAGCTTCTAGCTTACCCGTTATTCGTGAAACTACCACTATACATCTTTGGTCTTTCTAATGATGTCCCTTTTACATTGGTTGACCATAATACTCCCTTCATTCTCCAAGAAGCACCCCGAGGGTGTAATCGAGCTAATATTTCTTCAACAAGAGAAATCATAACTACTCCCATTCAAGATAATGTTTTCACACTAAGAGTCTCAGCGTGGACTCAGAGTAATCATAGTTGTCGCAACACTTCCTTGAGACTAGTCGCCCAAGAGTACCCATCTATTATCAATCTTTCCCAAGAAAACCCCAATGGTGGGTGGAGCACCAAATGGGACCTGCGAGCTGGAGGATACTTTTCCGAAGAATGGTCCTGGGAATTTTGGGTAAATCAAATCTATTTGGAGTCCCCTAATCAATTGGAAGTAGTGAACTTGAACAAGGCAGCTTGGGTCTTCCATTTTACAGTTTTCTCTATAGGAGAAATCCTACCTGAACTGTTAATATGTTGGTGCTCAAGTGCTGATACATTCCATTTATCACATGGAAAGGTGTGGATCAGATTATGGGACATATATTATCTTGGAGGTCTCACCATTCTTGTAAATATATAAGATGATTTCCTTCCATCATCCACTACTTGGGACAATTCCAATTGGGTGTCCCCTCTAGCCAGGAGCCTACTGGTCATAGCACAGGTACTGCTTGGTCAACCCCTCCAAGATCACACCCTTATTCCATTTGAGGATTGGATAGGGTCATTTTTTACAAGTGAACGGTCCTAGGCCAAGGGTTTGCCGCAATCGGACTCATCCAACCCGACAATCATGAAAAATTCCAAGGTCATATTATGACACCCTTGAAGTAAGACGATACACTACCTAGAGATACGAGATTCGATCCGATGTTCCACCCAAGCTTAGATTAACAGGTTTCTTCACCATGTTTATGAGAGGATGGATCTTTACCTCTCATGAATTATACACCAAAGTTAGATTTTGTACTCTGATGATAGAATTTACATTGGCAGAGGGTCAACCAATCAATTTGGCCATTCCTACTCTTGCCCGATTTTATGAGTTGTTTGAGAAAATACAGGAAGGTAAACCTCTGCATCATCTTAGTATACCATCTCAATTTTTATATAGATTTATAGCATAATATTTTCCCTACTATGAATATTGACATACTATGAGGGTTGCTCATTCTAACTTTCACCCTACCTTTCTTAATATTGTTGTTGTTCTTCCTATGACCTTAAGCATTAGTGATGAAGTTGAGCTACTGAATGATACTTATCACTTTTTTTTCACCATACCCTACCCCTCATGGGTCAGTAAGGGGTGATGTAAGTTATTCTTCAGAGGATCACTCATATATAATCATGCTTTGAGATAGGATGCTAACCGATTTCATAGATCAAGTGGTTATTTGTGAGCCATACATCCCCTACCGATTTTCTAGGAAATTCAGATGACTTCAATAAATCGTGCTTCTTCCCGCTGTTTAGTTAAGGGGAGAATCTCATCCTACAATTCTTCACCAATTATGGCTTATAATGATGTGGTAAGGTGCTACCATAGAGTTCATCATCCCTAATATGACGGGATCCACCTTTCTATCATTAGAGTATGCCCAACTATGGGTGAACTATCACCCTGAAAGGGTGCTGGGAAGACCAATTCGAAGGGTCCAAAATCCATTAACTATCCTTCTCCCTATCTTGACCATGGTGTCCATGCCATCTATTTATATCCCTGTGGTGAGAAGGCACTATATCTATCGTCAGATGCATTTGGAAGGGGATTCATCTGCGTGGCCGGTTTCGATAGGGAGTGATTCAAACTACTCCCCTCCTGTGGAAACCGTTCATGGCCCTAATGAGGCTAGGCCCAATAGAGTGTCACCAGATATCCCAGAAGTCATGGCCATTCCCCCATGTTTGGCTCCAGGGGTCGAACCATCTATAGGGAGGGAGAGTTCCCCTTCCTGGGTAACCTATCTTTGGTTCCTTCCAGCTGTCATAATGATGCTTCCCATCTATATACTCGTTGCAGTGCGGGAGGACCAAGGTCCTGGTTCCACAAAGAAGCATCAAGTGGTGAAAAAATAGGGGTGGTTCTAGTTATGCGCCCTTGATATGGAAACTCATCTGTATAACTTCACCGATGAATAGGAAAACTTCTAGAAAATATTTACTGAATTGGGTTTGGGTGGTTTCAACTACCTGAATCTACACATTCTTATTTACCAGATTGTCATATCCTAGGAAGACCTTGCTTTTTGTGAGGAAAACCTTGCCATATTCAATTATTCACATCATCAGGAAATGACTTTATGATATGTTTTTTATTAACTTAATCATCTGATGACTGAGGAGGCGAAGGCTCATGACTTGGTGGTCACCAAACAGAAGAGCTACGAGAATGCTAGGCTCGCGTGGAAAGGTTGAAAGCTCAACTAGCCTCCTCGAGTGATGACTATGAATCTATCAAGAATAAATTTTGGGGTATCAAAGCCTTTATGAAATGTTTATTTATAATGGTTGAAGGTGAGGTGGAAGATAGATCTACTCTAGAGAAAACCCTTAATGTCCCACGGTAGCCGCTCGTCATTTTTCTGGAAAGAGCGAGCTAAGCCTCACTGTAATTTTCCCAAATTGTGATGTACCCACTTTATTTTGATACCATGGAGAGACTCCAAACTGGGTATGTTCCTTAATTTTTTTGAACTAATGGAACTATTTTTCCTTCCAATGATTCTCCTTTTTATTTTTTCTACAATATCAATCAATCACAATCCACCATATAAACATCATTTTGATTAGGTATTAATTTTAACTGTGATTCAAAACCAGTAAATTGAAATAATCGAATCATGATCTAATTTTTTTCTGAGCCACGGGACTCAGCGAGTGTAGTTTGACTATTTTCAGGGTTACATAGAAAACCTCATGAAACTTTGTGCCATTTTCATTATTTCCCTGATTTTTTCCTAAGCCTATTTGGTAAGGGCTTAGCGGGTATAACTTGACTTTTTCTTAGGCTTCCCTTTACAGGATTTTGACCCAAAAAGATTTATGTCTTTTTCTTAATATTTTATTTCTCGAAATTTTTTCCTAAACCATACATAGTATAGGTTTAACGAGATGGTACTTTACTTTTATCCAGGGGTTCCCTTTGTGATTTTTCATTCTAGAAAGTATTGCATCATTTTTTTGGTGATTTATCATCTTGAAAATTAGACTTATTACTGATGTTTTAGGTCAAACAAATTTGAAAAAAATTGATGGGTCAGGGGCCCCAATTTGGATTCATCAACTGGGAATGACCTAATAACTATCATACATGAATGAGGGATTTTTCTTAACCCTGAATTTGTAATTTTTGGATGTATATGAGGCTTGGGATCCATTGTAGGCATACAGAGGTAAGAAATGACTCTCCCGCTGATGAATTTTTCTTTAGTTGATAGCCTTTTTGTAGGTGATATATGCAGATCCACCGAGGCATGATGTGTATAGTCAAACAAAGGTGTCCGCAGGACACTGGCCATCCATTTCTGATGGATTGGGAGATTTATAACACTTTGGATTTGTTTTGAGGTTGTGGACCACAGTGGGTGGCCTATATGAGGGATGATGTCTGGAATTATTAGGGAAATTTGTGTCATCTTTGAATGGGAAACTGCTCCCACATGAATTTTTCTGGTGTAAGGGAGATCTGGGGAATGGTATAGTTTAACTTCATACAACCAGGACACTTGAAACTTATTGTGGGAGATAATTTTACTCTAACCAATAGAGAGTAAATGATTCATCAGTTCAAATAGAAATTATTTTCATCTTTGGGCATTTAAAAGGGAGAAATTATATAAACCACAATCCAGGGGGTTTCTAAATTCAGGGATTAAGATGGGACATAAATTTTATTTGGACATACAAAAATAGGAAAGGACTCTCCTAGGGATGAATTTTCCTTTGGTAGAAGGTCATTTCATAGAAGAAATATACAGATCCACTGAGTCATGATTTTCATAGTCAAACAAAGGTGTCCACAGGACACTGACCTTCCATCTTCGATGGCCATGAAGGATTATAGGTATTGGGACCTTTTTAGACATGGTGTATGGATTATGAAAGGGGGTGTGCCTAAACATGAAAGGGGGAATTTCTTTGATTTAACTTTACCAGGAAAATAGGAAATAAGTGGGGGAATTTTGTTTTTCATACACAGATCAAATTCTTACATATTGATGGGGTATCTTTATTTTGTAGAAGCCTTGAGATACATGAGGTGAATCAGGCCAGGATGTTCTGATATATCCAGAAAGTGGGTAGGAAAGAGAATGTAAACCATGAATTTGAGGGTTATTGAATCATGAGGGATTTCACAGGGCTTGGGAGGCCTTAGGAATACTGATGTAGGAGAGGACTCTCTTAAGTATCAATTTTCCTTTGATTTATGGTTTTTTTGTAGGCAATATATGCAGAGCCACTAGGGCATGATGTGCATAGTTAAACAAAGGTGTTCGTAGTACACTAGCCTTCCATCTCCGATGGCCATGGAGGGTTATGGGGATCTAATATTACTCAAAGCACGGAGTTTAGTGTGTGGCATGAGTGTATTCAGATACATTAGAAATGTCTAGTTTGTGATTCACCCATGAGATCAATCAATCCCCTATATAAATCTAGTTCATACATAGGGTGAGGTATCTGTTTTATCTTTGGACTACCCTGCAGTTTAACATCGTATGGCTAGGACTCGGGGTTCCTTATGGGGAAGGGAACCATAACATGCCTTTTAATGTCATACTGCTAGGACCAAAATCTTGGACTAGTTTGTCATGATGCCATGTTGGATCTCTGGTTGAGGTCACTACACTCACTTGAGCTATGCTCTGTGTGAGAAACAAGGGATTACAAGGATTTCAGGTCACCACTTATGAATGGAATAATCAATGGTAGAGATCATTTTATTTTTAGACCAATGTTGTGCAGTTTGAATTCCTGCAACAAGGATTAATTTCACACAATTTATCATCATGTGGGGTGGACGTAGGGTAATCCTGATGTGAAAGAAGATAAATATGATTACCCTTGAGCATCCCTACAAATAGGACATGTATGGGGATTCTCTACTTTTATTTAATTCATGCTCATAGAAGGGGGAATTTCAATAATTTTTGTGGTTGAGTTTTGATCATAGGATTCAAGTCTATCACATATCCATCAAGGGGGAACCAAGTCATGTAGGATTCCCAATGAACATTACTTGTGAAGGTATAGCCCATATGTAGAAAGGAAAGGCATTTTGTTTGAGGAGGACGAGCCAAGATAAGAATCTAAGAATTTATATTGTGTGGTGTAGTTTAATGTCGTGTAGTCAGGACACTTTTGGCCTTGTAGTTTAGCATCATGCAGTAAAGACATTGACAGCACATTTTATCATCACGTTTCAGAGACAGCTTGTCACAAATACCATAAATAGATTTGAGTTAATTGTGGTCGGGATATTTTGGTATTCTTTAGACATGATCGATGATAGAAGGTGTAAACCATAGTCCTAGGGGGGCTTAGATCAGGGGGAATGATGTGGGGATTACAAGCCATTGGGCATACATAATAAAGAAAAGCCTCTCTTGAGGAAGAATTTCCCTTTGATTAAAAGTCATGTTTTGTGGGAAACATATGTAGAGCCACTAGGGCATGATATAAATAATCAAACAAAGGTGTCCGTAGGACACTAGCCTTCCATCTCTGTTGGCCATGATGGATTATGGGTACCCAATATTTCTATAAGTATGGAGTTTAATGAATAGTAAATATGTGTCTGGGAACGTAAGAAATGTCCAAACCGTGATTATCCATGAACTAAGAAAACTTATACATTAATTTGACTCATATGTAAGGGGAAGCACGGTCTTTTGAATCCTTCTAGGTGTCAGAATTAAGACTTGGAATTTCCATCATCTCTTTGCATTTTGTTTTGTAGGAAATTGGGGGCATGTTGGGGATCTCATGACACCAAGAATTGGGCCACACATGATTCATGAGGAACCTTGTAGTTTAATGTCATGCAATTAGGAACTTTCATGGATTCCCCTATGCAAGTATGACCTATACATAGAGGAAGGGGGATTTTCCTTTTTTTTATAGCGGTTGGACCAGGATGGAGGATGCAGGCATCAATACGTATCCTGCAAGGGTAGAAATTAATACACACATAGATATGGGAATTAATTCCATACATAGGTCTGACTCATACGTAGGTAAAAGGTGGATTTTGGTTTCTTGGTGGTTGGTCCAAGATTTGGGGTCAAGGTGTCACTATGTATCCTATAAGGATAGGAATCAAGTCGCACATAATTCTGGAAATATCCTCCCTGTAAAGGTCTAGTCCATGCATAGGGAGGGGAAATGAATTTTAAATGATGGATAAACTGAGATATGAGATCCAGGATTCACTACGTATCCCGTTGAGATAGGAATCAAGAAATACATAGTTATATCATATTCTATGAAATTTAACGTCATACAATAAGGATGAAGGTTAGCTGATGTAAATTACAACCATATTGTGGTTGGGCCTGATAAATTGGATCCAGGAATCACTATGTATCCCACTGAGATGGGGATCAAGCCATACGTAGTTCTAGAAGTTCCCTACAGAGGTTTGGTCCATGTGTAGGGAAATGAGAGGACAATTTTCTTTGATCGTTGGTTGGGCCAGGATGTTAAATCCAGGCATCACTATGTATCCTGGAAGGGCAGGAATCAAGACATACATAGTTCTGTAAACAATATGCTCTCTATATTGATCTAACTCTGGAGTAGGAGTAGGGGCATTTTGGTTTCATCCTCTACAGGTGTCGAGTTTATTATATTCCTCTATAGTTTTTTATGCAAGGGAACCCTTACCACTAATCCTAAACTCACATGAGTTATTCATGATGTGAAAAACAAGGACCGACAATGAGTTCCCTCATAGTATGGGGTGATAGAGGATATAACAGGGGCATTTTGTTTCATGTGATTGTTGGGATAAGATTGAGGTTCAAGGCATCGCTACATATCCCACTGATGAATGGGAATCAAGCCATATATAGTTCTAGAATTCCCTTCCTATGTCAGTCTAACCTATGCACAGAAAGGGGGAGGTTATTGCTATATTTTCCTCACATGAATTTCAATTATATGCAAAATATTTCTAACTGGAACACAATACCTACCATGTAGTTTAACTCCTTGCGGTTAGGATGAAGATGATATACAATTTGGTGTCATGAAACAAGAATGATTTTTCCCTTGCAGTTTAATGTCATTCAGTAAGGATGAATCTATCATGAAATTTAATGTCATGCACTTAGGATGAATCTATCATGCAGATTATCATCATGAAATTAGGACGAATATATCATGTAGTTTATCATTGTGAGATTAGGAAGTTTTCTGTTTCTATGAAGTTTAATGTCTTGCAACTAAGATGCTTTATGTCACTATGTAGCTTAACGTCTTGTAGATAAGATGTATGTGTCGCTATTATGTGAAGTATTTCTTTATAAACCATGCATTGGTGTGAGCATGTGATGAGTTGTCCATCCATTGGTATCAAGGAATGTGCTCCATTGGAGTAGACCATATGTATGAC
The DNA here is from genome assembly GCA_963277665.1 of Viscum album. Lineage (NCBI taxonomy): Eukaryota > Viridiplantae > Streptophyta > Magnoliopsida > Santalales > Viscaceae > Viscum > Viscum album. The sequence continues at coordinate 990,011,116 of OY728167.1, forward strand.
ATATGGTCCCTCCCATTTAATTTCAAGATTTAAGGGTTTCTTCCCAAGTATCATCAGGGTTTTGAAGACCAACACCATCTCTCCTTTGAGGAAAGACCGAAGGAGAACCTTTTTGTTGAAGGCTCGTGTGATCCAATTTTGGTAGATTTTCAAATGGTGAAAAGTGTGAAACCTTTTATCATCCAATTTTTCCAACTCATCGAATAGTTTTTAAAATTTCTCATCCATGGATATTTGATCACAAATGACAATGTGGAGCGATGTCACTTGAGATTCGATGGCCAAAACAACCTCTATCTCATATACTAGTGAGTATGGGGTTACTTGGGTGGTAGTGCGGGTTGTGGTATGGAAATCCCATAAATCATGGAGTATCTTGTCTGGACATGATTTATTTTCCTTGTCTACCATCTTCTAGAGTATGTTAGACAGAGTCTTTTTGAAAGCCTATATCTTCATGTTGGCCATTACATGGTAGCAGGATGACCGGTTGGATTTGATTCTATATTCATGGTCTAACTTGTCCAACTCAGCAGATCAGAAGTTGGTACCATTATCTATTAGTATTGTATGAGGGACACCAAATCTAGTAATGATGTTGGCTTTTACAAATCTAACAATGCTTCTTGCCTCGACCTATTTAAAGGATACGACTTCATCCCATTTGAAGAAGAATTCGGTTGTTGTGAGAATGAACTTGAATTTTTTGGATGTGGTGGGAGGATATGGTCCCATGACATCCATCCCCCATAGAGAAAATATCCAGGGGTACTTTCCTGTGTGAAGTAGTTTCGGGGGTTGGTGAATGAAATTGGCATGAAATTGGTAGGGATGACACTTCTTGGTGAATGTGGCACAATCTTGTATCATAGTAGGTTAATAGTATCCAATCATTCAAATTTTATGGGTGAGCATGGCTGCTAATTGGTGTGCTTCACAAGTTATGGCGTGCACTTATTTCATGATGGTAGTAATCTCTTCTTCATTGATGCACCTAGGAATGACTCCATCAAGGCCTCATTTATAGAGAACCTTTTTCTTGGTTTGTGCCATTGTAAAAAACAAAATTAATTTTCCACCTCTGGATATATTCTCTTTGATCCCTATCTGGTGGGAGTTCTCCCCTTCAAAGGTAATTTTCAATAAGAGTCATCCAGACGGTAGTGTGACTATAAGGGTCAAAAATAGGTATAATCTTGTTGATTTTTTCTGTGTTGTTCTGAATGAATGGAAAGTCCATTTGATGTTGGGAAATACTGATGACTATTTCATCCCAGTCTAGATCATCCATGGTTTTGGGTATATTTTCTAATGCATCATCTTGAGAATTTTTTGAACGGGGTACATAATTCAGTGTTGTTTTTTATGGGATTTCTACCATTATCTCTCAGACATGATTCTTCAAATGAACCAATACTTCCTTATTAATATCATAGTCACCATTTCCCTTCTTGATGACTAGATCTGAATCACTTTTTATCTTCATGCGTTGAGATCGTGCATGAAGTGTCATATCTAGGACTGCAATGAGGGCCTGGTATTCTAATTCATTATTTGTTCACCCCTATGAAATCAGGAAGGATTAAGGAAAGACAGCCTTTTTCTGATGATATGAGTATAACTCCCAGCCCAACTTTTTTTATCTTGGGATCCTCCATTATTTTATCTTTCAGGCTTTAAGAGTCACCATTAAAGTAAAATTCCCATGCCTGGGGGCCTTCTTGGGAGGATAATAATTCTTCATCAGGGTATTCAGTATCCAATGGGGTTATTTCTATTGAGGGGTTCTATACCAAAAAAATTACTAACTCTTGGCCTTTGATGGATTTTAGGGGGCACATATCATATGTCAAACTATTGTAGGATGACTTCCCACCATGATAGGAATCCAGTTATCATAGAACAATTGGGGATATACTTGAGTGGGTTGCAGTGGGAAACTATATGGACCTCATGGTGATACATGTAATGCTTGAGTTTCTGAACTGCAAAGATCAGGTCTAGGCAAATCTATTTGATTATTGAATATCAATTCTTAGCATCGATCATTTTTCGACTAAGGTAATAGAGACTATTATCATTGTTAGTGTCATTATTTTGTGCAAGTAAAGTGCCTAGTGACTATTCCAAGGCGGTTACATACAAAATTAGTGGTCTTCCCTAAACTAGTGGCATCAGCACTGGTGGGTTCAGAACATACCATTTAATACTATCAAATTATTCTTGAAATCATTATCCCACTGGTTTTCGACCACTTTGTTCATCATCCTGATGAAAGAAAAACACTTACCTGCAAGTTTGTCTATGAAGCGACGAATGTTGGCTAGGTGCCCCTAGAAACCCCTCAACTCGGTGAGGTTGTGATTTGGAGACATGACAAGGATGGATTTTTTCTTCTCAAGGTCAAATTCTATGTCACTATAGAATACAAAGAAGCTGAGTAATTTCTCATAGGTAACACCGAAATCACACTTTAGAGGAATCATCTTTAGACTGTTCGGTCACAGTTTATTGAAGAGGGTTTCAAGATCTGCCAGGTGGTTTGAGTGCTTTCATGATTTAACTGCTAGGTTATCGACGTAGCACTCATTGAATTTTACCAAGAAGGGTTTGAAAATGTAATGCATGGCATGCTGATATGTAGTGCCAACATTTTTCAAACCAAAGGAAATCACTTAAAAGCATAATAATTCATGGGGGACCTAAAAGTAGTGATTTATTCATCTTATTGGGCCATTTGGATCTGGTTGTATCCATAATATCCATCCATGAAAGATAGGTCCTCGTATCTAGTGGTCCCATCGATCAACAATTTCAAGATCGGGATCGAAAAATTATCTTTCAGGCAGTGCTGATTGAGATCCCTTAAGTCAATGTAGACTCTGATCTATCCATTCTTCTTTTTGATAGAGACTATGTTTTCCATCCATATCAGATATTGGACTTCCCAAATGAAGTTATATTTGATTATTTTGTGAAATCCAGCCCCTATTTTGGTAGCATGTGTTGGGTGGGTCCTTCTGGAAGACTACTTTTAACCACAATGGTCTTTCGGCAGACCTAAGTGATGAGTGGAGACCTCAAGATCGAGGCCTAGAATTTCTATGTAGTTCTAGAAAAAATATATTTATTATTCTTTATTAGGAAGGTATATGCCTCTTTCTCCTCAAAAGGAATATCCACACTAATCAGAGTGGGTCGTAGGTCATCTTTGGTGCCCAGGTTTATCTCCCTATGTTCATCAATCATAGAAAATACGCTTTCTTTGAATGCGGGAGGGGCATATTTGAGATCTTCTTCTTCTTATTCTTGATATTCTTCATCATCTTATTCATCTTATGATGGAGAGATTATTCTCAAGATGAAATCTTCAATTTTGGTATATGAATTGCAACTTTGATTTATAGAAACTGAAACATCTCCTTTTTCCCCGACTGACTATGGTGAATTTTCTAAAGAGGGTGGATTCGGGGGTGGAGGAGTTTCCTCACTTTCTTTTAGTGATAGAACATTGTCTTATTCTTTAGTGAGTAAGGCAGTATTTGTCTGGGGCTCCGAGGATGGTCTGGGAGAATTTTTTTTTGATCCATCACTGTTATCATGAGGGTTAGCATGCTTTTCAGTGTCCTTGGACTTGGCGGCCATAACGGAAATCATGCAGATGGATGAGTCCACATTTGAACTTGAACTTATGCACTCAACCTGATTTATGGGTAATAAATATTCTTCTCTAAGATGTTTGAGGGGATTAGTGGAGCCATTTCCAATCTATTTGGGGCAGTGATCCAACCAACATCATCATCTAAATACTACTCCTCATTCGGTTTATAGAACCCTGCATTGATGTAATGTGACTCATAGGATTCATTTTGGGATTTATCAGTGTCCAATATAATGTTTTACTCATTAGAACAATATTTGATGCATTGATGGTATGATGAGGGAATCACAGCATGTTGATGCATCCATGGCCTTCCCAACAAGAAGTTGAAGGTCGTACTTTGCCGCACTATTAGAAACTTGGAATCAGACACGAGGTCACCAAGACAAGTTTTAAGCTTGATTCATCCCAACATATTTTGATCGCTTTTTTCAAATACCAGTAGATTTGTGGTGTAGGTTTTCAAACTGTCCTCATCATATCTAAACCAACGAAGTGTTCACAGTGGGAGGAGGTTAACTCTAGAGCCATTGTTGATGAAAATTTTCCAAACATCAATTCCATTTATCTTACCAAACACATATAATGGTTTGATGTGTCTCTACATGATGGTGTCTTTATCTTGATCTGTGATGGAGATGACAACATGGAATTTTGTGAGATTGGTCTCTGTCTGATATACTTCAGCAGCTATTACTTCATCCTCGAATTCCTATGGACTTAGTAAATCTTTCATTAGTGACTCCTTAATGTCTGCTGATATATTCAAGGAATCCAAGATTGATATATTTTCTATTATTGAGTCTAGATACTTCAGAATATCATATTTTTTCTCTAAATTCTGGTGTTTCCTATCTTGGGGATGCTCGTTCATGGGCGCTTTAGGGGCTTGATATTTGGACGTATATGGTCCGACCTTTGTGACAAGAGCTTATGGTGTTGTTGTGATTTCTGAGTTTGGCTGAATTGGTCATCCTATATGCCTTGGGTTATTAGATATCTTCTCTTCCTCTAATAGATACTTCAAGATGATTGGGCTCATATTTCTTCTGATATGGGAAGAGAAACACTCGGGTTCCTGTTGTGTCTACTGGAGGGTCTTTCTGCGAGTTTTTGCAACATTAACCATTTGAGTTAAGGTGTGGCCAGAAATTTTACTCATACTATGATCATTCCTTCCTAAAAGTCATCAACCTATACAGCCTCTTCCTTCATCTCTCTAGTTAGACATGGGTAATTTGGGTTCTTATTTATAGTCTCCATATGATAATGGATCCATTAAGTTAATAACATTAATGGATCTGAAGACCAGTTCTTGATCCGAAAATGATTCTATATGTCTATCTTCTTCTAATGATTCTGTTTGGTGGGGAAATTCTCTTTGTCCCATTTAGCGGGGTGGTGCCCGTGCTTTCAAGTCTGCTGGAATGAAGTCCAAAAGTTTCAAGACCAGTTTTAGTTTTGGTGTCGTCTCATCTTCTTTCTTCTACTTTTTACCTTTTTGTCCCTTAGAGGATTTTTGAACTAAGGATGATGGTTGTGTTGAATCAGGAGCTATTGGGGGCACGGTTGGTTTATCCAACTATTCCTGGAGGATTCCATGAGTTCGATTGACTATTTTCCAAGTCATCCAACTATCAAATTTTTGCTCCTTTTTTCTGGTGACTTTTTTCTACTTCTCTTTCCTCTCTTGTGTCTAAGGTGGAGACATACACCACTTGTGTTAGTGGCAAACCTAATTTTACTTGTTCATAATCCACCATATTTTATAGGATATCCTTGAATATGAATCACTACTGGATGGGGTTTCCTAGTATTATGTGGTAGGGACAATAATTTGGACGTTCATTGAGACTCACTTCATCAGCTCGCTTTGGATCTGGTAGCCGGAGCAAGTTGTAATTCATGGCGGTTATGAAGTAGCCACAAACTTGGTCATCTCAGAATAAATATATTTTATTTCTTCATTCCTCGAACTAATTTTTTTTTCACCCCTTATCTCATCTTGCCGATGTGGGGGTGGTTGTTGGTTTCCAGGGGGTCTTGCATGGTTTGGTGGAGGCCTCGCAACTTGAGCTAGTATCAGGGGTGGATTAAGCATTACATAAGTCACTTCAGCTTTTCCCATTCTTTTTTTCTGGGCCGATGGGGCCACTTGGGACTTGAGATTAGTCTGTTGCAAGGATTCTTCTATCTTTTAGGCAATAGAGGATATATCTCAGAACCCATTTGTGTAATTCAATAGGATGAGTGGTGTCCACAATTCATTATGGATATTATCAATGAAAATATAAAGAATTTTATTATATGGGAGTGGCCGTTTCATTGAGTAATTCAGTCCTTTAAATATGGTGATGAAGTATAAAACTTTGTCATTCTCTTACTTCTTATAGTTCATTAGATCACTGATTGTTGTCTTAAGAAATTTTGAACTGAACTGGAAGAGAAACTATCACCGGAGGTTCTCCCAACCTGTGATTGAGTTAGCTAGAAAACTATTATACCACATGAAGGCTGAACCTTGTAGAATTTGCATGAAGCACTTGATTTTAACTGCTTCTTGTTTCTCTAGGGTTCCCATCATGGGGTCACAGTAAGATTTATAGTGCATTAGATGTTGTTTTGGGTCTCTTAACCATTGAACATTGGGAATACAGAGTTCTCGAAGTTTGGCGGTGGTAGAACGTTTCTCACACAATCAGGGTAAGGTTTTCATTATGGTTTTATTGGATCACACTTCCTTTCTATGGCTTCCAGTCGAGTTGTCAAATTTTCTACTATTTTCAAGAAACTTTGATGCATATCCTTTCAGACTTGAGATTGGGTGAGTGCGACATGGGGAAAAAATGGATGTGTCGGAACTACTAGAATTTGGGGTGGATACCCAACTGTTGGTATCCTTTATGGGTTCTTCTAAATATATTATGGATTCTTCTCCAGTGGAGGGAAGTCTTGATATCCTTTTAGGACTATATTCAAGTAGACTGATGGTCCCGGTGCTGGAATGGATGGGCATCTGATCTTAGTTTCATCTCATGAGATGAGTGCTTGTGGTAGAGGCACCTCTTCTAGGAAAACATATTGAAGTTCCACTTGAAGAACACATCTGGTAAGATAACTTCCTCAACAAAGCTCGGCATTGATTTTCCTGAGTTCTTTCATTTCTTCCTCCTTCTTGGTGAATATTTCCTCGAACATGAGGGACACATTCTCAGGGGGAGGAGGATGTAGGTCATAGATGACCTAAGATTTATTCTTATCCTTTTTGGGGATTCAAGAGTGAGGTATTAATGATTTTGCTTAGGGTGTTCCCAAATTTAGGGAATCTCTCTGGTTCTGGGTATGCACACCCTCAGGCTCGGTGTAGACTGCCTCCGAGAGGGAACCATCTTCTCTTGCATCCTATCCATTTGTATCATTTTCTATGAGGTATGTGGGACTGATGTTCACCATTTTCATTGATGCATACCACGTTGGGGGTGGTGTACCTGGTGCCAAATGGTAGGAGAGATTTTTTCATCCTTTTTTGGACCTTATCCTCCCATTCTATGGTATTATTTAAATTTCTTAGTGAAGAGTGCCCCGAAGGGAGCCTTGATATAACCTCAAAATATGTCTTTGTCTTGGGGGGTATGAACCACAAGATGGGACTAAACGGGTGACCTCTCTTCTCATCGTTCTTCTCAGAAGGGAGAAGATAGATGTCCGCTATGCGAGATTTTGAGGTAAAAATACCCCCAACCCTATGGGCTGGGGTTGTTCCGTTTTTTCATTGATGTGCTATGGCCTAGATTCATTGGTCTTATAGGGGAATTTTCAATTAAAAATTATCATATTTTGGTGGTAGTTGTCGTTATTTCCTCCTTTATTTCATGCACTCCCACGTAGTTGTGAGCTAGGTATGGCAATGGGTTTTCACGGGATTTATTTTTTATCGAGGATATGACCACTAATTTTTGGTTGGCTTCCCTTAGGCTGGAAGCCAGCTGTATGTTCTCAGTTTTCTGGAACAGAAGATTCTTTATTTCTTAAACTCATTGGGCCTGTCTCTTTTGAGACTTACTCAAGTTTGGTTCTTGTTGAGCATTCTACGTTTCCTGAGTAGGGATTTCATTTGATTTATTCCTTTGTGTAATGACATTGCAAGATGTCATTTCTGATGAGGTCTATTTGACGGTACATGTGGTGAAGTGTAGAGCTCCATGTTCTCCCCATCCCCAAATATGAACTCCAAATGGGGCATCACTGATGAGGCAATGCAACTTGTACAACATGTGGAGGTAGTCCAGTTCAAAGTTTTTCTTTTTTTCCTTTCTCATTATGGTATTCGTGTAGAAGGGAGGTCTTCTAGGTAGATTAGATGGCGAAGCTCTTCTAATATGTTGACATGGTCTGCATACCCTTCATAGGGAAATAACTTTTTTTAGCTAGCGTAGAGTTCTCCAGATATTAAGGCAAATATTATTCATGCATTCCTTGGAAAACTCCCTTGGTTTGTCGAAGTGAGAAGTGGTCATGGTCTAATACATCACTGGTATATCATCCTTATCTATTTGTATTATCAGAAGTAATATATCCTATTATTGTTCTTCTGGGGACTCCAGTACTTGATATTTCTAGCTTTAATGCTTCTTAATGATTTCATTCCAAGAAGTAGGGCTGGTAGGAGCCTCATTGATATGTGAGAAGTGAAGGGGTGTCTTGGAAGATGAGCATGGCCCCAGACCATCTTTGGGTTTAGAATCGATATCAATCTTCATAGACAGAGTTTCTGACATGTTTGACTCCATCTTTCCAAGTACCTTAGTGTAGGGGGGCTTTCTCACATTTTCCTTGACAATGGTAGGACATTCTTACCAGTGTGAATTTTGAATGTGGGTCGGCCCTTTGCAATCGGTGTTAAAATGGTGAGGTATACCATTGAAACTTAATGTACATCCGAGGGGAATGTCCCTATGTCATATTCCCTAGGGAGGACCTTCAGGGATGATTGTAGTAGGAGTAGGACCTTATTACTACTTGATTTCATTGAGGGGAGGACCTCCTTGATGACTATTATGATGGCGATGACTAATATCATAGCTTGATATCTGGCTACAGGGAGAATTTCTACAGTGTACATTCTGGGGAGGGCCTTCAGGATGTACTGAAATGAGGGGGGGACCTTCTCATTGCTTGATGTTTATGAGGGTAGGGCCTTCATAGAAACTATCATTGTGGGGAGGGCCTTCACAATGGTTTTCATCATGGAAAGGACTACCATCATGACTTGACATCTAAATGCAAGAAGAAGCATATTTGTAGTGTATATTTAGGGGAGGACCATCAAGGAGGATGACAACAAGGGGAGAAACTTATTGTTGTCTGATATTCTGGTCAAGGGTAGGGCTACCCTAACACGCATCAAGAGATATGCTCTCATGATCGATCATTCTTGGCCCATAGAGTAATCCCCTGTGGGTGATATGGGGAGGAACTTTAGATCTACTGGTAGAAACATTATGGGGAGGGCCTTCGAAACTGATACTTCCACTTCCATAATTTGGTAATGAACTAATAGGATCTTGGGAATATATTGATATATTCTTGAAAGTGTCAATAACCCCATCTTCTTACATAGAATAATCGTTTATATGCTCTTTATTTTTTAGTTTCCTTTGGCGCATTTCATTTTTGGGAGCTCTCTTGTGAGTAACTGGGGTCGTCTGCTATTGGTAACAACCTTCATATATGGGTCCCTATTTTTTGGTTCTTATGATGCTTCTGGGATACACTGACAGACATCTTGAGTTTTGGAAGTGATATATGCTTTACCTGGAGAATCCACCACGTTGGACTGGTGTCCCCCAGTTGAAACAGTTATTTGTTCCCAATCTCATTGTCTATGTATCATGGGATATTGCCTTCAACCCTACTAGACTGAAGCAGGGATTCATAACTTCTCCAGAGTGACAAACCCTTTTTGCGGGTAAGTCACTCTGTTCGAGATAACCGGGTAATGGGCCTGGTTCCTCTCCTTTGTTGCCGATGCAATAATATCTTGACATGTTTGGAGTATCTGGTCTAGAATCGACATCTTATCTTCCATAATTGTTAGAATGTTATGAGATACATCTTTGGATGGAATGGTTATGAAGGCCCATTCTAACTTCAGAGAAGAAGTTTGTTCCTGCTTAGGTCCTCCATAGGTTTCCTGTGGATACTTGCAGTTCTCTTATGACAGGACAAAGGAACGAGTCTACCTTTGGTTTTCTTCTCCGATTTTCACCATATTTGACTATTGGGATTCATATTTACTAGTAGGAATTTTCATCTTCTTTCTTTCCACGGTATTTTCCTCATGGGCTTTCTATGCATCCACAACAATTTGACTCTACTCATATTTTTTTTCACCCTATTTGGATGGTGGGCTTGATGCGCATCAGTAGGTATTTGTGCCTTTCTGAAGTTGTTTGTCATCCTATTTGGTTGATGGGATTCTTGTGGATCAGCAAATATTTTCATCTGCCTATAATTTACAGATCTGTCTACACGGCAGGACCGGTGAGCACTGGAAGGAATGTTCACATGATCATATTGTGATACCCTATTTTCGTGGTAGGATTGAGTGGAGGGTGAAGAGTTGTATGTTTTCCTGTTGAGTGTCATCACGTTTTTACGGCGGGTTTCCTCCTTAGGAATCCGGGTGATTACCTGCTCCTAATTATATGTTTGTCACCCCCAGTGGCCAACCTGAGGGGCCCATGTCCTTTGGACTTCAATAGGTTCCCTCAGCATTAGATCCTCTTCAAAGCGAGGGTACTTGGTCACCCGGTGTTGGCGGTGAAGCTCTCTAGTAGGGGCCCGTGAGTAAGACCCATGTAGAGCTGGGATGAAGTCATCAACGTTGACTTCATCTGCCTTCTTGAGATAAGGGAGGTACTTGTTGTCATGTTCCAGGGACGGGCTCCCAAAATGGTTCGAGACGACCATCGGGGCCACCTTGTGCTTGGGTGCTGGTCGTGGCTACGGAGGCAGTTGGAGAGATTTTTTAGATTTTTGGGATTGTCTTGCAGCCTCCACAGTGGTGAGAGTAACATTTTTATGGTACTTTCTAATTAGAATTTTGAATACCCATCATTAAAGACACTGGGTTGTCGAGGGGGTCCTTCTCTTCATCGGGGCCCCAGCCAACTATGGAATCGCTGAGGTGCATGTCTACATTGGTTTTCGATATCCCATTTGGATTGAAGGTTTCTCTGAAAACCTGCAAAATATATATGAGATATACAGAAAACAGAACCCCGTCAAAGTAGCATCACTTGATCATATGCATATTTAACGATTTGTATTATCCCCCTTTCTTTTTATGAGGAGAAGGGGCTTGAGTGGGGTACAAATCACCACCTTGGTTGAGGATTCACATTGGGTTCACCATTTTTTGATTCAACCCAAGGTGAGCTTTTGGGGGAAATAAAATTTTCCAATGGGAATCATCTCTCATTTGTTATTGTAGAGAGTTTCACATCGAGTTCACCATCTTGGTTTCAACCCAAGGTGAGCACTTGGGGGAAAATGGTCTGATGGGAATCATCAATCATATGTTATGCTAAAGAGTTTCATGTAGGGTTCACCGTTTTTGTTTCGACCCAAGGTGGGAATTTGGGGAGAAGACAAAATGGTCTGATAGGTGACAAGAATTTGTTTGTTATTATAGATACTTTCACATTGCCATTTTTGTTTTGGCCCAATCCACATTGTTATACTTTATGGGGAATTGGATTGACCCCGCAGGGACTAGGAAATTTGTCCCTTTTTCATTACAAAGTAGGTTCCATAGTTGAATGTTCTCAATAGAAGATTGTAAGGGGTTAAGTATTTTTTAAATCGGTCCTCTTAGGATATGATTTACTCATATGGTCTTCAACGAGTTTATTTGTGGATCCAGAAACACCCAATGGGCCTAGTATCCATGATTCATAGACCTGTTTTCCAATGGTAGGTTCCCGTTGGATGAGGATTTGGACAACAACACTTAAGGACTCCATTGTTTCAGTGGATGGGAGATCAGGCTCATCACACCCTTTTGGGGGTAATTATTGCCTATTTTGGGACTCTCTTATAGATTTAATACAAGTTCATATGTTTGTGAATCGTCAGTTCATTCCTAAATAGTGTATTGTTAGGCTACCCATAGATTGCATGATCATTAATTATATACATGGATTTGATGAAATGGAGGAAATGCTGACTTAATCCACACAATGAGTCTCTCTGGAGTTTATCGTCGTCTATGAGAGACAGAATGTGGTTTGATTTTAGAGTTGAACCCATAATATGGGATTCCTATGTATCCTTTCGAGAGTAATTAGATCCCACATAGTTCAGTTATCAGGACTTACACCTAGATGGAATCCCTTTCGAATTTGGGGAAACATTTTGTCGGGACCAACTTTTGAGGAGAATGTCCCTTGAGATTCGGCCTTGGATAGGTGTCCTACGTATCCCAATTATGGTGGGAATCAGATTTCTCATAGTTCATTTATCTTTGGTATTGCACTTGGGAGGAGGCCCATTTGTTGGGGGAATAATTAGGTAAATTTTTTGGAAGGGGGCCCCTTTGAGCTCAAGCCTTCAAACATACATCCTATGTATCCTGGTTGGAACAAGAATCGGAGTTCTCGTAGTTTGTTTATCTTTGGCCTTACACCTGGGAGGAGGCCCGTTTGTTGGGGGCATAATTGGGTGAACCTTTTGGAAGGGAACCCCTTTGATCTCAGGCCTTCAAGAAGGAATCCTATGTATCCTAGTTGGAACAGGAATCAGAGTTCTCATAGTTTTTTTTTGAGTGGGAGAATGATATATTGTCACAAACCCCTAAACCCACGTGAGTCATGCTTGGTGTGAGAAACAATAGTTTGTGAAAGATTCAAAAAAAATTCACTTTCTATTTTCCACTGATGGAAAAGGAGGATAAAAATGGTGGAAGAGGTCGTGGTTATGATCCCAATGGGAGAGGTAAAAGGAAGATTTAAGCATGCAAACCTCACCCGTGTTGATATCCAAGATAGTCATATCTTGGTGATCTATCTGAACATGTCTCGTGTTGAGGTGAAGAGGGTGAAGAGTGATACCTCTCACAATGGGATAGGGGATTACCTCAGGAGGAGTTCACTTTTTTGGGTTCTGGGAAAGTGGATTAGCATCATCCCTAGTCAAAGGGAAAGGAAAGAGTGACCTTTTTTATTGTCACTAGCACTCATTGAAGGGAAATTCCAGTGGTTACCCCTAAACCCTAGAATGGGGAGGTTCACATTGGCATCCTGAAGTCGGTACTTAGGTTACCTTGGGAATTTAGACTAAGAGACATTCCATGGGTAAAAATAATTGTGGGGATATCCTTCGTCACTCCACTTACCTTAGGTATGTATATTCAGAAAGGCGTGCTGGTGCACTCGATGATCTTATCATACAGGTCTGGTGGCTTTGGATGAGGCTTTGTCCTGATGTCAGTGTATTGGTTCATGGGGGATCTATGGAGGTCCAGATGGTAATGGAGGGTCTTGATTAGAGATGGAGGGAAGGACACCCGAAGGCACCCCATTTAGCATACTTTTTTCTCATGTGGGGTGGGGGCTGCCCCGCATAGCATAATACTATGTGGGAGAGGTGCCGTCCACGTACTGAAGTAGTACACAAATGTGGGTAAGGACCACCGCATACCAAAGTGGTACGTGGTCCTAGATGTGGTTCACCACACTGCTTTAGGTTCCATCAGTGTACTAATAAATTACAAGTCTTAGGGTTCAATCTTTATAATGATGCGTTATGCAGAGTGTCGAATTGAAGAATGGTCCTAGAGGTCGTGGTTCGCGGGGGATTCATCCTCAAAGGATTTATGGTTTGTGATGGCACCAATTAGGTTCGTGGTTCACCAATTGTTATTAAGTTATTTCTTTTTATGGTTCGTGGCTGGTTATACCTATGGAAAAGTGATTTTTAGTTTGCACTTAATTAATGATTCAAAATTAAAGTCAGAATCCTCTTTGTATCTGAATTATCTCTTCCAACCTCTAGGGTCTTCTTTGTGGTCTCTTATACCCATCTTTTTTTCAATTCCTATTGTTCTCCTTTTATAGAGCACTGGTGAAATCATATTTGTGGGCATGCGGCACCATTTGGGGAATCCCATGAAGATATATCTCAACCCACATCAGACTCGATCAACCGGGGTTTGCGGAGACTATGGTTTGCGAGACGTGATTCGTGGAACCTTGTCATCTTGCTTCATTTTCAAACTAATTAGTTTGAAGGATGGTATACAGATGGTATTTATGCACTCTATTTCACCAATGACATCATTTACAGCATCCAGGGTTTGTAGGATAGCTCCTCGTGAGTCCTTCCTTGTACCGATGGTTCATGGTTCATGTGCCCCGTGAACATTTCCCGGTAATGATATGCGGTACACTAAAACTCTTGAGAAATTTTATTTCTTCAAGTTTCATCTCAAATTTTCAATCTAATTTGCATCCATTTTCCTTGAAGGATCTATAGGAATGTTTTCTTCCCTATGAAAATTGATTTTAGGAGTACTTACTTCCCTTTACAAATTTTTCAAGACCCTACATGGATTAAATTGTGTCTATCAGGACATGTATTGTGGGTGATTGCTCGATATAGATTCACCTTAGCTTTTCTTGTTTATTGAGATAACTGGTATGTTATTGGTTATAGAAAATTGATATATGAAATCTATAATTGAAAGTTAAATGGTAATTTTCATAATTAACCATTGATTCATATGATTTGATAATGTGATATCCTTTTTGTTATGGCTTGTGTTGTGATTAAATTTTTCAATACTTATATAGGGTGTTGGCCCAATGATACAAGTTTAAATGATTATATAGAGATATATGAAAATTGAAACATGTTGAAATGATTATATAGGGGGATTGGACTAGTTTTCATGTTGAAATATTGATATAGAGAGATATGGCCTATGACACATGCTGAAATGCTTATATAGCGTGGTCGGACTTGATTAAATTCTGAAATGATTATATAGTGGGTTTGACCCAAATTTGTGTGATTTATAGCTTGGTTATAAGGTTATGGTTGGCATGGTTTTAATACATGATTAGAGACATTTTGAAATGGAACTGAGGAAGGTTATTTTATACCTTGGTTATAAGGTTTTGGTTGTCATGTTTGTGATACATGATCAGAGACATTCTAACATGGTGTCGAAAAAGGTTGATGTAGTATTAATTTAATAATTTAATTAATTAATAAACTTATTTATTTCATTATTTAATGAACTTACTATCATAATGGTAATGTTTAGACATGTTTTTTTCAACCTACTAAGTCATACTCTCACCCTATTCAGGTTGTTGTTTGGTACCCGAAAAGATTACATGATTATAGGATTGTACAAGGGAAAAGGACCTTGCTATTGATTGTTTCTTACTAGATGGGATGGAGTTTGGAGATGGTACCAACATGGGGTTTGGGACCATGGAATTTTGAGTCTTTATTTTTGTATGCTAATCTTTTATTTGTATTATTCTTAGCATGACATTTAGTTACATTTTAGCACATCATTACACTATTCTTTTATTATTTATGGGATTATTCAGTTGGATTATTAGTTGGTTTCCACTATATTATACTGTTTCCATTATTTTCACACTCTAATATTTATTTATTTTTATTGTATATTTTCATCTATGTTGTATACTCTAAATCTAGGGGTATAGTCTCCCCAATATACTTATCATACCCTTGCTGATAGTTAGAAGCCTCTGGTGTATAGGGAGGCACGCTTGAGGTCTCATAACCAAACCATTTTGACAATGTTAGAGAGTTATGGATCGAGGGACATTATAAAGTGGTATTAGAGCTCACCAGGTTTCTTTTTTGTTTATTTAATATTTGGGAAAGGTAAAAAGGAGATTAGGATGTGCTAGGACTTGGTATTAAGCTTGTGCATGGGATTAGCTAACCCATGTATGGTGGAAAATCCAAGTTCCTAAGGATGGATTGTTGTTTATGTTGTTCACTTTATATAGTTGATGTTATTTTACCATCAATGATTCACATGTTGTGTGAGGTTATTATTCTATGATGTTATTAGTTCTTGAAATTTTTACTCATGACCTGGTATGGTGTGAGATGAGTATGTATGCATCATAGTAGGCACATAGGGATATATATTGACATTCACTGTTCGTAATAGATACATATTTATTTTTAAATGTGATATATATTTTTCGATTGAAATTTGATATGATATATATTTTATATTGGGGAAATAAAATTAATGAACTGTTATGTCGGGCTAAAACACTTTTACGCCATGTTTAGAGAGACCATAAGTCAGTGGTTCTATGTTCTTGTCACCATTTGAGGTTTACCTAGTTGTAGATAGTGTTTTAAGGAGTGTGTTTTTCATGTATAGAAAATGTCTCCTTGTCATCTTCAAGTTGAGCATTAAGAGAGTGGAAATCAGTACACTCCTAATTCATATGAACTGAAGCTTCCTGTAGCTTTTGAGGATCAGTTGGATGTGTTGCTTCGTGATAGCTTCTTGAGGGTCATGAGATCCATGAAAAGAGATACTATTCGCATTGCTCCTTCACATTGTGCCTTCATCTGAGTTGGATGTGCTTCTTGATGTTTGATCTGAAGAGATATTTTTAGCTGTAGTATCTACCTATATTCACTAGGGAGGGACGACTATAGGCAATTGAGTTCTATATTGAGTCATTCTATATGATATTTAGGAATCTTGAAACACTTGTATATATGAGGTTGAATCTTGTTATATATATTCTTTGTAGACCATCCCAGCATTCACTACTGTAAATGGTGGTTTTCCCAACAGATATATACCAACGGTTTGAATAAACCGTTGGTATACTATAAAAAACTCCACCTTTCCAACAGTTTTCTCAAACTGTTGGAAAATGTGTTAAAATAGTTAAGGTTTCCCAATGGTTTGACAGAACCGTTGGGAAAGATTCACTTCCTCTAACATATACCAACGGTTTTAATAAACCATTGGTAAAGAGAGGCTTTCCCAACAATTTTTAAAAACTGTTGGGAAATTTTTCCCCCAAATACCCAGCACCCCAGCTCCCAGTACGCCTGACTGTAGACCTAATCTAGACTTCCTCCCGAAGTCTTCTCGGCCTAAAAACACCTTCCAGTTGAAGATCCATCTTCAATCAAACTAATTTTTATTTCTACACTTCAAATTAGTAAGTTAGTTTTATTGTTCTTCCTGTTTTTATTTCATGTTTGATGTTTTGTTTTAATTTCAATTAAATTAGAATTAGTGTTGTTCGAGTAAATTAGAATTAGTGCTTTTAGAATTAGTAAGTTGTTTTATGTTTTTTTGTTCTACACTTCATACATCCTAAATGGTCTATTTAGTGGGGTTTTTTTTAGTGCAGGGGTAAAGGGTTTGTTTTAG